>OX596286.1:35344678-35785101 GCA_951394225.1 Harpalus rufipes | reverse complement strand
GCCAGCCGTCACGATAGAATATTTCAACGTTTTATTAGTTTTAGATACCTGTTCCCCTGAAATATTTAACGAAATGATATTTCTTGTATTGCTTATTAATCCAGCAATGATTTTACATAGGTTTCATTTTGTCAGTAACCTTTTTAGGATAACTCTGGGCCAATAATAGCCAGCCGTCACAATAGAATATTTCAACGTTTTATTAGTTTTAGATACCTGTTCCCCTGAAATATTTAACGAAATGATATTTCTTGTATTGCTTATTAATCCAGCAATGATTTTACATAGGTTTTCATTTTGTCAGTAACCTTTTTAGGATAACTCTGGGCCAATAGATGCCAGCCGTCACGATAGAATATTTCAACGTTTTATTAGTTTTAGATACCTGTTCCCCTGAAATATTTAACGAAATGATATTTCTTGTATTGCTTATTAATCCAGCAATGATTTTACATAGGTTTCATTTTGTCAGTAACCTTTTTAGGATAACTCTGGGCCAATAATAGCCAGCCGTCACAATAGAATATTTCAACGTTTTATTAGTTTTAGATACCTGTTCCCCTGAAATATTTAACGAAATGATATTTCTTGTATTGCTTATTAATCCAGCAATGATTTTACATAGGTTTCATTTTGTCAGTAACCTTTGTAGGATAACTCTGGGCCAATAATAGCCAGCCGTCACGATAGAATATTTCAACGTTTTATTAGTTTTAGATACCTGTTCCCCTGAAATATTTAACGAAATGATATTTCTTGTATTGCTTATTAATCCAGCAATGATTTTACATAGGTTTCATTTTGTCAGTTACCTTTTTAGGATAACTCTGGGCCAATAATAGCCAGCCGTCACAATAGAATATTTCAACGTTTTATTAGTTTTAGATACCTGTTCCCCTGAAATATTTAACGAAATGATATTTCTTGTATTGCTTATTAATCCAGCAATGATTTTACATAGGTTTCATTTTGTCAGTAACCTTTTTAGGATAACTCTGGGCCAATAATAGCCAGCCGTCACGATAGAATATTTCAACGTTTTATTAGTTTTAGATACCTGTTCCCCTGAAATATTTAACGAAATGATATTTCTTGTATTGCTTATTAATCCAGCAATGATTTTACATAGGTTTCATTTTGTCAGTAACCTTTTTAGGATAACTCTGGGCCAATAATAGCCAGCCGTCACGATAGAATATTTCAACGTTTTATTAGTTTTAGATACCTGTTCCCCTGAAATATTTAACGAAATGATATTTCTTGTATTGCTTATTAATCCAGCAATGATTTTACATAGGTTTCATTTTGTCAGTAACCTTTTTAGGATAACTCTGGGCCAATAATAGCCAGCCGTCACGATAGAATATTTCAACGTTTTATTAGTTTTAGATACCTGTTCCCCTGAAATATTTAACGAAATGATATTTCTTGTATTGCTTATTAATCCAGCAATGATTTTACATAGGTTTCATTTTGTCAGTAACCTTTTTAGGATAACTCTGGGCCAATAATAGCCAGCCGTCACGATAGAATATTTCAACGTTTTATTAGTTTTAGATACCTGTTCCCCTGAAATATTTAACGAAATGATATTTCTTGTATTGCTTATTAATCCAGCAATGATTTTACATAGGTTTCATTTTGTCAGTAACCTTTTTAGGATAACTCTGGGCCAATAATAGCCAGCCGTCACGATAGAATATTTCAACGTTTTATTAGTTTTAGATACCTGTTCCCCTGAAATATTTAACGAAATGATATTTCTTGTATTGCTTATTAATCCAGCAATGATTTTACATAGGTTTCATTTTGTCAGTAACCTTTTTAGGATAACTCTGGGCCAATAATAGCCAGCCGTCACGATAGAATATTTCAACGTTTTATTAGTTTTAGATACCTGTTCCCCTGAAATATTTAACGAAATGATATTTCTTGTATTGCTTATTAATCCAGCAATGATTTTACATAGGTTTCATTTTGTCAGTAACCTTTTTAGGATAACTCTGGGCCAATAATAGCCAGCCGTCACGATAGAATATTTCAACGTTTTATTAGTTTTAGATACCTGTTCCCCTGAAATATTTAACGAAATGATATTTCTTGTATTGCTTATTAATCCAGCAATGATTTTACATAGGTTTCATTTTGTCAGTAACCTTTTTAGGATAACTCTGGGCCAATAATAGCCAGCCGTCACGATAGAATATTTCAACGTTTTATTAGTTTTAGATACCTGTTCCCCTGAAATATTTAACGAAATGATATTTCTTGTATTGCTTATTAATCCAGCAATGATTTTACATAGGTTTCATTTTGTCAGTAACCTTTTTAGGATAACTCTGGGCCAATAATAGCCAGCCGTCACGATAGAATATTTCAACGTTTTATTAGTTTTAGATACCTGTTCCCCTGAAATATTTAACGAAATGATATTTCTTGTATTGCTTATTAATCCAGCAATGATTTTACATAGGTTTCATTTTGTCAGTAACCTTTTTAGGATAACTCTGGGCCAATAATAGCCAGCCGTCACGATAGAATATTTCAACGTTTTATTAGTTTTAGATACCTGTTCCCCTGAAATATTTAACGAAATGATATTTCTTGTATTGCTTATTAATCCAGCAATGATTTTACATAGGTTTCATTTTGTCAGTAACCTTTTTAGGATAACTCTGGGCCAATAATAGCCAGCCGTCACGATAGAATATTTCAACGTTTTACTAGTTTTAGATACCTGTTCCCCTGAAATATTTAACGAAATGATATTTCTTGTATTGCTTATTAATCCAGCAATGATTTTACATAGGTTTCATTTTGTCAGTAACCTTTTTAGGATAACTCTGGGCCAATAATAGCCAGCCGTCACGATAGAATATTTCAACGTTTTATTAGTTTTAGATACCTGTTCCCCTGAAATATTTAACGAAATGATATTTCTTGTATTGCTTATTAATCCAGCAATGATTTTACATAGGTTTCATTTTGTCCGTAACCTTTTTAGGATAACTCTGGGCCAATAATAGCCAGCCGTCACGATAGAATATTTCAACGTTTTATTAGTTTTAGATACCTGTTCCCCTGAAATATTTAACGAAATGATATTTCTTGTATTGCTTATTAATCCAGCAATGATTTTACATAGGTTTCATTTTGTCAGTAACCTTTTTAGGATAACTCGTGGGCCAATAATAGCCAGCCGTCACGATAGAATATTTCAACGTTTTATTAGTTTTAGATACCTGTTCCCCTGAAATATTTAACGAAATGATATTTCTTGTATTGCTTATTAATCCAGCAATGATTTTACATAGGTTTCATTTTGTCAGTAACCTTTTTAGGATAACTCTGGGCCAATAATAGCCAGCCGTCACGAATAGAATATTTCAACGTTTTATTAGTTTTAGATACCTGTTCCCCTGAAATATTTAACGAAATGATATTTCTTGTATTGCTTATTAATCCAGCAATGATTTTACATAGGTTTCATTTTGTCAGTAACCTTTTTAGGATAACTCTGGGCCAATAATAGCCAGCCGTCACGATAGAATATTTCAACGTTTTATTAGTTTTAGATACCTGTTCCCCTGAAATATTTAACGAAATGATATTTCTTGTATTGCTTATTAATCCAGCAATGATTTTACATAGGTTTCATTTTGTCAGTAACCTTTTTAGGATAACTCTGGGCCAATAATAGCCAGCCGTCACAATAGAATATTTCAACGTTTTATTAGTTTTAGATACCTGTTCCCCTGAAATATTTAACGAAATGATATTTCTTGTATTGCTTATTAATCCAGCAATGATTTTACATAGGTTTCATTTTGTCAGTAACCTTTTTAGGATAACTCTGGGCCAATAATAGCCAGCCGTCACGATAGAATATTTCAACGTTTTATTAGTTTTAGATACCTGTTCCCCTGAAATATTTAACGAAATGATATTTCTTGTATTGCTTATTAATCCAGCAATGATTTTACATAGGTTTCATTTTGTCAGTAACCTTTTTAGGATAACTCTGGGCCAATAATAGCCAGCCGTCACGATAGAATATTTCAACGTTTTATTAGTTTTAGATACCTGTTCCCCTGAAATATTTTAACGAAATGATATTTCTTGTATTGCTTATTAATCCAGCAATGATTTTACATAGGTTTCATTTTGTCAGTAACCTTTTTAGGATAACTCTGGGCCAATAATAGCCAGCCGTCACGATAGAATATTTCAACGTTTTATTAGTTTTAGATACCTGTTCCCCTGAAATATTTAACGAAATGATATTTCTTGTATTGCTTATTAATCCAGCAATGATTTTACATAGGTTTCATTTTGTCAGTAACCTTTTTAGGATAACTCTGGGCCAATAATAGCCAGCCGTCACGATAGAATATTTCAACGTTTTATTAGTTTTAGATACCTGTTCCCCTGAAATATTTAACGAAATGATATTTCTTGTATTGCTTATTAATCCAGCAATGATTTTACATAGGTTTCATTTTGTCAGTAACCTTTTTAGGATAACTCTGGGCCAATAATAGCCAGCCGTCACGATAGAATATTTCAACGTTTTATTAGTTTTAGATACCTGTTCCCCTGAAATATTTAACGAAATGATATTTCTTGTATTGCTTATTAATCCAGCAATGATTTTACATAGGTTTCATTTTGTCAGTAACCTTTTTAGGATAACTCTGGGCCAATAATAGCCAGCCGTCACGATAGAATATTTCAACGTTTTATTAGTTTTAGATACCTGTTCCCCTGAAATATTTAACGAAATGATATTTCTTGTATTGCTTATTAATCCAGCAATGATTTTACATAGGTTTCATTTTGTCAGTAACCTTTTTAGGATAACTCTGGGCCAATAATAGCCAGCCGTCACGATAGAATATTTCAACGTTTTATTAGTTTTAGATACCTGTTCCCCTGAAATATTTAACGAAATGATATTTCTTGTATTGTTTATTAATCCAGCAATGATTTTACATAGGTTTCATTTTGTCAGTAACCTTTTTAGGATAACTCTGGGCCAATAATAGCCAGCCGTCACAATAGAATATTTCAAACGTTTTATTAGTTTTAGATACCTGTTCCCCTGAAATATTTAACGAAATGATATTTCTTGTATTGGTTATTAATCCAGCAATGATTTTACATAGGTTTCATTTTGTCAGTAACCTTTTTAGGATAACTCTGGGCCAATAATAGCCAGCCGTCACGATAGAATATTTCAACGTTTTATTAGTTTTAGATACCTGTTCCCCTGAAATATTTAACGAAATGATATTTCTTGTATTGCTTATTAATCCAGCAATGATTTTACATAGGTTTCATTTTGTCAGTAACCTTTTTAGGATAACTCTGGGCCAATAATAGCCAGCCGTCACGATAGAATATTTCAACGTTTTATTAGTTTTAGATACCTGTTCCCCTGAAATATTTAACGAAATGATATTTCTTGTATTGCTTATTAATCCAGCAATGATTTTACATAGGTTTGATTTTGTCAGTAACCTTTTTAGGATAACTCTGGGCCAATAATAGCCAGCCGTCACGATAGAATATTTCAACGTTTTATTAGTTTTAGATACCTGTTCCCCTGAAATATTTAACGAAATGATATTTCTTGTATTGCTTATTAATCCAGCAATGATTTTACATAGGTTCATTTTGTCAGTAACCTTTTTAGGATAACTCTGGGCCAATAATAGCCAGCCGTCACGATAGAATATTTCAACGTTTTATTAGTTTTAGATACCTGTTCCCCTGAAATATTTAACGAAATGATATTTCTTGTATTGCTTATTAATCCAGCAATGATTTTACATAGGTTTCATTTTGTCAGTAACCTTTTTAGGATAACTCTGGGCCAATAATAGCCAGCCGTCACGATAGAATATTTCAACGTTTTATTAGTTTTAGATACCTGTTCCCCTGAAATATTTAACGAAATGATATTTCTTGTATTGCTTATTAATCCAGCAATGATTTTACATAGGTTTCATTTTGTCAGTAACCTTTTTAGGATAACTCTGGGCCAATAATAGCCAGCCGTCACGATAGAATATTTCAACGTTTTATTAGTTTTAGATACCTGTTCCCCTGAAATATTTAACGAAATGATATTTCTTGTATTGCTTATTAATCCAGCAATGATTTTACATAGGTTTCATTTTGTCAGTAACCTTTTTAGGATAACTCTGGGCCAATAATAGCCAGCCGTCACAATAGAATATTTCAACGTTTTATTAGTTTTAGATACCTGTTCCCCTGAAATATTTAACGAAATGATATTTCTTGTATTGCTTATTAATCCAGCAATGATTTTACATAGGTTTCATTTTGTCAGTAACCTTTTTAGGATAACTCTGGGCCAATAATAGCCAGCCGTCACGATAGAATATTTCAACGTTTTATTTTATTAGTTTTAGATACCTGTTCCCCTGAAATATTTAACGAAATGATATTTCTTTTATTGCTTATTAATCCAGCAATGATTTTACATAGGTTTCATTTTGTCCGTAACCTTTTTAGGATAACTCTGGGCCAATAATAGCCAGTCGTCACGATAGAATATTTCAACGTTTTATTAGTTTTAGATACCTGTTCCCCTGAAATATTTAACGAAATGATATTTCTTGTATTGCTTATTAATCCAGCAATGATTTTACATAGGTTTCATTTTGTCAGTAACCTTTTTAGGATAACTCTGGGCCAATAATAGCCAGCCGTCACGATAGAATATTTCAACGTTTTATTAGTTTTAGATACCTGTTCCCCTGAAATATTTAACGAAATGATATTTCTTGTATTGCTTATTAATCCAGCAATGATTTTACATAGGTTTCATTTTGTCAGTAACCTTTTTAGGATAACTCTGGGCCAATAATAGCCAGCCGTCACGATAGAATATTTCAACGTTTTATTAGTTTTAGATACCTGTTTTCCTGAAATATTTAACGAAATGATATTTCTTGTATTGCTTATTAATCCAGCAATGATTTTACATAGGTTTCATTTTGTCAGTAACCTTTTTAGGATAACTCTGGGCCAATAATAGCCAGCCGTCACGATAGAATATTTCAACGTTTTATTAGTTTTAGATACCTGTTCCCCTGAAATATTTAACGAAATGATATTTCTTGTATTGCTTATTAATCCAGCAATGATTTTACATAGGTTTCATTTTGTCAGTAACCTTTTTAGGATAACTCTGGGCCAATAATAGCCAGCCGTCACGATAGAATATTTCAACGTTTTATTAGTTTTAGATACCTGTTCCCCTGAAATATTTAACGAAATGATATTTCTTGTATTGCTTATTAATCCAGCAATGATTTTACATAGGTTTCATTTTGTCAGTAACCTTTTTAGGATAACTCTGGGCCAATAATAGCCAGCCGTCACAATAGAATATTTCAACGTTTTATTAGTTTTAGATACCTGTTCCCCTGAAATATTTAACGAAATGATATTTCTTGTATTGCTTATTAATCCAGCAATGATTTTACATAGGTTTCATTTTGTCAGTAACCTTTTTAGGATAACTCTGGGCCAATAATAGCCAGCCGTCACAATAGAATATTTCAACGTTTTATTAGTTTTAGATACCTGTTCCCCTGAAATATTTAACGAAATGATATTTCTTGTATTGCTTATTAATCCAGCAATGATTTTACATAGGTTTCATTTTGTCAGTAACCTTTTTAGGATAACTCTGGGCCAATAATAGCCAGCCGTCACAATAGAATATTTCAACGTTTTATTAGTTTTAGATACCTGTTCCCCTGAAATATTTAACGAAATGATATTTCTTGTATTGCTTATTAATCCAGAAATGATTTTACATAGGTTTCATTTTGTCAGTAACCTTTTTAGGATAACTCTGGGCCAATAATAGCCAGCCGTCACGATAGAATATTTCAACGTTTTATTAGTTTTAGATACCTGTTCCCCTGAAATATTTAACGAAATGATATTTCTTGTATTGCTTATTAATCCAGCAATGATTTTACATAGGTTTCATTTTGTCAGTAACCTTTTTAGGATAACTCTGGGCCAATAATAGCCAGCCGTCACGATAGAATATTTCAACGTTTTATTAGTTTTAGATACCTGTTCCCCTGAAATATTTAACGAAATGATATTTCTTGTATTGCTTATTAATCCAGAAATGATTTTACATAGGTTTCATTTTGTCAGTAACCTTTTTAGGATAACTCTGGGCCAATAATAGCCAGCCGTCACGATAGAATATTTCAACGTTTTATTAGTTTTAGATACCTGTTCCCCTGAAATATTTAACGAAATGATATTTCTTGTATTGCTTATTAATCCAGCAATGATTTTACATAGGTTTCATTTTGTCAGTAACCTTTTTAGGATAACTCTGGGCCAATAATAGCCAGCCGTCACGATAGAATATTTCAACGTTTTTATTAGTTTTAGATACCTGTTCCCCTGAAATATTTAACGAAATGATATTTCTTGTATTGCTTATTAATCCAGCAATGATTTTACATAGGTTTCATTTTGTCAGTAACCTTTTTAGGATAACTCTGGGCCAATAATAGCCAGCCGTCACGATAGAATATTTCAACGTTTTATTAGTTTTAGATACCTGTTCCCCTGAAATATTTAACGAAATGATATTTCTTGTATTGCTTATTAATCCAGCAATGATTTTACATAGGTTTCATTTTGTCAGTAACCTTTTTAGGATAACTCTGGGCCAATAATAGCCAGCCGTCACGATAGAATATTTCAACGTTTTATTAGTTTTAGATACCTGTTCCCCTGAAATATTTAACGAAATGATATTTCTTGTATTGTTTATTAATCCAGCAATGATTTTACATAGGTTTCATTTTGTCAGTAACCTTTTTAGGATAACTCTGGGCCAATAATAGCCAGCCGTCACGATAGAATATTTCAACGTTTTATTAGTTTTAGATACCTGTTCCCCTGAAATATTTAACGAAATGATATTTCTTGTATTGCTTATTAATCCAGCAATGATTTTACATAGGTTTCATTTTGTCAGTAACCTTTTTAGGATAACTCTGGGCCAATAATAGCCAGCCGTCACGATAGAATATTTCAACGTTTTATTAGTTTTAGATACCTGTTCCCCTGAAATATTTAACGAAATGATATTTCTTGTATTGCTTATTAATCCAGCAATGATTTTACATAGGTTTCATTTTGTCAGTAACCTTTTTAGGATAACTCTGGGCCAATAATAGCCAGCCGTCACAATAGAATATTTCAACGTTTTATTAGTTTTAGATACCTGTTCCCCTGAAATATTTAACGAAATGATATTTCTTGTATTGCATATTAATCCAGCAATGATTTTACATAGGTTTCATTTTGTCAGTAACCTTTTTAGGATAACTCTGGGCCAATAATAGCCAGCCGTCACGATAGAATATTTCAACGTTTTATTAGTTTTAGATACCTGTTCCCCTGAAATATTTAACGAAATGATATTTCTTGTATTGCTTATTAATCCAGCAATGATTTTACATAGGTTTCATTTTGTCCGTAACCTTTTTAGGATAACTCTGGGCCAATAATAGCCAGCCGTCACGATAGAATATTTCAACGTTTTATTAGTTTTAGATACCTGTTCCCCTGAAATATTTAACGAAATGATATTTCTTGTATTGCTTATTAATCCAGAAATGATTTTACATAGGTTTCATTTTGTCCGTAACCTTTTTAGGATAACTCTGGGCCAATAATAGCCAGACGTCACGATAGAATATTTCAACGTTTTATTAGTTTTAGATACCTGTTCCCCTGAAATATTTAACGAAATGATATTTCTTGTATTGCTTATTAATCCAGCAATGATTTTACATAGGTTTCATTTTGTCAGTAACCTTTTTAGGATAACTCTGGGCCAATAATAGCCAGCCGTCACGATAGAATATTTCAACGTTTTATTAGTTTTAGATACCTGTTCCCCTGAAATATTTAACGAAATGATATTTCTTGTATTGCTTATTAATCCAGCAATGATTTTACATAGGTTTCATTTTGTCAGTAACCTTTTTAGCATAACTCTGGGCCAATAATAGCCAGCCGTCACGATAGAATATTTCAACGTTTTATTAGTTTTAGATACCTGTTCCCCTGAAATATTTAACGAAATGATATTTCTTGTATTGCTTATTAATCCAGCAATGATTTTACATAGGTTTCATTTTGTCAGTAACCTTTTTAGGATAACTCTGGGCCAATAATAGCCAGCCGTCACGATAGAATATTTCAACGTTTTATTAGTTTTAGATACCTGTTCCCCTGAAATATTTAACGAAATGATATTTCTTGTATTGCTTATTAATCCAGCAATGATTTTACATAGGTTTCATTTTGTCAGTAACCTTTTTAGGATAACTCTGGGCCAATAATAGCCAGCCGTCACGATAGAATATTTCAACGTTTTATTAGTTTTAGATACCTGTTCCCCTGAAATATTTAACGAAATGATATTTCTTGTATTGCTTATTAATCCAGCAATGATTTTACATAGGTTTCATTTTGTCAGTAACCTTTTTAGGATAACTCTGGGCCAATAATAGCCAGCCGTCACGATAGAATATTTCAACGTTTTATTAGTTTTAGATACCTGTTCCCCTGAAATAATTAACGAAATGATATTTCTTGTATTGCTTATTAATCCAGCAATGATTTTACATAGGTTTCATTTTGTCAGTAACCTTTTTAGGATAACTCTGGGCCAATAATAGCCAGCCGTCACAATAGAATATTTCAACGTTTTATTAGTTTTAGATACCTGTTCCCCTGAAATATTTAACGAAATGATATTTCTTGTATTCCTTATTAATCCAGCAATGATTTTACATAGGTTTCATTTTGTCAGTAACCTTTTTAGGATAACTCTGGGCCAATAATAGCCAGCCGTCACGATAGAATATTTCAACGTTTTATTAGTTTTAGATACCTGTTCCCCTGAAATATTTAACGAAATGATATTTCTTGTATTGCTTATTAATCCAGCAATGATTTTACATAGGTTTCATTTTGTCAGTAACCTTTTTAGGATAACTCTGGGCCAATAATAGCCAGCCGTCACGATAGAATATTTCAACGTTTTATTAGTTTTAGATACCTGTTCCCCTGAAATATTTAACGAAATGATATTTCTTGTATTGCTTATTAATCCAGCAATGATTTTACATAGGTTTCATTTTGTCAGTAACCTTTTTAGGATAACTCTGGGCCAATAATAGCCAGCCGTCACAATAGAATATTTCAAAGTTTTATTAGTTTTAGATACCTGTTCCCCTGAAATATTTAACGAAATGATATTTCTTGTATTGCTTATTAATCCAGCAATGATTTTACATAGGTTTCATTTTGTCAGTAACCTTTTTAGTTTACTGACAAAATGAAACCTATGTAAAATCATTGCTGAATTAATAAGCAATACAAGAAATATCATTTCGTTAAATATTTCAGGGGAACAGGTATCTAAAACTAATAAAACGTTGAAATATTCTATCGTGACGGCTGGCTATTATTGGCCCAGAGTTATCCTAAAAAGGTTACCGACAAAATGAAACCTATGTAAAATCATTGCTGGATTAATAAGCAATACAAGAAATATCATTTCGTTAAATATTTCAGGGGAACAGGTATCTAAAACTAATAAAACGTTGAAATATTCTATCGTGACGGCTGGCTATTATTGGCCCAGAGTTATCCTAAAAAGGTTACTGACAAAATGAAACCTATGTAAAATCATTGCTGGATTAATAAGCAATACAAGAAATATCATTTCGTTAAATATTTCAGGGGAACAGGTATCTAAAACTAATAAAACGTTGAAATATTCTATCGTGACGGCTGGCTATTATTGGCCCAGAGTTATCCTAAAAAGGTTACGGACAAAATGAAACCTATGTAAAATCATTGCTGGATTAATAAGCAATACAAGAAATATCATTTCGTTAAATATTTCAGGGGAACAGGTATCTAAAACTAATAAAACGTTGAAATATTCTATCGTGACGGCTGGCTATTATTGGCCCAGAGTTATCCTAAAAAGGTTACTGACAAAATGAAACCTATGTAAAATCATTGCTGGATTAATAAGCAATACAAGAAATATCATTTCGTTAAATATTTCAGGGGAACAGGTATCTAAAACTAATAAAACGTTGAAATATTCTATCGTGACGGCTGGCTATTATTGGCCCAGAGTTATCCTAAAAAGGTTACGGACAAAATGAAACCTATGTAAAATCATTGCTGGATTAATAAGCAATACAAGAAATATCATTTCGTTAAATATTTCAGGGGAACAGGTATCTAAAACTAATAAAACGTTGAAATATTCTATCGTGACGGCTGGCTATTATTGGCCCAGAGTTATCCTAAAAAGGTTACTGACAAAATGAAACCTATGTAAAATCATTGCTGGATTAATAAGCAATACAAGAAATATCATTTCGTTAAATATTTCAGGGGAACAGGTATCTAAAACTAATAAAACGTTGAAATATTCTATCGTGACGGCTGGCTATTATTGGCCCAGAGTTATCCTAAAAAGGTTACTGACAAAATGAAACCTATGTAAAATCATTGCTGGATTAATAAGCAATACAAGAAATATCATTTCGTTAAATATTTCAGGGGAACAGGTATCTAAAACTAATAAAACGTTGAAATATTCTATCGTGACGGCTGGCTATTATTGGCCCAGAGTTATCCTAAAAAGGTTACTGACAAAATGAAACCTATGTAAAATCATTGCTGGATAGAAATTGTTTTTTAATTAAATAAAGGAGAGTTTTGTTGAAGCTTTTTTTATTTTCGCTTTTGTTTCAGAGATAATAAGTAGAACTAAAATTTGTTTATTATATGTAGGGAAAATTTTATACAAAGAAATTTTCTAAATATGTTTTAGCTAATAATTTATTTTATTCATATTTTGTTTTTTGAGAAAATGATTTATATATGTATGCATTTAAATCTCTACAGATAAAAACTAAACAAATAGAATTAATATATTAATAACTAAAATATATTATTTTGAGTAAATTTTATTTGAAACTTTTTTCGATTTAATGCCTTAGTTTTGTGATATTAATTTCTGAAAATACATATATAAATATTAACAAATGTCAGTGATTGTTTATAATTTTATGCAATAGATGGCTATACTGATATTGTATTGGATTTATTGATAAATAAAACGTTAATTTTTGGCTTTATTATTTATTTTTAAAAAAAGTTTATTTGACGAAAATTATTTCATTATTAAATGTTCCATTATACTATGTCAATATTTATTAATTATACCAAAGTTTCTGTTAAAATAAAATGCTTAAATTTACAATTCTGAAATCTTAGTAAAATAATTTTATTTTTCTTTCCTGCCGAAAAAGATTTTCCCTGATATAGGTACACAAAGGCGCTTTTATCCCACTGAGCGAAATTGTATATTTCTGAATTTTTTCAGTTATTTTTAAATTCTTCGTAAAAATAGAACCCCTGACATTCTTTCAACACAACCATTTGACAATAACTCCTCTAGTGCATCAGATTATTTACTATTACTATTTTCTATCTCAATTACATCAATTGCGTAATTTCTGTCATGGAGACGTTGTCAAACACTACAGATTCTTAGGATAAAACCATCAGCATCAGTGTCCTCGGCGTCGGCGTTACTACTGTAAACGCAAACGTGTCAGCGACAGACGGCGGGCGTCGGACCACGCGACGCTATTCATCTTTAACCACGCCAGCGAGCGGCGCGTCGAGAAGTGTTTGTTGACAACGGAATGCTATCATACCCATTAGCAACGGCGGGGGAGGGGAATTGTTTTGAATGCTGGGGGGGAGAAGAGAAATATTGCAATTGTTGTTAAATATTATTTTTTTCTAATAATAATAATATTAATACAAGGAACACGCTAGAATTATTAGTAAGCCTTGAGCAACAAAATTTGCACTACCATTATAAATTCATGTTTTTCAAGATTATTAAGTTATTTGCCTGTTATTAGACTGGCCCGCCGAGCAACCAGACATACGCCCAGTGGGCCAAATAATTTAATAAATGGGGGACAACTTATTATTAGAATATTTATTTTTGTTAAATTAAAAACTTAAACCATTTTTAAAAATATTATTTGTCATACTCTCTAAAAAATGTCTAAATACAAACACACATGCTGTGTTCAAGATATAGTTATCGCATATCCAGATTTTAATGATTAAGTATGTTTTAAGGTCCCTACAATTCTATTTTAATATTTTTACGGTGATGTCTATGTGTGTATGTGTGTGTGGATGTATGTGTGTAGGTGTAGGGAGGTTGGAAGGACGATTTCTAAAAAATATAATACCTACTTAATATCTGTTTAACTACGTATTTCTCAATCGGAATTTACTGGGAAGAGCTGAAAAGGTTTTTGTAATAATTAGACAACCGAAAGTACCAGATTCTTAAAAAAATCTAAATATAAAGAATACATTAAGTAGAATTTTTGGTGTAGAGTATACAAGAAATGTTAAATACAATAGGGCGCGAGCAGTCATGTCACTTTGTTGGTCTTGACAAGCAGATATGGGGGCCCGTGTCAGAATGATATCTAGTAATTATGCACATAGATGTCAAATATCATATTTTTTTATTTTAAATTTAGTGATTTTCCAATTCCATGTGGTTTATTTTCAAGTAAATTCCACACTCCTGGTGACAAATTAACTACGTGAATTTACAAAATCTTGAAATTTTTAATGAAAAATTCTGACATTTGACATCTATGTACATAATTGACATTCTGACACGGGCCCCCATATCTGCTTGTCAAGGCCAACAATGTTACTTGACTGCTCGCGCCCTGTACTTATGTAACCAAGAACGGAAGTGGCGAAAGGTATTGTGCTATGGCCACAACAGAATTTTTTGTTATGTATTCTATTATTTAACTATCACTATACTATTTTGTAAAGCCAAATGTAATCTACTTCGATGTCGATAAGCAGGAATAGTAAGAAATAGACAAAATAATTATTTTTGTCACATCGAAATTTTAAATTTGTTTTCTGTGTATTTTAGTACGAACCAATTTTGATTTCCTTAACGTCTTAGTAAAAGCGGAAAAAGAAAAATTTAGCGACGGCCTTGTTGACGGGAACTATTTTGAACACATTTAAATTTAATATAAAATTCTGAAAAATATGAACCCTGTGTCTTATTTCCAAAAATTCTTGAGTGATCCTCATAAAATGTACTTGCCTATTATGTTAGTCACTAAATTTATGGATTTATTATTTTTATAAGTAAGTAGTCAGACAGTTTTGTGAGTGTTATGTCTAAACACAATAACCCAAATATGAAACCATTATATGCTGGAGGCACGAAAAACATTCTTCCTTTTACTCCTGTGAGAAACAAAGGTTGTGTGAAAAAAGACATAAACCTCAAACGGAGTTCTTTCTTTGAGAAGCTTCTGGGTGATGTGCCCTGCGCCACGCCACCCCTCAGAACATGTGGCGGAGTTCACACTCGTTGTCAACACTTCGGCACCGCTATTATGTTAAACGGGAGAACCTTTTATCGAAAATCAATTAAAAGGAAATCGTGGTCGAGGTTTATCCTACATTCCGGGATCAGAGAGAAGAGATGGAGACTTGAGAAGGGCGTAGCTCCAGCACTTATTCAGATCTTTTGTTACCGACATCGACGTGTCAAGGCTTTGTCTGTCGCTTTATCAGGAAGAGACAAAAAATAGAACTTTGTTGTAGTGTTCACTTAGTACATTTTCACAATTATAAAACTGTATGACGACATATAAAAATTACTTAAATTTTTACCTCTCGCTAAGAGAGGTATTGGATTCATGCTAAAAATCGCATATCCAGATTTTAATGAATAAGTATGTTTTAAGGTCCCTGCAAACCGATTTTAAAATTTTTACGATGATGTCTGTGTGTGTGTGGATGTATGTGTGTGGGACGTTGGAAGGACGATTACTAAAAAACTAGAAGACTTTATATTTATTTAACTACGTATTTCCAAATCGAACATTCATGGGAAGAGCTGAAAAGATTTGGTAACAATTGGACGACCGGAAGTAGCAGATTCTTAAAAATCTTCTAAATATTGTTTTTTGAAAATTTTTCTTAGTAATATTAAAGAAAATTAAATTCTGTATCTGACACATTTAATTATAATATAGTCTATAATAATATAGAATAATCTGTTGTAAAAAATTTCGTTGCCCAAAAAAAATAAGTTATTTAAATGTTTGTAATTGACAGATAAATGCAAAATATTAGTGTTAAAAATCAGATTTTTCTGGGAAGTACGAACACATTTAATATATATTATTGTATTAATTAAATATGTATTTAAATTATAGGTATGTTAATATTACATATATCCTTAAAAAATACCGCTAATACCATCTATGAATTTAAAGAATTTTGAACATATTAGAAGAGTAGGACAAAATTACTCATAGAGCGAACTTCAATTATTTGTTTGTACAAAAAATGTCAAATTCGTTAGTTATAGGGAGCGAGCAGACATGTGACATGTGGCAGAGATGAGGATGTTGAGATAGATGTTGGGGAAGACACGGAAAGGAATGAAAGGATAAGGGAGTGTTAGAAGTTTATAGAAAGATACAAACGAGACGATTACATTAATTTGAACATGCCATGAGAAGAGATGAAGAATATATTGGAAGAAAAATGAATAGCTTAGTATAGAACGAAGAAGAAACAGAGGAAGAAAGAGAAAAGGAACTGAATGAGGACGACACGCAAAACAGAATTGAGAGGTATGGGAAAAGTTATAGAAGAAGATGTCAGTGTCAAGTGCAATTTGCATAGTTTGTTTATAAAATAATTTTACTGGAAATAAAATCTTTTGCAAGAACATTTATGAATTGACGGAAAGTATAATGTGCTGGCCACATCAGATTTTCTTTTTTGGCTAACTGTAGAAAAAGTATGAAATTCAATTACCCAACATAAGAATTTATAAAAATGTCAGAAATATTTTTTTCTAAAAGTGTTTTTCTGTCAGAAAAAATAAAACTTAATAATTTTTTTTTCAAAAATGCGTTGTTAAGGGAAATGAGTGACATACCATGTAATTAAAATAGAACTAATTTGATTGTTCAGTTTTTATCTAGACGTAACATATTTTCCAGAAAATCCCCGACAATAATAAAACTGTCAGTAGATAATTGAAATCCAATGTCTGATAAATTCAATCAACTAACCTTCAACTAAAACTTAAAATCAAATGATCATCAACCCCCTCCCCTCCTAAAGCATGACACATAACTCCCATTAATAATTCATCCACATACAAATTACACTCTCCAACATGCAAGAATAAACCAGCACCCAAGTTCTTCTTGCTGAAATTACTTAATGGTAGTCAATACCAAGTCATAACCACAAGCGCGCACAAAAGCTCACGAACAGGTCACCGACAGGTCGAGCTTTACAGTGGGCTCCGCCCTCCATCCAATCGGAGAGCAAGGGTAGTGAGAGGGTGGCCAATAAGGAGGCTGGAGAGTGATCAGGGTAAAAGGGTGGAGTTTGATCACATATGCGTGAACTCGATTACCCAACAATGTCACCCAGCAGGGCTAAGAGTGAACAGTTGTGAAGTTGAGAGCTTTTTGGGTGGAGGCGCAAGAAAGGTGAGAACGAAAGAGATAGTTTATTGGTGTAGTTGTAGTAGTTTTTAATACTTTCTATTACGTCAGTGTCAGAATAATGATTGTCAAAATAAATACTAATAATTTGACGTATATATCGTTACGCTTTTGTTCGTCTCTTGTTTATAATTCCATGGCTAATACTATTAAATTGTAATTCCGTAAATTTTCAATTTTTTTCTGCAGTTAGTAGCCAAAATGATTTTTTTTTATTGATTCGGATGTAGAAATTTTTGCTTTACAACATCCATTTGAAACTTTTTGTCTAAAATAATTAGGGGCGCAATGCGCACGGAAAAACTGATTTCCCATGTTAAACGAATATGTTTCACTTTACGTGATACACCCTGTATGTATGTTATAGTCTGTAATCATAGTAGTGTTATTAATAATATAACACCACTGTATGACTTGAATTCACGTGGTTTGAAATGTCTTAATAATTGTGAATTGATACTTCTTCGTACATGTAACAAGCATAAAAACAAGATGTTGTGTTTAGGTTGAATTATTATTGTTTAGATTCTTTTCCTAAAAAAAAAACTGGATTTGTATAATTTTTTTTAAGAATTTTACATTTACCTTATGCAACCACTATAGTTTGGTTCACGAAAGATGACTATTCAAGGTCACTTGTTTGTAACATTTCATGTCAAAAAGTGAAAGATTATTTAACGTATGTCTATGTAATATACGTTGTCTGATAGGTATACGTAAATGGTGACACTATTTTGTAAAACACTACAAATAATAATGACGTATGTCGTAGACTTACAGATATTTAATTATCTACTACACTGCCCTCTGTGTTAATGTTTACCCAGTGACGTTGACGTTTAAATCGAATTATTATTTCACGGTGTCAAGTCAAGGCATTATATAAAAATAAATTACACTTATTTATTTTCAGTTAAAATTAAAGATATCTAATTTACTACACTGCCCTGTGTGCTAATATTTACCCAGTGACGTTAACGTTTAAATCAAATTATTATTCCATGGTTTTTGTCAAGTTCATGTTTTTGTTTTGCAAAAACATAAGTGAAGAACATAAATCTTCGAAAAAAGTGTTATTTAAAAAGAAACAATTTTCAAGTAAATTACACTTATTTTTTTCAGTTTAGTAGAAAATAAAACTATGAAAAATGAGAAAAATAGTGTAATTTTGGCTTTTTATGTAGAAAAATTACTTATTAAAAGTAATTTGTTTGTACTCTTTAAAAGGTAAGATTTGAATTTGACATAATGATTTTTATTTCCAATTTTTTTCAATAACCATTTGCTATTAACAATAACGATTATAATGTGTGCAAATGTGAATCAGTGCACCTGTATTGTAACCTAGGCAAGTCAACTGGAACACCATAATCATATAATTATAAGTTAATTTCCTCCTAACCCCAAAAGTAGGTAACATATGGTGGCAGCGCCAGCACATCATGCACGTTCACTTGAAACAGTTGACATCTGACATCTGGGTCGTGGTTTGTTTTAGCTAACCGGCAATTATGATACGCAATCGCTTATAATAGTGAGAGGGAGTGTAGTATGCGATGTTGGTAAAATAAAGGCCATAAATAATAAATTAATGTTAGAAAAAAACAAAGATTGTTTTAAAAATTGACATATATGATTGTATATTTATACTTAAAAATTAAAATGATTATAACCTTTGCTAAACCATTTGTTAACATAATTGTCAGTTAAAACGAAACTACACATAAAAATGCCGGCTTAAGTTATTTAGCATTTTAATAAAGTTAGTATCTACCTTCATTTACTTCTTCGGATGACGAAAACAGTTGACGGAAAAATATATTTTTAATGAATGTTTAAAAATTTCATTGACATAATAGATATTAAGGATACAAGTTTGATATAGCGTTCATAATGTCGAGGCGATGAGCCGAGTGTTTTAATCACGCAAGTTTCATTATGAGGCTATATCAAATGTATTTCCTTTAGTATTTTATCTACGACAGTTTAAATTGATCTTAAAATACATTTTTCATTTAATTTTTGACATAATGACAAACACTGAAATGTTCATTCGTAGTAGTCTATGTTACTAATACTAGTGTTAAAAGTAACAATGATCAAATTCAAATTTTAAACAGTTATTTCATTACGAGAATAAAATAAATGTGTAAGTATTTTAACATTGTTTTTACAACAAAATTAATTTAATTTAACCTAATCTAACTTAACTTAATTTAACCTAATCTAAACAAACCTGAACCCTGAATTAACCTCCCCATAATTTATCCTAATCTAATGTAATATGGACATAATATTCATATTTTAGTAATACTGCTCCTATTTTACAAAAGGTACTCTAACTTGCAAATACAAATACAGCTGGATGTTGGAGTTACAAATAAATCAACCCTTAACATTCATACGTTATATTTCATTTCTTATAAACATAAACCATAAATCATATTTGGATTCCACTGATGTGGAACATACATATAACTTAATTTTATTGTAATTAATTTCACGCCTTGATTATCTAGCAATCACTGGAATAAAACAAATGAGAAATTCACACTAATATAAAGCTGGTACACGTGGCATAGTTGACCGCACACGTGTGCATATTCAGGGGTGTAATGTTGAAGTCGAAGCCTAAAACCGTAACCGGAAGTTGCCGTTTCCACACACCTGTTCTTCCAAAGTCAATTTGTAGATACACCGCATGTCAATCATAGATACATGTTACGAAGGGTTGGAAGAAAATATTAACAGGAACTCTCAAAATTTTCAAATAGTTTTTTTTTTAATTGATAAACTTAAATTACGAGGTGTGTTCAAAAACTATCGCGAATTTTGAATTTTCGCGGGTTACGTATATTCGAATTTCGATCTTTTTGTGGCTTTATGTTGGTACTCATGTCTCTCACTTATGTCGACAAGCTCGGCCATTTTGAATGTTCACTTACTTGTTGACAGCTGCTTTGCTTGCACGTGTTTTGGATCGTCTTCGATTTTTACCTAATGTGCTTATTCGTTAAAAACTGACTATGAATTTTTTGACCAAGACAATATCTTTCTTATCTAAAGGCGACGGAACGTAGAAAAAAATAATTCATTTAAAATTTGTCATTGTCATAAAATGTTTTTATCAAAGAAGTTATTTCATTTCTACGAGTAGAAATGAAATAACTTCATTTTTATGAATGAAATGAATTATTTTTTTCTACGTTCCGTCGCCTTTAGATAAGAAAGATATTGTCTTGGTCAAAAAATTCATAGTCAGTTTTTAACGAATAAGCACATTAGGTAAAAATCGAAGACGATCCAAAACACGTGCAAGCAAAGCAGCTGTCAACAAGTAAGTGAACATTCAAAATGGCCGAGCTTGTCGACATAAGTGAGAGACATGAGTACCAACATAAAGCCACAAAAAGATCGAAATTCGAATATACGTAACCCGCGAAAATTCAAAATTCGCGATAGTTTTTGAACACACCTCGTATATACACTATTTATGATTTAATTCATTATAAACGTAGGTCTAGTATTAAATATTTCGATTCATAAATTCTGAAATAGACATATCATATTTATATATTTATTTATTTTAGAATACAAAATATCACCCCCTGAAATGGCTAAAAAAGTAAAAGTACAAACTTCACACATATATTTTCGAAATCTACGCGTCAAATTATGTATTAATTAGTTTAAATTCTCAAAATTAACTCTTTTTTAACTGAACAGCTGTTTAACAATCAATTGACATTTGTTTAAACAATTTTTTATCCCGCGCCTTCCATTTGCAAGCTTTTTTGAATCTGATTGGTCAATCGATTTGTCGATTTTATTGATTTTCTCCTATTTACACGATACAACAACATACTTTGTTACAACAAAACATTAAAAAATTGTTTATAATTATCATCATAGATTACAGTAGTAGTCTCGTTTTGGATAAACAAATTTGAGAAAATCCATTTTCTGGTTGAACTAGCAACTATTCGACAAAATATAAATTGTTTATAATTAAAAATGAAGGCGAGTTTTGTTGAAGCTTTTTTTTATTTTCGCTTTTGTTGCAGAGATAATAAGTAGAACTAAAATTTGTTTATTATATGTAGGAAAAATTTTATACAAAGAAATTTTCTAAATAAATAGAATTAATATATTATTAACTATATTTATTTTAAGCAAATTTTATTTGAAACTTTTTTCGATTTAATGCCCTAGTTTTGTGATATTAATTTCTGAAAATACATATATAAATATTAGCAAATGTCAGATTGTTTATAATTTTATGCAATAGATGGCCATACTGATATTCTATTGGATTTATTGATAAATGAAACGTTAATTTTTGGCTTTATTATTTATTTTTAAAAAAAGTTTATTTGAAGAAAATTATTCAGAATTAAATGTTACATTATACTATGTCAATATTTATTAATTATATCAAAAGTTCTGTTAACATAAAATTTTAAAATTTGGAAATTAAGGTGCCGAGTGAATGTTCAAAAATGAGTACAGATACAAATTCATCATGATGATTTTTGAAATTAGACAGATAAATGTATACCAGTTTGTTAATTCGTTCAAGATACAGATGATCTTTATTTATTTATTTATTTATTTATTTATTTATCACCCAACATGAACAAAATCCCAATTACAGAGTAATATTAGTATGGAATATACAAGACAAAAGTGTTAATACAATTTTACAATTAATTATAACAAGTTAATATGAAACATAAATATTAGAAAAATACATAAATGAAATAAATTTGTAATTCAACTAATTTTCTGGATGATTTCTCATGCATTAGTCGATTTTGCCACTGAATTTAGAGATAGAATCGCTTAAGTCAAGTTCATTGCTAAATTTATTGAATAATCGGCACATAGAGTTTATAGGACTAGAATAGTTACAATTTGTTCTTGAGAGATCGCAGAGAAATAATATGAAATAAAAATAAAATAAATAAATAAATATTTCATCACGGCATATTACCCATTGCTGGGTGTGCCAATCTGTTTTGTACAGATATCGGTAATGATAGAATATTTGTATCGTGCGGGCGCTTACCAGGCGTCACCTCACGGGCACTCATTGCTGGCGTGGAGAGTGCGCCACAGGGGTCAATTTTGTGCCATTAAAATGCAATGTAATTTTTGGCGTCGGTTGGGATCGAACCCGGGTCCCCAGATTCACGGCCAGACACTCAGGCACACGGCCACGAGACCCCATAATATGATTGAATGTGTATTAAATTGTTAATTAATTTATATAGAAATAGCAATTGACATTTGTTGTGCCTTATTATTAATGGTTCGAGATCAAAGATAGTTACCAGGTCCTCATATTTCATATCGGACATATATCAAATATTTTACTGTACCTGGTTATTCTTTCTTTCAATTACTATAAGAAATTTTATTTATTTTACAAACTTATTTTGATCATGCATTTTTCTGAATTTTCTATTTAGTTATTTGGAAGCACTGTTTTGGGGTCCCAATAATAGCGACATTGTCACCCCTCAGGGGGTGAAAGTTGCGTAACGGAGGGTGAGTTTAGTAATTGCAGGTTAGTGGTTCTGATTTTCCGATTCGGTGCTTGATATTGTCCAAAATATCTCCTGTTAATTGCGTTTGACTTTTTTTGAACTTTTCTGGTTTTGAAATTTTGATGAGATACACACGCGAAATGGTAATAGTTTGGAGGTGAATCATGAAATATGTGACAGGTTGAAGATAAAAAATCGTGATACTAAAATAAAATCATTACCATATGAATTTAAATTATATAGAACGACATACCCCTTTGATCCGTACAACGGTACAACCTTAAAATTAGCATATTGCATCCTCTCTTCATTTGTAATTCATTCAGATCTCCCTGCTATTTTTTATGAAATCGAAGAGTCATCTTTCAATAATTATTTTTTAAAGTTTGTCAGCGGCGAATGTCGCGTGAATGATCGCCTCAATACCGTCGGATTAGAATTTATAATTCCGTGGTGTGAAGGGAGCACATGTGTCACCTCAGCGTGTTGCAATGCCCGTTGACTTTCGAAGAATTACCATAATGTGTTGTTGATCGTAACTTGGACAAACTTCGAACTCGAAGTTATAGTATATCAGCAGCAAATGATGTGGAAATAAAGAAGTGATATTAGTGATACCAATTTTAATTTTAAATTCAAGACAAAGTTCGACTTCGAAAAAAGGAACTGAATGAGGACGACGCGCAAAACAAAAATTAGTGGAAGAAAACACGAGCGACCCCCTAACGAATGGGAAAAACTAAAGAAGAAGATGTCAGTGTCATATGTTTGTTTATGAAATAATTTAATTGGAAATATAGGATCCTTTGCAAGAAATTTTATGTGTAGGGCGCGTGCAGTGACGTGACTTTGTCAAATTTGGCAAGCAAATATGTGGACCCGTGTCAAAATGACTGCTATTAATTATGTCCATAACTGACAAATGTCATAATTTTTCATTCAAAATTTCATGATTTTCTTTTGACGTGAGGATGATCCGCAAAACAGAAATGAATAGAAGAAGAAAATAAAAAATAGCGACCCCTAACGAATGGGAAAAGCTAAAGATGTCAGTGTCAAGTGCCATTTGCATGAAATAATATTATTGGAAATTTAAATCTTTTGCAAGAAAATTTATGTATGGCATTTGTACATAATACACAGGATTGACGGAAGGTATTGTGCTGGCCACATCAGATTCTTAGATGATATCTTCAAAAAAATAATTAAAATAGCAAATTTTCTTGATTATATTTCTTATTCACGTGTGAACATTAGTATAGCATGTATTCGTGGAAGTGAAGATAACTTAAATGATATTTTTGTTAACATTTTGATTATTGAAAATGATTCAGGTGTTTAATAATTGTAAAAATTTGTAGACCTACTCATTGTATGCGTAGAATCGATTAACAATACTACCATATTCGTATTTTTACTCATTTTGTTTAATTTCTTTAAAAAAATCATAATTCTTCAATTTTCAATAAAAAGTTCAATTTTTTTAAAAATCTAATTTATATGGATATAGATAATATTTAATGCGTTGATTTCAAATTTTGAAACCGCATGTCGATATCTCTTTTCGTTCTCAAGATATTTGCCCTCAAAATTTTGCCCAAAAATGCTCATTTTTGGGCTATACCCCAAAAATGGGTCAATATACACACTTGGGAGTATAACCATTCGATTCCCCGGGCAAAATTACATAAGTATACCAATTTTCATAATTTTTGAACAACGAACACAATCTCTAGAGTAAAATAACTGAAAATAGCCAAAATCTGCAAAAATCCTAAGGGGTACACCTTAGATTTTTTTCAGATTTTGGCCATTTTCAGTTATTTTGCTCTAGAGACTGTGTTCGTTGTTCAAAAATTATGAAAATTGGTATACTTATGTAATTTTTCCCGGGGAATCGAATGGTGGTGTTAATGAGCTCGTATTTTGACCCATTTTTGGGGTATAGCCCAAAAATGAGTATTTTTAGGCAAAACTTTGAAGGCAAATATCTCGAGAACGAAAAGAGATATCGACATGCGGTGTAAAAATTTGAAATTAGCGCCTTAAATAGTATCTATATCCATCTAAATTAGATTTTTAAAAAAATTGAACTTTTTATTGAAAATTGAAGAATTATGATTTTTTTAAGAAATTAAACAAAATGAATAAAAATACGAATATGGCAGTAATGTTAATCGATTCTATGCATACAAATGAATAAGTATACACAATTTTTACAATTATTAAACACCTCAACCATTTTCAACAATCAGAAATTTGAGAAGAAAACATTTTTACCTTCCGTCACCTTTAGGTAAAAAAGGTATTGTCTTCGGTCACAAAATTCAATGATGAGTTTTTAGTGAAAAGTACGTTTTAGGGTCCCCATAATACGGTTTTACCATTTTTACGATGATGTATGTATGTACATATGTATATGTGTGTGTATGTGTGTGTGACGATCCTTTCGGATCGTATAACTCCAATAGCATATTTCCAAATTGACGGAAGGTAATGTGCTGGCCACATCAGATGTTTTAGTTTTTATGATGGTACATAAGATACTACTGTTATTTTATTATTATAAAAATATATGTTACAGTAAAAGCATTAAAAATTCAAAAATAAGTCGACTGGTAAGTTTATTAGCAAATGTAAAACCAAATATTTGAAAAATAAGATACTGATTAGATTACTGACAGTGTCAATGTCAGTGACACTGACAGAAAATAACGTTAATCGTACGGCTATGAAGCAAGGTAATGTATATGAATTAATAAATAAACTTACGTTACAGCGGAAGTATTATTAACAACGAGCATCGTTTTAAAGTGGAATTAATAACAAGCTTATGGCACATGCTTATAGCTATTGTAAAGCAGGGAGATAAATGTATGCCAATTTGTTAATTCGTTTATGATACAAATGACCTTGATCGGACATTATCAAAAATTTTATTGTAAATTTCAAATTTTCTAACCGCATCTCGATATATTTTATTCATTCTCGAAGTTTGGTCCTCATTCTCCCTAAAAACATTCACAGCCCAAAAATGGGTGAAACATACACTTGGCATTTTCGCAATTCGAATATACGGAAGAATATTAAGTTGCAAAATTTTGCCCCGTAAAATAGCTGAAAATCCCAAACTATACGGGGTACACTACCCTTAGAAAAATTCGACATTTTAGCCATTTTTGATAATCTTCAACTAAAAATGTATCGACGTATCTTGTTTGTGCAAAATTTTATTATATTTCTGTGAATACTTTATATGCAAGTGATAGAGGAATAGAGAAACTGATGCAGTTATAGCTTTATAAATATTTAATATTTGAATCGTTTAAATGAATAAAAAGTCCAGACATATAAAAAGTATCTAATCGAATATTTAGTGAGCGGGTAACCGAAATAAAATAACACATCACTGAGTTTTTGTTTACGCGGCCGATACAATAGTGAATGATTGGTGGTGGGCAGAGCAGAATATGAAATATTCAGAGTCGGGCTCGCGTGCGCGAGGAAATTATAAAGAAACAATAAAAAACCAAAAGTCGTGATGGAGTCGCTAGCCATCGCGGCCACCGGGTTGGGCGAGGGTAGCGGATACGCCTACTACAATCTAGTGCTGACCACAAGCAAGACGTAACCACAAACGAAGACATTTATAATAAGTTGACTGGGAAGAATGTTTTGGGAATAGAAGAGCTTGTTTCAATGCGGAAGATCTGAAAGCAGAGTTGGTCTTTTTTTCCCAATCAACAAAACAACCGACCCGGATTTAAAAAAACCACTTAAAAAACCCATAAAAAACCAATAAAACCTAGATTAGCTATTCATTTATTAATTCTACAAACAAGTTGATGGTGTTGCAATGGGTAATTCTCTGTCTACTTCCATAGCTAATTATTATATGGAGTTCTTTGAAGAATTAGCTTTGGATTCTACTACGATGAAATCTTCATTATGGTTACTTTATGTTGATGCTGTCTTCGCTATTTGGCCCCATGTACGTCAAAACTTATCAATTTTCTTAAACCACTTGAATAACATCCATGAAAATATTAAGTTCACTCTACAAGTCGAAGAAAATGGCATTATTCCCTTCCTGGATGTATTACTGGAAAGGAAAGAAGATGATTCTTTACTACATTTAGTCTACAGGAAGTTTACGCACATTAATCAATATATTAATGCCAATTCACATCATCATCCTTCTCAGAAATATGGTACAATTAAATGCCTAATGAGAAGAGATTTAGAAATTTGTCATTCAGAGAAATTAGAAAATATGAAAGAAATTAAGAATATTTTTATAAATAATGGTTTTTCTAAATATATCGAAAAATGTCTGAAACCGAAAAGACCTATTAACAATGCTAATGAAAGGGAGGTATTGTTTGCTTCGCTTCGTTTTGTCAAAAATGTCACGAACAGGATTGGTAGAATTCTCCATAAAATTCGACATATGTTGAGATAAGTAAAAGACATCATCCCTCTTCAGTCATCAGGGATTTACCAGAATCCATGTATCTGCGGGAAAGTTTACATTGGTCAGACAAGACCAGCGATTGATCAGATTGAATCAGCCAGAAAAATCTTCAGTTGCAGGGCATGCCCTGGAAGAATTCTACCGTATTCGAAGAAACAAAAATACTAGCGAGACCAACATACCTCAACAACAGGTTAATTAGAGTAGCCATTGAAATTTTCAAAACCAAGAATAATAATCTCAATCATTGTGACGGTTTATATCTTAGTCGAGCATGGCTTCCTATATTAAATATGTTGTAAAATTTGTCACCATGGTTACCTTTTAATTAATGTTTTTGATATTATCTATTTATATATTTGTTGTTTATTTCCTGAAGAAAACAGCAGTTCATGTTGCCGAAACGTCGGTTTTTATAACAATAAACAAAACTAAAACTAAAAAGGTTGTATCATTTTAATTCATATTACTTATTTTTGAAAAACACCATTGTATTTAATTATTTAATTTTTAAAAATTTGAGTCAATTCGTGAAGTACAAATTGTAGATAAATGCCACTTTATTTTAATATTTAAATTACAACAGACAACGGAAATCGGCTCATAAGATTACTGTTTGTTTATAAATCGTAAAAATATAATTTTGCAACTACCAACATATTTTATTATTTGCTGTATTTATTTTGTTTGTATATTTGATTCTCCGCTCTATATTATCCGTAAACCGAACATAACCAGCCCATTACAACGTAACCAAGGTGTGTACAGATGTGCCCGTTCCCATACTCAATAATTCACGGGTATTTTGCTTGAACGGTCATCCGACGTTACACAACATCGCCGCAACTTCGACGCTAACCGGAGTGTCTATTCTATGCCGTTAGCCGTTACCTCTTCGCGTCCTAACTTCGCTGTACCACAAAATACATACAGAAAAGAGACAAATTATTTTAATAAAGGAATAAGAAAAAGAAACATTAGATACGGATTCTATAATTTAAAATGGGTACAAAAATCAGGCCTGGATTAATTTTTTAAAAGTGGGCGCCCATGATCTAATTCTTAAACTGGCGCAGTCGCCAGGATAGTGAATTATTTGGCGTGCTTATGATAAGTAAAACTATTTTTGTTAAAACTTTTTTCAAAAGATTAACTAATTTCCAAAACTATAATTTAAATTGAAAAACGATACTCGACTGTATTTGGAATGGAGATGGAAACGGTAGTAACTGTGTTTCGGACTTGCAGTCAATAATAAAATTTGGCGTAAATAAATTATATTATTGACTGCTAGTCCGAAACACAGTTACTACCTGTTTAATTTAAATTATTTACTAATATTCTTGAAATGATTTATGTAAAAAATATCTATCTTTGCTAATCTTATCTTCTTATCAATATGTATCTAGATGGAAGACAATTCTAATGGTCACGTGACAAAGACCGAAACCCTTTGCCGAGTTTGTGGCGATAAAGCTTCAGGGAAACATTACGGTGTAGCAAGTTGTGATGGGTGCCGAGGTTTCTTCAAACGAAGTATCCGACGGTACGTTACTTTTCCCGTAATACCTTCAATGATTTTACTGAGAATCTATATTGTCCGTTTTTAAAATGAAATGTAAATAATTTATGCTAAATATGTTTTCTTAGAAATTTAGAGTATGTGTGCAAAGAAAACGGACGATGTGTCGTTGATGTTACAAGAAGGAATCAGTGCCAGGCCTGCCGGTTCAGAAAGTGTTTGCAAGTCAATATGAAGAGGGATGGTAAGTGAAATAATTTTTGATTTTTGTCCTTAAATTAGTAAAGAGGCCCGCATACTCAGAGTACATCGCCTCTGCCGACAGTTATTAAGTCCATTTCATATATTTTTTTGCACGATCAGGTTTTTTTTTAAACTTTACCGATAGGGTTTCCAAGGCAGTAAGTTTTGTTTACAAATTACTGAGCAAGCACGGGATTCGCAAATGAATAGTAGAGCGGAAAGTAGGTTTTCTTGTGTGTGTCTTTACGTATTGTTGTGAGATGGCATCCAAGCGGAAGCGTGTTGTGATTTCTATTGCGGATAAATTAGCTGCTATCAAAGAAGTTGAAAACATATGTACATATGTACTGTAACTAAAAACGGTAACTACATATGTAATGTACATTGCTTCAAAATAAAAAATAAAAATTCATTACCCCTACACACCCATTTTAGTACATATGTAGGCTAATTTTAGATGTTAATGGGTTAACCGAAAAATTCGTTATCCGAAACGGCTGCCCCCCTTTATTTCGGTTAACCGGCGTTTTACTATATTTATACATTATTTAGGTTAGAATTCCTTGAGAAAAATACTTGATTAGACTTCAAATAACTACAACATGGTGATTATAAAGTAGCATTTTTCTTTATGTATAATATGCTTGTCCATAGCTTGAATATTGTGTGAAACTAGCATGCATTCGCAATTATTTAAATATTTATTATTGATCTACATACTTTTACATACATATTTCATAAGGCGGTCTATATTAACCTATTCAAATCCTGATTGATTGTCATGTGATATCACTTTAAATCTGTTCTGTTATTATGAAAAAATCAAAGCCATTTTATTTTTTATTCTTTGATGATGGCTTTGATAGGTACGCCACATTTCAATGCACATAACTATTGAAGTATTACATTATTTACTTTATTTAGAAAACATTGATAGTCCTATACTACATAAAAAGTTTTAGCTTATAATTTTTGTAATTAATTATTTAATAGGCAATAAATACGGCAAAGGGAATTTCCAAAGAAACGTCGATTTTAAAAATTGTATATCACTTTTGGCTTAAAATATGTTATAATAAAACTAAAATATTGTATAATTTTACAATATTTATAAAAAAAATCTTAAATTAAAAATTAAGTGATGGTATTGTAAATATACAATAACGCTTGTCTTGAAAGTAGTGTTTTCAAAAACTGTGGAAAATAGTAATCAGATAACACTGGGTTTCTAAACGTGCTTAACTGGCTATCTGAGACTTCCGGTTAACAGATCTTCATCAAAAACTTAAGCTAACAAATACATAAATAAATAAAATAAAAAAATATTTCATCACGGCATATTACCCATTGCTGGGTGTGCCAATCTGCTTCGTACACAGATATCGGTAATGATGGAATATTTGTACATATCTTCATCAATTTCATTTAATATCGTTAAAAGTTTATTATCCGGTCTTTTACAATAACCTGGTAACCGATTCAACTATTTCTTAAACCTCAGTAACCGGTTGTTCGGTTAAACGGTTTATCACTAACTGATATGCTTTGTGTTCTGTAACAAGACAAGGTTGTGATGAGATGTTTGTTTATGTTAGACTACGTGTTACGTGGTTCTGTCTTAATACTATGGTATACTCGTTTTCAATCTATTTTATCAATAATATTTCGGTCTCACAGCAGACAAGTAATATACCTTGACGTCGCAAGGCACAAGCATTTGTGTATATTCTATATATTCTTCAGTGTTGCCAGATGCGGATAAAAAGACTATTGTACCAACCTTAGAAAATTGTGTACTTTTTTTCAAAACTATTGTACAAAAACATTTAAATTATTGTATATTTATTGTGTAATAGAAATGGTTTTTATATAAAAAAAGTTTACTGTATATTTTTTTATTACATAAAATATATATAAAAAAAAACAGCCGTTTGGACTAGAAATGTTGTTAGGTAGTTGGTATTAACAATAAGTACGCATGTATCTGCTACTTACCATACATATTCTGCAACTTCTCGCATTTCGTAATTCTTTTCGCGCGTATTAAACCACAACTAATTTTCAATAAATATTTTAAATCAACTGCACAAAAATTGTCGCACTATCACACGTCAAAAGTCGTACAAAATGTAAGAAGTTGCAAAAAATGTGTGACAAGTTGCAGATACTTGCATACGTGTGATACCCCTTTTACAATACCTTGTAATGACTAATAAATAAACTCATTGGTTATTGGTTGGAAATGACACGAAAACAAGCGCGAAGTCAGTCAGGAAAAGACTGAATCACACACAAATAAATTATTGTGAAACCGTTGTTACAAGAGTATACATTATATTGAATACAAAGAAAAGTAAGAATGGTTTAAATTATTGTACATTTATGAACTATTGTACGAAGTACTATTGTATATTGTATGGAAGATTAAATTATTGTACAAATACAATAGTTATTGTACATCTGGCAACACTGATATTCTTTAAACTTTATACTAACATTAAATGTTAAAAATAATATTTAACTGCGTTTTTCAAAACGATCGTCACATATACAAACACACACCACGCACTCACACATACATACATCATCGTATATACAGTAAATTCGTATTCTAGGGATCTCATATTTTGTTGCCAAAACATAGACATTTATTTAAAACAATAGAACAAATTAATTTGTTAATACATATACTTAATCATAAAGTAATTATTATTGTTGAGAAAAGCGTAAAGGATAATAATTATTTATACAACAAGAGCAAAAATTACTGTTTCCTCTTCCTCTATGAATGTAATACAGCACAGCCAATGTTGAATGGCGATATGATACACTTACACCCCCGATTTTATGAAGGATGGGGGTGTCCAAACATCTCTGGTGCAGTGTTTATTTCACACTGTGGTTCCCGACAATGTTGGTTCAGTCATGTCGTCTAATTGACATCCTAATTGATACCGTCACTGTTATAGATTATGAATAAATACTGACATGTGATGACTGCTTCAAGAATTTCACATGAATACATTAGCGAACCATGGTTCCCATATTAGTACCTAGCCATATTGTTTCAAATTACATATGAATATACTGCGTATTAAAAAATAAGATAAAAAAATATGAGGGTAAAAGAACCTATAAAAATCGGCATTCATTGAACTGAAATGTTGACATTGGCTATTCTTGTATTAAGTAACAGATATATTTTAGGTATCTATTTTATAATTATTTATTTTTAGCTGTGCAACACGAAAGAGCCCCTCGTTCTTCACACCCCCCTCTTTCACATCCATACCCAGGTGCTTTGTTGGGCCCCAGAAGCCTACGAGGAGTCCCCGGTGCAAATTTATTTGCCACAGGACTACCCTTGCATGATCCAGGCGCTGTAGCCCATCACACTCCATACCTACCAACCGGTGGGTTGTTATACCCAGGAATGTTGGGGTTTGTGAAACCTGGGTTCCTCACTACTGGATTGAGTAAGTTGAAGAATCACTTAGAAATTATGACGTCACAACGTAATAGCGCGAATTTATTAAAATTATGAATGAACAGTTTAAATTTTAATACATACATACATAAAATCACGCGTGTCCCACCTAATGGGTTCGCACAAACCCGAAAACAATAAGAACAACATCAACATCATACAACAAATCCTTACTCTTAAACATATTAAAGTGACCGATTTTCGGTAGCGAAATACCGCATCCGGATCACAATAATAGTTAGGAAACAATCATCCTTCGCCACACATTCCTATCTAAGCAGACTTCTTTCGCCTCGGCCACACTCATAATCGCATTCATACATGCTCTTCTTCTCTTCTTACTTGGAAACTTTCTCTCTTTAAGCATCCTACCTACCACATCCATCCACCTACACACTGGTCGGCCACGCAATCGAAAACCCTCTTCACATGCCCAAACCATCTCAACTGACTCACACCAACTCTCTTATTCATTCCATCTTACATACCCACATACACCACGTAAATATCTCATTTCCACGGCAGTCACTCTTTTTATGCTTTCCCGTCCATGTGCAGCATTCGCTTCCATACATCAAAGCAGGCACTAGCACGCCATTATATACAATTAACCGAGCATCCCTTGATACGTTAATGTTTCGTGCAAACGTACCAAGAGCACCCATTACCTTACATCCCGCACTCACTCTCCTTTCTATCTCTCGATCAATTCGACCATCCTTCGACATCATGCTACCCAAATAAACAAACTTATTTACTTGCTCCAGTTTCACTCCATCCACCAACACATTGCTCTCAGTCACCAATCATTTAAAATCAGTCATATTTTGATAACAAAAGATATACTTTATTAATAAACTTTAAAAAAAATTCAATTTTTTTAAATTTTCCAGTGAGTACAACGAGTGCTTTCTCTCAAAAATTCGACTCGATTCCTTTGCCGACACAACGTCATATTCCTCCAGCTGGAAAAGATGACGAAGTCAGCAGTTCTGAAGAAGCTTCTGCTACCACAACCAACGAAAGAACAGCTTCACAAGAAGGTAACATCGTTTTATAACACTTTTTATCTTCAATTTTACATTTCGTAATTATTTTAGAAGTTCGGAAAAGATTATCTCCCATAGAAAATAAGAAAACAGTGTTTGATTTAGCGGCAGACAGCTTAAGACAAAATAGAACAGTAGATATGTCTTGTTTGACGATGCTACCAATGGAGAATATTTATGAATCTGCAGCCAAGTTGCTGTTTTTGTCAGTGAAATGGGCAAGGACGATACCTTCATTTTTACAGGTGATTTTATCTTTGGGACTTATTGTTCATCAGTAAATAAAAATTAATATTATTTTAGTTATCGTACAGAGATCAGTCAATCTTACTGGAAGAATCTTGGAGCGAATTATTTGTTCTAACTGCAGCACAATGGTCTCTTCCAATAGATGAAAGTATGTTACATTGTTAAATATTTAAGAAATGTATAATTCCAACTTTTTTTTGGTAACAGATATGTTAATTACAAATGCTATAACACCATCAACTCGAAATTTAACACTAGAAGAAGATGCCAGAAAATTACGAGACGTTATAACAAGACTAACATTACTTAGAGTGGATCACACTGAGTATGCTTGTTTGAAGGCTTTAGTTTTATTCAAAGCAGGTAAGAAACAAAAAATGTGCAAGTTTCTAATGCTTCTAACTCATTTTTACCTATCGCTAAGAGAGGTATTAGATTCATGCTGAAAATCGCTTATCCAGATTTTAATAATTAAGCACGTTTTAAGGTCCCTACAAACCGATTTTAATAATTTTACGATGATGTCTGTGTGTGTGTGAGAGTGTGTATGTGTGTATAGTAATAATACTTAATATCTGTTTAATTACATATTTCTCAATCGGACATTACTGGGAAGAGCTGAAAAGGTTTTGGTAATAATTGGACAACCGGATATAGCAGATTCTTAAAGTAGTAGAACAAAATTTCTTCATAGAATGAATTTAAAATTAAAAAATCTAAATATAAATAATAGATATAAGTAGAATTGTTGATGTAGAGTGTAGGTATACAAAAAATGTTAAATACAATAGGGCTCGAGAAGCCATGTGAGTTTGTTGGCCTTGACAAGCATATATGGAGGCCCGTGTCAGAATAATAGCTAGTAATTATGTACATAGATGCCAAATATCATCATTTTTCATTCTAAATTTAGTGACTTTCCAATTCCATGTGGTTTATTTTCCTCGACAAGTAAATTCCACACTTCTGGTGACAAATTAACTACGTGAATTTAGAAAATCTTGAAGTTTTTAATGAAAAATTCTGACATTTGTAATCTATGTACATAATTACTTCACATGCAGTTTTTTTTGCAAAAATATGACATATGCTCACACTCTAATTTTCATCGGCACATTTGTGCATGAGCTATTTGATACCAAACAACACATAACATTTTTGACTGTTTAATAAGAAAAATACAAGTTAATTGCGAATTAATTTCCTCATCCCCAATCACCCCGTCCTCTTTGTCTTTATTCCTCACCCCTCTCCTTGTCTTTAAAACATTTCCTGTCTTCCTCATCCTTTACATTCTTCCTATTTTCCTCGTCCTCCTCGCCCATCTTATTCTTAACCATTCTGTCTAGTTTTCTTTTTTATAAAGCCAATATTTTTATATTTGCATGAAATTCTGTATTTTGTTGTAGAATGCAGAGGTATCTGCGATCCAACTCACATAGAACTTCTCCAAGACCAGACGCATGTAATGTTACATGAATATTGCACAAGCAGACCATGTTCACATAAAGGACGATTTGGGAAACTTTTATTATCACTTCCTGCAATACAAAGTGTTTCCAGAAGAGGCCTAGAAGAATTATTGTTTCGAAAAACAGTTGGTGATGTTGCCATTGAACGATTATTGGGAGATATGATGAAGGCGACAAGCAATAATTAATTTATTAAGCAAAACTTTATTTTGTGAATAGGTTACATATTACTGTTAAAAATATTTACTATTTATTTTTGTTTTTATAAAGAATAATATTAATAGCATGCCCTGCAGGTGTCGTACACAGAGAGGGAAAGTATTCGTGGGGGAAAGAGATAGATATCTGTTTTTCCGTGCGCATTGCCCCCCTAATTATTTTAGACAAAAAGATTCAAATGGATGTTGTAAAGCAAAAAATTCTACATCCGAATCAATAAAAGAAAAATTATTTTGGCTACTTCATAACTGCAGAAATAAAGTTTGAAAATTCGCGGACTTACAATTTAATAGTATTAGCCATGGAATTAGAAACAAGAGACGAACAAAAGCGTAACGTTTTATTACGTCAGTGTCACAATAATGATTGTCAAAATACAATCTAATAATTTGACCTTTTTTTTGTAACTACCATCTATCATCTTAATGTGTAAATATAAAATAAAACATTAGATTTCTAGTGTAAAATAATTGTCATGTGATTTAAAAATGTTTTTGAATGTCAATTTAAAGTACTAAGTCACAAACTGTATGTAATATGTAATGTATTTTATGTAAATTCATGATATTTATGTGTTCCAAATGTACATAAAATTAAACCTAAGGCCTGGATAATCAGGGTGAAATGTAAATAAATTATTTGGGTCGAAATAAATAAAATTATAATTGTCTGAATAATCTATTTATTTTTTGTTTTTATTGACTATACTATAAACAAAGAAACAATTACATTTTTAAAAATTGAACAGCGATGAAGATCGTAAACCATTGAAATATCTTATGGCATAAACCAATGCTGAAATTAAATAAAAACATATATTATTCTGTTTACTCTTTCTACTTCTACTATTAAATCAGTTGTAAAATTACAGGAAATTACCTCGACATCTGCATCATGTATACATTTAGCAAAATTATAAATGTACTCGCATTCGTCGTCAATTTCTGTAATTGAAATAAAATTATTTATAATAAAATGATAACTATGGGAATTTTAATTTAATATGTAATGAATTCCTAGAAGTTCTGGAACAATCCAGATAGTTGGTGATTACTAATTTTCCATAAATTCTATATACTTATAGACTAATTTTACATTTGCAATTTCATCTTAATAAATTACCTATTCTGCTTGGGTAATGTTCACCAAAAAATCATTCTATTATAATACTCATTCTAAATACGGAATTATCATTTTTCCAAAACGAGAATTTTATATACAGGTACATTGTAACAATCTGTAAGATCTTACTGTAAGTGTGATAATGTCCATGTTATTTTGTATGTATTACATTTTTGTTGTGTAATTGTTGTAAACCCTGAAGAAGGTGCAAGGGTGCACCGAAACATTGGTATTGTAAGAATAAATGCTGTTTGACTGAACTTTCGAGTAATTGTTGTTTTTGTAAAAATATAATAAGACCTACTGAGGTAGACGATAAAAATAAATATTCAATACAATAAAAAAATACTTACGTTCAATATTTGTGCATTTGCTTACTGCATTTATCATAATATCCTTAATGGGCTCCCATGGGTTGTTAAGTATAAAATCATATTTTATTTCTCCGTTTATACTCATCTACAAATTATAATTTATAAAAATTTAATCAAAATATTAACTTTTCTAACATACCCAGTTACTTTGATGCATAAAACATGCCATATAACACTGAAAATATAAAAATTAAACGAATAATTATTTTGAAATTTATGAATTTTTAATTTACCATTAATTTGTGATCTTTATTATTAATATCATACGTTTGAAGAGCCTCTAAAATAATATTTTGTTAAAATGTTAAATAAAACAACATATTTAACGCAGGCCCGTCGAGAATGAACATAAGACTTTAACATGTAAAATCAGACTCTTAATTTCCTTCTTCCCTAATTATTTTAGGTAAAAAAAGCTTCAGATAAAAGTTGTAGGGCTTAAATACTGTAACTGAATCAGTAAACCAAATTAATTTTGTAATAGCTAGCCATGGAATTGAAGTAAAAAATTAACAAATGTTAACGATTTATCTGTCAAGCTAGGTTATTTTTTTATTATTAGTAAAATCTGTTCAAGTTAACAAATATCTATTTAAATTAACAGATAATTGTTAACTGTAACAGAAATTAGGAATAATATCTAATAAAAATAAATTACCCTAACATGACAGGTAAACCGTTAGACATTTGTTATTTATTTTGTCTCAATTCCATAGCTATTGCTATTTTAGAGTTGATTTTTGTCATTTTCGTACCTAATTTCTGCCGTTACAAGACATACAAAATTCATTTTTCTTATTGATTCAGATGCAGAATTTTATGCTCTACAACTTTTATTTGAAGCCCTTATTTGTCCCAATATTGAGGAGCTCACTAATTTGATTTTACCCCAGGGCCCGTAACAGTTCTCCACGGGCCTGATTTAACATACCTTCTGTTGTTCCAACTTCATCTCGGCAGTAACTATGAATTGGTTTCAACATTTCTAGCAACTCTTTAGGCGGATACTAAAATTATATACTAATAATAACAAATCAACAACATTTTTTTTTATTTACGAACTTCGTCAGAATTCACAGTTGCAGAAACACAAACAATCAACAAAACTTTTAAAATTGATTTGCACATTTTGATGTATCGTTGATCAAATTATTTGTAAAATGACAAAAATCTAGACATCTTGACATATTTTATTTGAATTCGTTTCCGTGCACATAATAAAAAATATATAATTTAAAGTTTAATATAATATATTTATTTCCCTTAATAACAAGTTTAAAGAAATAATAGCTTAATTTTATATAATCGTAAGGATAATATAAAGTTACGCACTCTAAGGAAAATTTATAAAATAACAAGGCACTTTTAATATTACATCAAAAAGGTTGTTAAGTGATTAATTATATGAATTATTTTCTGCAATGATATTGTTAAACCGAATCGTTGAATGAATTTGCAAATCATTCATGTTTAGTTTCATAATTTTTTCATTGTTTAATTTAATTTACAACAAGCCTTACAAGGCTGAGGCTGAACTATATGGAAATGGTAAAGAAAATAGCAAAATTGAAGGTAAAAAGAGCTGTTAATTTTGAAAAAAAAGAAAATAATACAAGGAGTCTAAGGTTAAATTATAACTAAAACTAATACAATTACCCCTTAACCTTAAAATTATAAAATAAGCTATATGTATACGTATTTCGAGAATTAAGTTCTCATCATCAGTAGTTCAAAATAATTTGATGAACGCAGATCTCGGTCCCATACCAAACTCTAAACTATTCGATTTAATATAAACTTAAATTTTATAGGACGGTTTAAATCTTAAATATCACCGGATACTAAATCTTAAGCCTATGATTTATAGATTGCATAGAATAGAATGGAAAAGAATAGAACAGAATAGCACAGGGAATAGAAATTTAAACCAATGTAAATGCATGGAACCATTTATACTTGCACAGAATGGAATAGAATAGAATTCCTATTCCATTCGGCTTGCTCCGTTAATATTCGTGTGACTGGTTGTGACTTCGTTGCTTTTAGCCCATTCTCTAACCTAAAAACTTACTGTGGACAACAGTTTTTCTGCAGAAATGCTATCTTTTTTAGCAAAAACAAACGATGATATTATTTACTCGGTTCTAAATTAAATTAGTGAAAGAAAAAAATAACCAATAAATTAGTTAATTTAGTGTAAAAGTGATACAAAAGTGATGTCATTCTATTCCATTCCTTATTCTATTCTATTCCATTCTATTCCGTGCAATCTATAAACCAGGCTTTAGTTTATATTTGGTATTCATTCACCAGTGACTCCCATCCTTATATAATCCCCGCTCTCTCCCTTGTTTTTTCAGAGTTGTTGGGACCTCTGGCATGGTTTACATGTTGAGTAATCTTAGCTACTCCGCTTAAATTTGTACTACTGATGATGAGAACTTAGTTCTCGAAATACATATATAGCTTATTTTATAATTTTAAGGTTAAGGGGTAATTGTATTAGTTTTAGTGTATTATATACCTATTAACTAATATATTGCTAATGCTCCTATCCTTTACGTAGATACTACCTGAAGCTTAGACTGAAAGATGGGAATATCATTGCTGCATAAGTCTATCTCTCTCAATTTCCTAAGTTTTGATTTGGTAATATTTGATTTTTATTGGCTAACGACGATATCTAACTTCTGATTATTGAAGACTAGCGCGAACTTTAAATTTAAATCTGAGAAATTAAGTAATGTACCTACTATTTATTTTGTGTATAAATTCTTGAACATAAATATTAGTAATAATAAATAACAATGAAATATTCTAGTACTAAATTTCAGTTAAATAATTAACTTTGTTGTCCTGTAAAAATAATAGGAATTCAATCTGGTCAGGATTAATTTATTTTGGTGAAGGTAAAGAGTAAAATATTTATTGATTTCTAAATAACACAATTATGTTGAACTTATTTCTAATACAATCGTCTTTCTCTGAAAGTAACTTAGTTTCGTGATAAAATTTTAAAAACGTATCAGTATAATTTTTATAATTTGCGTTTTGTGGTTGTCTAAAATGGTTTGTTTTTTGACGTGGTTTAAAAATTCTGTTGTATAAAACATTGTTGGTACCATCTGTACAAGAATATTTCTTTGTTATTTATTATTACTAATATTTAAAGTAAATATTGTAAATAATTTTTATATATTATTTGTTTCCCAAAATTACTGGTTTTAATATGGTGCCATAATTTAGGGCGAAATACCATACTTTTTGATCACTTGTACGATAAACGATAATTCATTTTTCAAAAGTTGGCAACACTGTTCCTTAGTTACCTGCTGCCACCTACAATTAGCTTTGCTCAGCTGCCCAGTATCTCCAAATGCCAGTGCGCGCCTTCGTGAAATAAATGGTTTTGTTATATGATCCATTTCGATCAAAGAGTTTGATTTTTTGTGAGTACATTTATTATTGTTTGGTGAGTATGAAGTCCGGTAGTTAACATTAGTACAAGGTAAATTAAATTAATCACATTGAATAATCAAAACTCATGTTAATGTTTGATAATATTGCAATGTACTATTGCGCAGTGAAACGTATGTATCGAGTGTTGCCAATTTAGCGATTTTCTCGCTAAATCTAGCGGTTTTTATATATCATTAGCGGGATCTTTTTACTTTTAGCGGTTTAGTGGATTTTCTAGGATTTCATGTTTTCAGTTTTGTTTTGATACTTCTACTTCACTCCAGCTACCAACTATTCCGCTACTCATGAAACTTGCGCGTTATGCATACATATTCATTTACGTTTATTTTGTTAATCTATAAATCTGTATATTATATTTGCCCTTCGTTAATAAATATAATGGCTCGTATTCCGTACGCACTTTATAATAAAAGAGCATTTATGGTGCACGCTTTTACATTATATTCTTGAGGAGTGTGCTCCATAAAAGTACTTTTATTATAAAAGTTACTTCGGAATATGGACCATTATCTCTTCTATTTAGCACTTCAAAATTTGCATTCAAGCAGTTAGTAAAATATACAATTACAGCTATTTGGGTACATATTTAGCAGTTTCTGGCGGTTTTTAAGGTCCGAACTGGTGGGAAACAGTTTAGAACTGTTGGCAACACTGTATGCATTATACGTTTTTAAAGGCTGGCAGTGGTGTAGCCAAATACAAAAATACCAGCTCTCAGTCATGTTATTGTTTTCAAATTTTACGCGGTCAAAGTGCCTTAGTTACCCGTTGCCACCTACGATAAGCTTTGCCCAGCATCTCCCAATGCAAATGCGCGCCTTCATGACATAAATAGTTTTCATGTATGATTCATTTCGATCAAAGAATTTGAATTTTTGTGAGCACATTTTATTGTTTGGTGAGTATCATTTGTATTGCATTGTTAACAATAGTATAAGATAAATTAAATTAACCACATTGAACTATTAAAACTCATGTTAATGTTTGATAATATACTACTGCGCAGCGAAACGTCTCACAACTTAAAAGTAGTGTTGGTTGCACGAGCACATGCAGGTTGGTAGGGTTGTTGGTAGTCTTGTCATGACGTTGTTTTGAGTTTAAATTGTAAATATGAATATTGATAAAACTTGTAGATTTTGTTTAGAATATTTTATACCATTGATTTGTCTTCATGAATGTTATAAAGATGTAAACGAAACAATTCCGTTAAGCAGTATTGTGAGGAGATTAGCTCAGATTGAGGTTAAGTATATCATAAAGTTGTTAACCACCAATAATAACAATTAATTTTATTACAGATAGAACACGACGATGGTCTTCCAGAACAAATATGTGAAAATTGTATGGAGGAATTAAAACGAACATATAAATTTATTACAATGATACAAGACTCTGATAAATCACTTCGTTCTGTAGAACTGTTGTATCCAATAAAATCTGAAGATTTTACAGATAAATTAGATAATGATACTAATATATACATAACTAGTGAAATAGAAGTAGAGGCAGAAGTTTGTCTTAAACTTGAACCAGAGTCAGTGGTAAGTAAATTTGATAATGATGATGATGAAAATGTAGATGATCCCATGGATAATGGAGCAGAATCAGAAGACATGACTCAAGAACATGACTATAGTAAACGAGTAGTTGAAAGAAAGTATAGTTGTGATACTTGTGATGAAGAATTTAAAAGTAAAAAAAAGTTAACTGAACATAAAAGCGAATCACACGATTTTAAATATGAATGTAATTTCTGTTGCAAAAAATTTCCAGTTCAAAGACATTTAACAGTACATTTGAGAGCACACCGCTCAGATGAGCAAAGACCCCACAAATGCCCAGAATGCGACAAAAAATATTCGTACGAATACCAATTAAAACAACATTTGTTTAAACATTCAGAGGAAAAGCCATTTCCATGTACCAAATGCGAGAGAGGTTGCCTCACTGCGGAAAGTTTAAGACGACACATGAGGACTCATGATGAAAACTACGAGAAGCCAATCCACCCTTGTGAAGTGTGTGGAAAAACATTTTCCTATCCGAGTTTTCTTGCTGAACACATGAAGAATCATACCGGCGAGAAACCGTTTTTATGTTCGCTATGCGGAAAAGGTTTCCGCCAAAAAGGCGCTTTAGTTTATCATCAGAGGAGTCATCAAAATGTTCGACCATATATGTGCGATATCTGCAAAAATTCTTTTGTTTCCGCGGGAATTTTAAAGGTTCACATGAGGAGGCATACCGACGAAAGACCCTACGTTTGTGATATCTGCGACCGAGGATTTCGGCAGTCTTCTGATTGCAAGATCCACCGACGAATACATTTTGGAATAAAATTGGTAGAATGTAGTGTTTGTAACAAAAAAATGTCAACAACAGGACAGTTGACTATTCATATGAGGATGCATACTGGCGAACGACCGTTTCCTTGCCATGTATGTTTGAAAAGATTTTCAACTAAATCAAAATTAGTCAAACATCTTCGTGTGCACACCGGCGAAAAGCCATATATCTGTAAGGTATGTGGTAAAGGATTTACCCAGTCGAGTTCATTAGGAAATCATTTAAAAATTCATGATCGAGAAGGAAATAATATACCCAAAAATAAAAAAGTAAATTTAACTATTAATCCTGGAGGAAATAATAACATAGCTAAAAAGAAAAAAGTAACGGTAACTGTTACTCCTGAAGAAGAAACACCGACAACACCATACTCTTGCGGTGAATGTGAGAAAACATTTAAACAACTTATAAACTTACAAATACATCTAAAAACTCATGCTATTTTGAATGAAAATAATAATGAAAACATGGCTAACGTAATAGAAAATGTAAAAACTTAAATTGTATACATTTACATAAATAAATTATGAAATATCATAAATCCCTATTATCCAATGGACCTTTTACATTTTCAATGCACCATCTAGTGAAATTGTAGTGAACTAGAGACGCGGAGGTACCATTTATTTTCGATAAAAAACAGAAACTTATTTAACTTTGATTATAAAGAAATTATTAATAAAGACATAATTTATTAAAAAAGAAAAAAAAAACATTTTTATTGTTTGTACCTTTCTTAATAACCATAGTTAATAACAAACTGACAACTATTTATCTGTCATTTTATGTGGTGTTTATTTCGTGTCTTTAGAACCTATAATTACGTTTCTGATTCCTATCTACCCATCCTCTTGTTTAAAGTAATCATTGAACCACGGTAACCTCTAAAAATGGTTACGGTTTAACCGCGATTACTATGTTACCGGCACCTAGAGTTGCCATTTTTAAATAGGTATGTCGATTAAGGTAGTTGGCTCATGAAGTAAGATCCTAAGATATTAATAATCTTTGGCGTATAGTTAAATTAAGTATTACTCGATGTAAACCTATATTGCCAACTTGACCATTTCTGATCGGAGTTATTGAACTCCAAAGTTGGAAGATTTAACATAGGGAAACTCAAGAAAATATCGACATAATTGCCTCTAGAATTACGAAAAAAATATGCATCACCATCTGGTTTCAAAGATATAACGATTTTATTTGGAATTTCATCAATTATTTTCATGCGAATTGTTGGTAACACTGCCGTCTACGTTTTGAGAAACATCCGCGATGATTTCTAACTTTCAACATTTTTCTTTATTTTGTGAACCTCACGATCACAACCATTAGCTGTTGCAATACCTAACAGAATAAACATAATATGCAAATAGCCATGTGACTTGAAGCAGGCAGGCAACTCTTAAGTATGTCTACATTGTTCGGCACGGAATCAATAGATGGCACTGCTCTCACAAAGTTTAGAAATAAAATAAATATAAAATTGCGCGCTTAACGCGTAAAGTTACTACGATGCGCTAGAATTCCCAGCATTTCGTTTCATTCGATGCGACTAACCCTCCAGCATCTAACCCCTGATTGTCACAAAGAAGTTGAGATATATGAGAGACTCTAATATTGCAAGAGAAGCAGACACGCTGATTTTCTGGCGTTGAATTTCTTTACGTATATTAGATAAAAGTAGTGCAAAAGAATTACATCAGATCTCATTCAGACAAACTTGCGAAATCGCTTGTCTCCGCAAGCACAATTTGAGGATGATATAGATTTAAAATAAAAATCTTTTCAATGTTAATTTTATTTACTTTCTGAAAGGACACTATTAAGCAAAGGAGGACAGGAAAATGGAACGCTTTTCTTTTAATATTTGGTAACAAGCTAACTTCAACTTGTAAAAATTAAGATAAATACTTGAAATCTATGAAGTACTCATACGATCCTCCTTGGCCTAGACGTTAGTAATTACGGTTACGGAAAAATTACCAGATCTTTCAATAACCTCGTTTCGAAAATACAACCAGTTACTGAAAGTATTGAAAGTAACCCCGGTTAGCGTGGTTCAAATTCAGAATAAACTATTAATATAGTTAATAGTGTATTACGATATTGAACCGCGATTACTTTTTCAGTAACCGGTTATGTTTTCGGAATGTGGTTACTGATAAATTAAGCTAACCGCCGATTTTGGCTCATGACAGATGAGCATTTAGAAAATATACTAATTATTAACGTATAGGCCACTTGCGTGCACGTGTTACGTATTAAGATTTGAACTATTTTGCAAGCAGAAGTTAGCTAATAAAATGCAAAAGAAAATTACGAATTTCTCCGTGAAACAACATTATAATAAAATATTACAAAATTACGTTATGTTTCATCAGTTTACAACTTATGAGTTAGAGGGCAAACGATAGTTCGAAACGCGTCTGTGGTTATTTGTTGTGCTGGCCGGCTTCTGACGATGGCTTCATTGGAACTGATTAAGAAGTTGTAAACTAGTGAAATGACTAACTTTGTAATATTTTATTGTAGTTAGCCGGTGAAGAGAAAAGCGTTTCGTTTTTCTAGCCCGGTGCCGGTAATATAGTAATCGCGATTAAACCGTAACCATTTTCAGTGGATACCGTGGTTCAATTTCGAAATAAACTATAAGTTTTTATTTTCCGCCATTTGAAATTTTATTTGAATAATATCTGGCCTCCCCAATGCGCACTACATGCATGTTATTTTTATTTATTTGTCTTTTGATGTAAAAGGTCCATTATAAAACTTGCGCGCGCATTATTCTGTTTAGTGTTTATGTCATCTGTAATGGCGAATAACAGCTAGACGCCGAAATTTAATTTATTATTAGTTTATCATGAGTCGTAAAAATAAGTTTTTGGATTTTAATAAAATATGCAGAACTTGTTTATGTGAAAGAAATGATTTGAAACCTTTATTCAATGCTTGTTTAGCTAGTATGTTAATGGAATGCGCTTCCATAAAGGTAAATGTCAAAAATAGGGTTATGCTTTTCATTACAAACCCTTGTTATACATTAAAATGTTTACAAATCCCAATATCTACACCTTTTCCGAAATTGATGTTTTAAAGTTATAGATGATGTAAATGTATATTTAATTTTTTTATCAGGTTGAAGAAAACGACGGATTACCTACACAAGTTTGTGTAACTTGTTTTCATCAAATAAGTAGATATTACTCATTCAAAAACAAAGTTGAAAAATCAGACAACCACTTACGTAAATACCTCAAAGAACAACAGAAGAATAGGAAACAAAACAAAAGTATTATTGCACAGGCTTGTAGTAATGCAGACATAGACATGTCTGATGATAATTTCAAAGAAGAAATAATAATTCATGATTCCAGTGAAAGTGATGACGATGTTAAATTATCAGTACGACAAGGTAAACAAAAAAATATGAAAACTCAACCGAGACAAGCAAAGCCGAAATCATCAATTAAAAATGAAAATATATTGAAGGAAGAAATAGGGGATGATTATCGGCTAGATTCAAATATAAAAGAGTTGAAAGACGACGAAATTCATTTAGTAACACAAATATTTACTGATGGTCCACCACCTCTTGTGCCGTTAATTCCCATTCCGCCAGAACAAATACCAGATTATCCTTCCGATACTAAAACACCGGTTGTACAAGCTTTGCAACCTATTTCCGATGAAACCCCACCATTAGTTCCAATAAAACCTCTAGCGTTAGATCCTCTTGTTTCCACTTTAGAAAATAACATCCAACAACCTATAACTCTATTTTGTAACACTTGCAACGAGGAATTTACAAATCCGCTGGATTTAAAAAATCACGTGACATCTTTGCATTCCAACAATACAGGCTTAACTTGTAACATTTGCAAGAAAGAATTTTCGGATAGGAAACGCCTCATTGGACACTTAAAGGGTCATATGGTAGTGAAACATTATGCGTGTAAGTTATGTGGAAAGCGCTATCCAAATCCTAGCACTTTTAAAGTGCATATGCGTACGCATACCGGCGAAAAACCATTTAAATGTCAAGTTTGTGGAAAAGGATTCATTCGTTGGGCGGGTGTTGTTGGTCACATGAAATCCCACAATGCAAACAAGCCTTTCAAATGTGATATTTGCCAAAAAGGGTTTAAGATTTCATCGAATTTAGAGCGCCATAAAGTGTTACACACTGGATCAATGCCGTTTTGTTGTAGTTATTGCGGGAAAACTTTCAGCCAAAGCGATAATCTACAACTTCATGTGCGGACGTATCACACACACGAACGCCCGTATTTGTGTAGCGAGTGTGGAAAAGGATTTGTTAGTTCGACTAGGTTAAATCGGCATATGTGGGTTCATTCGGGGTATAAGCCTTATGGTTGTAAAACTTGCAATAAAGCTTATTCAAATTCGAATGATTTGAAACATCATGAAAAGACTCATAATGGCGGTCCAAGTGATGCAGATAAACCTTACGTTTGTAATGAATGCAATATGAGATTTTACCATCCTAGTCGATTAATTAAACATATGAATTCTCATGATCGGCCATTTGCTTGTAGTCTTTGTTTAAAGGCATTTGGTAGGGAAGAAAGTTTAAATAGACATAAAATTGTTAAACATGGAATAACTGAACAAGAAGTAACAACTAACCAGACAGATAACAATATGTATGTAATTGGCGCAAATTATACGTAGGGTAGTTATAATCTACAGTTATATTTTAGAATATATTGAATTTGTATCGCACTTAAATGCTTGTATATTGTTTATTTTAAACGATCATTTGTGTGTTTCATTTATAAGGAGGTAGCTAAAATAAGATACCTATTAGTGTCTACGAACTCCGTCCCACATCAGTTGGTTTAATTTCATTTTATTTAGTTAATATACGATACAAATAATACCACAGGGCCGTTCCTAAGGATACTACTCAACAAATACAATTTTTTACATTATTAAAAAATCATTCAGAACTCATATTTCAATTAAAATGATACAACTTTTAGTTTTATTTCTGTTTATTTATTTAAAATACGACGTTTCGGCAATATTAACTACTGCCTTCTTCAGGAATGAATAACAAATATATATTTGTTGATTTTTTCAAAACATTTGAATACTATCTTCTACCTTAAAATAATATTTAAAAAAAACATGAGGATGTAATTAAATATTGAAATTTGGCATTTTCAAAACAAGGCTGTGGTATTGTAATACATTTTCCTAATGTACAAATATGCCCCTTGAAGTTATATTGCCCTGTACATTCGTTGTACTAATCTATGCCACGAAGTTGTTGAGTATCAATGAATTCATCTCAAAGTACACTTCGAAAATAATATGTATTTTATTATTTTCAATAAATAATATAAACGTAAACCTATCCTAAAACATAATGCAAATATTACACATGTTTTAATTAAAATATGTTTTGTTTTTGAAGTGTTCATTCGAGATATATTGAACGCGCCAAGTTTGAATTCTTTCAAGCGCAGCAACTTCATGGTATAGATTTATACACAGTAACAAATGTGTAGGACAATATAACTTCAAGGGACATATATGTATAATATTAATAAAAATTGGCGATAATTTATGTTATTAATTGTATCATAAATAAAATATTAAAACGGGAGGGCCAACTGATGTGGGACGGGGCTCGCGTATTTTATAACATTTTTCGTATATGTCAATAATTATTTGTTCAAATGTATGGGACTATTGGTGTAAGCATATTGCTATTATTATGTTATGAAGTAAACATTTTAAACCGTTATTGTTGTTTCAATAGTAGATAGTAGAACTTTTTTGAAAAGACCGCCTGTAAATGGCGTCAGCGGTAACTGCTGCTTGTTGTAAGCTGTGTATTTTGTAACGCCAGCGAGGAGTGGGGTTATAGAGGATGTTTTTCTTGTAAATTTGTTTAAATTTTGTATATTAAGAGTATTTCTATAAAATGGAAGAACCAGCACTGTCTAAAATATGCAGGGCATGTTTGACAGAAGAAGGGGAAATGAAATCTGTTTTTGTTTCGGATGATAGATCTGGTTCACCTATACATTTAGCAGAAATGATCATGGCATACGCCTCTGTGCAGGTAAATGTCTGAAATTATTGTTATTAACATATCACATGTAGATACACGTCTTCAGTTGTTAATATATGATTGATTTTTTGTACTTCTTTCAGGTGATTTTTCTTTATTTTTAATTATTATTCGTTTGTTGATTATCTGTTTTTACAAACTAAAAAACTACTTCCGTAATTATTCTTTTGCAGATTACCCTGGGTGATGGTTTACCAGATCAAATATGTTTATCTTGTGCGGATAAAGTCAGTAAAACTTATGTTTTTAAACAGTTGTGTGAAGATTCAGATGCCTTTCTGCGTGAAAGATTAGGAAGATCACTTTTATCGAAGAAAGACGCAGAGAACGTTATGGAAATAAATTCGGATGCTATAAGTATTGTTATAAAGCCAGAATTTGATTTGGAACAAGATCACGAATCAGATGATGACTTTGGTAATGATAACATTGAAACATTAGATGACGCTTTTCAGGATGATGATAAAAATAGTGACCGGGAAGACAATGATAGTGATTCGGATTACAGCCCTAAAAAATCGTCGTATAAATGTGAAGTATGTAAAAAAGCGTTTAATAAACAAAGTCTTTTAAATAAACATAAGAGTATGCATTGTAATATTAGAGCACACATTTGTGATATTTGTAAAAGATGCTACACTCGAGCAGATCAATTGTTTCGGCATAAACTTACACACGCTGATGCTGTTCTCGATAAAATAAAATTGGAAGGTGATCTAATTGAAGCTAAGGAAGAAATAATTGAAACTGTGGAGTTAGAAGCTGAGGAGGGTGAGGATAAAGAAAAATACAACTGTGCAGTATGTGAAAAAGAATTTACCAAAAAAGAGAGTCTATCATCTCATATGCGAACCCATATGAAAGGCCAAAAAGAAAAGGATAAGGTCTTAGTATGCCATGTATGTTCCAAAAAATTCATGAAACCTAGCCACTTAACACGACATTTAAAAATACATGCATCCGTTAAAGCCCATGTTTGCAACTTATGCAACAAGGGATTTGCCCGAGGTGAACAACTAATGAATCACATGAACGTCCATTCCGGCATTAAACCCCATGTTTGCAACGTTTGCAATAAAGGCTTCAATCAAATCAGCAATTTGAAGGATCACATGCGGACCCACAACGGCGAAAAACCATTTCTCTGTTCAACTTGCGGCAAGGGTTTCAATCAATTGGGAAATCTACGGCAGCATACAATTCGCCACAGTGGGATCAAAGCTCATTTATGTAGCATCTGCGGTAATGGATTCGCCAGCAAGGGAGAATTAGGTGCCCATTTGCGAAAACATACTGGCGCGCGACCATTCGTTTGTTCGATTTGTAACCATGGTTTCACGACATCATCTTCTTTGACGAAACATAAAAGAATTCATAGTGGCGAAAAACCGTATGAGTGTGAAGTTTGTAAGATGAAATTCTCGCGCAGCGGGATTCTCGCTCGCCATAAACGTACGCACACTGGCGAAAAACCATATGTGTGTAAGTTCTGCGCAAAAGCTTTCGCGCAGAGTAACGATTTAAGCTCTCATTTACGTATCCATACCGGCGAAAAGCCTTTTATTTGTGATGTTTGTGGCCAGGCTTTCCGGCAAAGTTCTGCTTTGAAAACACATAAGAAGACCCATATGGACCGCACGCAGATTCTTATTAGCCATACGCACCCCCATTCGCACCCGCATATGGATGCGAGAGCCCAGTTGCTTGACAACAAAACTGCTATTTCCATGATGCACAGTACGTTGCTAAATAATGTGAATGTCACTATACAATGATCGACAATTAAGCCTTTTCGCACAAGATAAGTGTTTTGTATTTGCTAACCGGAATAGCAATATTCAGCAGGGACTAAAAACGAAAATTGGTTCGTTTCCACTCGGAACGAAAACGCGATATTTCGTTTCCACTCTTTTCGTATTCTTGAGTGTTCGTCATTTCGTTCGTATTCGCGTTCGTTTTCATGTTAGTAGTCACACTAGTCTGTGTTTCAAAAACAATATTGGATATGTCATTGTCAGTGTCAACTGTATTGCAGCATTTATTCACATCATTTACAAGTTAAACAAGTTATTTAATAATCGTTAATAAATATATGATAAAAGTGAACTCTTAACTTGTACCTGATCTGAATAAATGTGACAATACAATTGACACTGACACTGACATATATAATATTATTTTTGAAACACAGACTACTATCACTACTAACATGAAAATGAAAGCGAATACGAATATAATTACGAACGATCATGAATAAGGGCCCAGTTTCTTTTTAATTTATAGCAAATATAATGTTTTAAATTAATTGTTGTTGAATAAAACAATTGCACACATCACATTTATAATATAATGTTACATTTTTAGTTAGAAAATTAAACTTTTTTTTTTATTATATTAGTACTAAACGTAACTAAGAATACGAATAAATGTGTGCAAATGAAATTTATCGCAGTCAGTGTTCACCAGATGAAACTACGAGTATATCGTTTAACTTAACACATAACAAGGTTAGTGACGAAAGAGTTTATTAAAGTCCGTTTGTTTAAAACTCAAAATACTAATAACCACAAACACTTGATACCATATTTAATTAATTAATGTCAAAATGACAGGAACATCAGTAAACAGACAAAGCAATGGATTAAATATTCCATTTTTCAACAGACTTTGAAAGTCTTCCTGTGACTAACCCTGGAAGATATCTGGAAATTCAATAATATTTGCGTGTAAAGTATTTGCTATAAATAAAATTAAATATTAGATAAAATAACGGTTAAAACTGGTAACCGATATTATTATTTTGTTTTCAATCATCAACGAAAAAAAATTATTTCGTTTTTATAAAAATTTCGTTTCCATTTCGTTTTTAGTCCCTGATATTCAGAATGAAATTTTTTAACACATTTTATAATTTACGAATGATTGTTGATTCTTATTGTAATAAATAATTAAACCGATTAGCAAATTAAAAACGCCGAGATAGTTGAAGATTTTGTAATAGAGCACTAGTCAGTCACGTGTTTCAATCATAATTTAATGCTTTGGACTGTCTTTCCAAAATTGCTCCCTATTGAGTTATTTACAATATGTAATTGTAACTATGTCTTAAAACATTTAATTTATGGTTGATCATAGAGTACTAAGCTAAAACAAACTGTACTGATTTGAATTAATGTGAACTAATGTATATAATTTTCATTATACATAGGAAATAATATTTGTATCGTCTTGTAATACGAAAATAAGTTACTCAGGAGTGCTGGACTAAAATAAGACCCGTAGTACCATCGGTACTTAATTCATTGTAAATATTTTCACTATTTATTTTTATAAGTAATATACGTATTTTAAAAATCATTTATCATGCAAGTTTCTTTACGTTCATAATTCTTTTAAAATTTTATTTCCATGTATGAAATATATTTGCAATCTTAGAAGTACGAGTAATTACAAATTTTACATTAACGACATCACTAAATTAATTTAAGAGCCGCATAGATTAAGTAGCCTTCCATATTTACCACATTTTTATGTTTCGATTATATTTGTATATTCCATTATTTAGAATACGTGACTTGTGTAGCAATGTTGTACAAATTTTATTGAATATAATAAAATATATAAATAAAAACAATTGATTATTTCAGTATATATTTACAATTTTTATGTAAATAGCAATTCATATCCCAATATAATCAAATATACCGGCGGTTTATTTTATCATTAAACATAGGCGATTATTAAATACAGGATGGTGACAGAAATGTGAACTTTAACATGTGAAATAATTTCCTGCTTCCCTAATTATTTTAGGCAAAAAACGGCTAGGTGTGCAGCGTCATAACGTTAAAATCCTGATCATGAACAGATGAACTTCGTACACTAACAATTTAAAAAACACTATGCAGTACAAATTAAAAAAAAATATATTAACAATAATTAACTATTCCGATTCAATAAATAATTTTCATGTACATTTTGTACTCCGGAGTGTACTTTTTAAATTGTGAGCGCGCGATGTTCATCTGCGCCAACTTCATGGTCAAGATTTGAACGTTAGGAAATTGAACGAAACAAGATATGATGGGCGATGTATAAACATTAGGACGATACGTGTGTTAAAATTTAAAAAAAATCTATGAACATTTCCTCATTTTGTTGGGATTATTTGTGCTCTGATATGAGAGAGCATACTAAGTAATATAAAAAATCGGAAGTGTCTCCTATACCCCTTAAAATATATGATATTTATTTGTAAAAAGGCTGAAATGGTATTCAGGCAAAATCAAGAACTAATGTTTGAAAATAAAAAAATAAAACAATAGATGGCTCCTAATGTATTTCAACAATATTTTGCATATGTGTTTAATACAACAGAATTTTTAAACCACATCGAAGAACAAACCATTTTAGATTATCATAAAACCTAAATTATAAAAAAGTATAATTGATATATTTTTAAAAATTAGATACTGTTTCTCTCGGAGAAAGACGATTATATTAGAAACAAGTTTAACAAAATTGTTATTTAGAAATTAATAAATATTTTATAATTTATTTCTTTTAACACTTTACCTTCACCAGAATAAATTAATCATGACAAGATTGAATTCCTATTATTTTTACAGTATAACAAAGTAAATTATTTATTCATATTTAGTACTAGAATATTTCATTCTTATTTATTATTACTAATATTTATGTTTAAGAATTTACACACAAAATAAATAGTAGGTACATTACTTAATTTCTAAGACTTAAATTTAAAGTTTGCGCCAGTCTACAATAATCAGAACTTAGATATAAGCCGTGTTCCTTCGGGCTGTGATTCATAATCTAAATCATCAAAGTGATCATGATTATGAAGAAGTATGTTTTTTCGTTTCTTATTCGTTATCCCCACTTTCTCATTTTGTGATCACTAGACAACCTTCCCCTGTCCCTCCTGAATCATCCTTTTTAAGTGATCATATACAGATTCATTTCAGAGCAAATTTAAAAATGGCTAACGACAATAGGTTTTCGAGCGCTTTAATTTATCTTTGTGATTGCATCAAAAGAAATATGATTTTCCTACAAAAGCATGTAATGACCCACCATGCTTTTGAAAACAAAGAAAATATGTTACATAAAAGACTTGTTTTAAGTAAACATACTTCATATGTTACCAAGAACATTTTTTTACTTCTATATGATCCATTGTTAATGTGCTGACTATAACACTCGACAGTTGATTATTTATAAAATAAAATAAATTAGTTTGCATTGGTCTGCATATGATATTTGACGCTAGATGGTGTTTATATTATTCAAGTTGTTTTCTTGATATAATTTTTAAATCATGAATCAAGAGGATCACGATTAAGCTAATCAGGATTCACAAAATCACAATCACAGTCCGAAGGAACACGGCTATTATTGTCATTAGCCAATAGGATTAAAATATAATGTGCATGCGCAAATAGAGGGTAATAGAGTGAGATAGACTTATGTAGCAATGATATTCCCATCTCTCAGACAAGGCTTCACGGAGAGCAAGGGATTCGCACTATATTAGTTAATAGGTATATTTGAAGTCGTAACAATAAAGCTAATTTATTAAAATAACGTTTTTTTCCTATATATCTTGAATTATAATTAAATATCACATGATTCAAATTTAGCGCTAATTTTTACGCAGTAAACTTCTGCTTACTGTTTTCCTAACAGGAACAGATGTAAACAATTCACTCCATGGTAACGCATAAAGAAAACTCACTCAGCGACATTGATCTCTATATAGAGGTATATAGAAGTCAATGCTCAGCGACTATAACCGTATAGTGACATTTGAAGCTTTTGACTTCATTTATACAAACCTCAAATTGCAGAAGTTTATTAATATTAATTGAATAAACAATTGTATTACACATTATACTCGCGGTTAAAATGAATTCACGGTATTAACGCGTTAGGTGTCTGCCAGAAAACTTGCAGCTTACATTATGCAGTAACTTTGTAATAATTACTTTAAAATGTTACTAGATTTACAGCCAGCAATCAACATGCAAACAAACTACAGTTGTACAGAGTGCAATATTAATTTTAATACAGCTATCGAATCAAAACAGCATAAAAAGACCCATCATAATAAAGACAACCTGACTTGTAAGCTCTGCAACAAAATGTTCTCTCGAGCTTTTGATGTCCGAAGACACATGACGAAACATACTGGATCCAAACCATATACCTGCAACTTTTGTGATAAAAGTTTCACACAATCTGGAACCCTAACTCAACATTTACGAATTCACGGAGAAACGAACGAAAAAATTAAGATTAACAAGACACGTCTCTGCAGTTACTGTGGCAAATCGTTTAAGGATTCGAGTAGTTTTACAATTCATATTCGCCGTCATACAAACGATAAACCATACAATTGTACTGTATGTTCTTTAAAGTTTGTATCTTCTGGACGTTTAACATCACATATGAGAGTTCATACTCAAGAACGACCATTTATATGTTCTGTTTGTGGAAAGAGATTCGCCCATTCGAGTGTTATTAACTTACACATGAAGACACATACGAATTATCGTCCGTTTCAGTGCGCCGTTTGCGGTAAATCGTTCTCTACGAATTATTGTTTGAATATACACAGTCGACAGCATTCTGGAGAGAGACCACATCTTTGCCAGATTTGCGGGAAAACTTTCTCCGATCCAAAAGTGTTGAAACAACATTCGAAAATTCATTCAGGAGACAAGCCGCATTGTTGCAGTGTTTGCTCGAGGACTTTTGGACGGAAATATCATTTGCAGCAACATTTGAAAACGCATTTGGTGTAAATCTTGTCTTTTGATGTCAACTTATTCTAAAGTTTCTTCTATTTCTTCTCAGAAGTAGTTTTCAGTCAATTCTAATAACCTTCATATGTTCCTCTTTCTTCACGAAATAAATGTTAATAAAAGTCCTGTATTTTGGAATAGAGTTATTTTCTCAGTTTTCCTTTTATGCACCCTGTTCTTGGCCCTGCAGTGTTGCCGCTTCTTCATACATACATACATACATAAAATAATAACAACATCAACATCATACAACAAATCTTTAATATTAAAGTGACCGATTTTCGGTAGCGAAATACCGCATCCGGATCACAATAATAGTTAGGAAACAATCATCCTTCGCCACACATTCCTATCTAAGCAGACTTCTTTTGCCTCGACCACACTCATAATCGCATTCATACATGCTCTTCTCTTCCAACTTGGAAACTCTCATTAAGCACCCTAACAACCACATCCATCCACTTATACACTGGTCGGCCACGCAATCAAAAACCCTCAACTTCACCAGATATACACGCTTAACAAGCCGTTCACTTGCCATTGTCTCCACATGACCAAACCGTCTCAACTGACACACTCTCTTAATAACATTGTTTCTAACCATACATTATACACCAAATTGTTCCTCACACGATCCCGTCTTACATACCCACATACACCACGTAAATACCTCATTTCTACGGCAGTCACTCTGTTTTTATGTTTTCCCGTCTATGCTCAACATTCGCTTCCATACATCAAAGCTGGCGCTGGCACTTCATTATATACACTTAACTGAGCATCCCTTTGCCACTGAATTGACAATAGTGTAGAAATCTCCAGGCCATACTTATTTGACGGCATGATAAAACACGAGAATTAGATAGGCGACCCCGCAAAAAAATATTTTCTACTATTTAGCAACTCCGGACGAATCCAACTGAAGAATAGGCAAAAATTCCATCTTTCATATCATCTAATTTAATAAAATCAATGCCTAGGCTACTGGAAACTGTAATTAAAGCCAATGAGTATCTCACTAAATATAAAAATGTATTATGTGTTAAATAATTTTGTAACTATAGATGTACTGTGTTTCAATTTGTATATATAATTTGTTTTACATAAAGTAAATTCAATATTTTTTGAATTTGATGTCTATCATTTGATTCTTAAATATCGAAAGAAGACTATGTTCCATTTTTTTAATGAATTTCTTTTTGGAAACCCGTTTTATTATACAATTAATTGATGCAAGTAAAATGTACGAATAATTTTGGGAGAGTGTATATTCGGCATGAAATTCTCTATCATTTTACATATATAATATTTTATTTTACGATAGTTGGATCTGAAGTTACAAACTTTTACAGCTGAATATCTCTTAACCCTATGTTAAAATGACGTTTATGGAGAATTTATTCTAGAGTTGTCTTATTCCATGTTTATTATTATACATTCGTGGATTAAGCTCGTGATAAACTACTAGGAATAGCTATTCCTGTGTTCAAAAGAAGCTATTCTGAACTTAACTGTTGTCTATTATTATCGCTCTTAATCTTTTAATAAACAAGAAAGTCCCATTTATGTTAAATTTGTAGAAAAACTTTCTCATATATCCTTGTCATTTCTGCAGTTCTGTTACCGCTGGAATTTGGAATACATAGGGAAGTTTAGGATTTGGGGTGTCAAATCTAGAGAAGCATCAATGTTTACAATTATTGTACACAAATATTGTAATAAACTTTTGAATTAAACTGTTGTTCATTCGAAATGGTATTTAATGAAGATGTCCAAATAGATAAACTTTGCCGAACTTGTTTAACAACTGAGGGAGAAATGTGTTCTCTCCATTTTAAAAACGAAGCCTTTACTTCTAGATTATTTGACATGTTATTAGCTTGTTCCTCTTTACAAATTACAGAAAGCGATGGTCTCCCAGAACAAATATGTTCGCAATGTGTAAGTAATATTATTCAGGCATATTCTTTCCGTCAACTTTGTCAGCAATCAGACGAAACTTTGAAGAAATATTTGAGTAAAGGAAGTGGTAACCAGTCCCCGAAACACATCAATGATAATCCAATAAATGGATTTGATCTGTCATTGTTTGATTCGGCAAAAATAAATGGTTTGTTGTCTAATTGTTATGAATAATATATATTTGTTATAATATTTGTAGGGCAGTCCAATAGGACGTCGAAAGTATCAAAAGAAAATTCGAAAAAGAGAAAAAAGTTTTCTGATTGTACAGAAGAAAATTGTGATACTAATGATGATACGGACCAGCCGTTATATCCATGTACGGAGTGTACGCAGTGTTTTACTGTGTACCAAGATCTTAAAGTTAGTGTTTTGTACGAGAATGCTGCTAGAATTATTGCGAATAATACAATTCTCTATTATTTCCTTCCATTTGTTAAAAGCTCATCTCATGTGAATGTCTCATAAATTGCAGCATCTATTTCTTCTTCATTTAGCTCTGTCTTATTAAGAATTATAAAGATGCTGCGTATTTTTCTTTTCTCATTGCTTCTTGTTGATTATGAATCTATTGGCGAGTTTATTCCTATTATTACTCGAGATATCTTAAATAAATCTGATGTGACCAACACAATACCTCCCTATGGGGTCCCGTGGCCGCGTGTCTGATAGGGAATCTGAGGAACCGGATTCAATCCGTACCAACACCAATTATTTCGAATTTTAAATGACACTAAATTAACCCCTGTGGTGCACTCTCCACGCCAGAAATAAGTACCCGTAAGTCGACGATTGGTAAACACCCGTACGATACAAATATGTCATTATCATTAGCGAAATCTGTGTACAAAGCAGATTAGCACACCCAGCAATGGATAATATGCCGTGATAATATATTTAATTGTCTATACAGAGCAGGCAGGGAATTCATTCAACGCATGTCTTCATTTCAACAGAGCGACACAAATGCCTTGTCATAATTACAATATTTATAATTTCATTACTGGATCTGACAGTCAATTTTTGACTATATTTAAAAATTCTTATTTTCAATAATTCTAGCATCTCTCGTATTAAGCCCGAAATAAAGTTTTTATTAAGTTCGGTTTTAGGTACATAAACAGACTCATACTAAAACAAGTCAACATATTTGCAAAATATGTCAGCAAAACTTTTCCAGTTCCAGTTCGTTATCCCGTCATTTTAAGGTGCCAAACAGACAATACATTTTATAACTAAATATTAACAAATGTCTTGTTAGATTCACGCTGGTGTTAAGTCCCATCTATGCTCAGAATGTGGCAAGGGATTTACCAGAAGCGACGATTTAACTCAACACGCTCGAACGCATACAGGAGAGCGTCCATATTCATGTACTTTATGTAGAAAATCATTTACTCAGTCATCTCAGTTACAGGAACACCTTAGGGCTCATGCTGATCAAAAAAGTTTCGTTTGTACAACGTGCGGTAAAGCGTTCTCTAGATATAATAGTCTGTCTGGTCATATGAAAATTCATACTGGTGGACGGAGTTATCCTTGTGGTGTCTGCGGAAAAGGGTAAATAAAAGATGTAAAATATTATAGTCAAAAAGTGTTATTAATTTTTAACAATATACTGGGAGTCGTATATTTTTTGATTCAATAGCTTTGACATATGGGTATACAATAGTCAGAATGTTGCTGCTGAAACAAAGATGGCAATCTCATACAAAACTTTTAAAAAGTATCATCCGTTCATTGCGTGATAGTTGAAAATGAGTGACCGTGAATTATACGAATAGATAATAAACAAATTTTTATATCTTATCTTAAAAGGTTCCATTAAGATCATGGGCAAAAACGTGCATGATGAAAGTTTTACGTAATAAATGTGATGTAAAAATACGAGGAGGTATTGATAAGTTTTTGGTCTTAGACGCAAGTATTTTTTCGATCAAATTTAGTTTCATTTTTCAACATCGACTCCTTGTAAGTCAATACACATTTTGCTATCGACAGTCCAACACCTTTAACTCATCCAAAAAGTAGTTGTCTTGTTCTTCAAAATATACTTCTTCGGAGAAGGTTCACCAATGTTTTGATTATTCCTTTGATCCAGAAGTATAAGTGGTGGATCCAAGTATCATCAAAAATTAAAAATCAGTTTCAACAAGGCCTTGGAAATGTTCATTTGACTGCAGTTGCAACACCCAGCGCTTAGTCACCATTCTTAATTCTTCGTTAATATACGAGACCTGTCTAAAATGAATCGGACTTTTGTCTGGGAAAAATATTGCGTACTTGGCGGAGTCGGAACCCTAATCCCCTTCAGAGTAGGCCCCTTGCGCCTCCACCGATCCATCCACTGCTGGAAACACCTCTTCTTTACTCTCAAACGGTATCCTTTCAGTGGCCTTTTTAATTTCGGAAGCAACCACAAGTCGCAGAGTAGGGAGCTTGGCGAACGACTGAAATTCTATTTTTCGCCAAGAAAAGTCTGAATCTGGTGCGACGAATGAACTAAAGCATTGTCATGATCCAACTGCCAGTTTTTCGCTGTCCAGAGGTCTGGTCACTGTTTGTCCTTCCGGTGCGTATTCGTGATGCACTATTCCAGGGGTTTTAAAGAAGGCAGTCAGGATCACCTTGATTTTGCTTCGCATCTTGGTGAATCTTACGCCTGGATCTGGTGCGACGAATGAGCTAAAACATTATCATGATGCAACTGTCAGTTTTTCGCTGTCCAGAGGTCTGGTCACTGTTTGTCTTTTCCGGTGCGTATTCGTGATGCACTATTCCAGGGGTTTTAAAGAAGGCAGTCAGGATCACCTTGATTTTGCTTCGCATCTTGGTGAATCTTACGCCTGGATCTGGTGCGACGAATGAGCTAAAACATTATCATGATCCAACTGCCAGTTTTTCGCTGTCCAGAGGTCTGGTCACTGTTAGTCCTTCCGGTGCGTATTCGCGATGCACTATTCCACGGGTATTAAAGAAGACAGTCAGGATCACCTTAATTTTGCTTTGCATCTTGGTGAGTCTTACGCCTGGATCTGGTGCGACGAATGAGCTAAAACATTATCATGATGCAACTGTCAGTTTTTCGCTGTCCAGAGGTCTGGTCACTGTTTGTCTTTCCGGTGCGTATTCGTGATGCACTATTCCAGGGGTTTTAAAGAAGACAGTCAGGATCACCTTGATTTTGCTTCGCATCTAGGTGAATCTTACGAATTGTTTCGCTTTGAGAGTTACTAAACTTTTGACAAAACTGGATGCAGCATTTTTGTTCAAAACGTTTAGTCATTTTGACCGAATCAGAAATCCGACGAATACTTGGAATACCTCACACAGCACCTATCAGCAGTCAATGTCGCACCTGATGGTGAAGCGAAAATACAGACATGCGCTTGAAGGTGTCCTCTACTGTGAAAAGTGGCGCCACCGTGCTGTCATTATTTTGCGCGGGAAAATTGAAGGTCGGAATCTTTTCAGACAAGCCTCGTATGATAACCGCTAATATATTGCGGATCCCTTGCTCTCCGTGAAGCCTAGACTCCAAGTTGAAGCTTAAAACTTATGAATACCTCCTTGTAACCTCCAAAACGAAAATCCCGTTTATCTTAGTTATAATATTGCAGATTGTCGAGTAGCGGTGCTCTAACTCTACACATGAAGACTCATACCGGCGAAAAAAATCATATTTGTGGTATATGCGGTAAAGCTTTCGCATATTCCGGCCATTTAGTCATCCATTCTCGCATTCATAGCGGCGAAAAACCTTACGTTTGTCAAGTATGCGGTAAAGGCTTTCCAGATGCGTCTAGGCTTCGAGTCCATCAGCGTTCTCACACTGGCGAACGGCCTTATGTATGTTCTGTATGCGGTAGAGGTTGCGTAACATCTTCAGAGCTTAAAAAGCACCTAAGACTGCATACCGGCGAAAAGCCCTACAGGTGTGAGCTTTGCCCCAAAGCTTTTCCTCGATCGGAAGATTTGCGGATTCATATTAAGACGCACACAAATGACAGAAATCATATTTGTGGGGTGTGTAATAAAGGTTTCTATCAAGGGTCGACTTTAAAAGTTCATATGAGAATACATAGCGGCGAGAAACCGTATAGATGTAATATTTGCGATAAGGCCTTTTCGCAAACTGGAACTTTAAGTGCGCACATGAAGACACACGTGTAATGGAATATTATATTATCTTGTGTAGTCCGCTACTCATACAGAGAGGACAGCATTAACTATACGCATAATTGATTGATCAGAAACGTCTGACTTGCTGTCCATTATGAAACTGCTAGTTGTCTACACGTTTTATAAAATGGCTTTATTGTTGTTCAACATATTCTTCTTTAATGTTCAGTCAAACAGCATTTATACTTACTATACCAACGTTTCGGTGCACCCTTGCACCTTCTTCAGGGTCTACAAAAATTGTACAACCAAAATGTAATACATACAAAATAACCTGAACATTATCACACTTGCAGTAAGATCTTACAATTCATGTACACAAAATACATTCGTACAAAACATTCAGTACGAATGCATTTTGTGTACATGAATTGTAACATTTTGTAAGATCTTACTGTAAGTGAGATAATGTCCATGTTACTTTGTATGTATTATATTTTTGTTGTATAATTGTTGTAGACCTTGAAGAAAATGCAAGGGTGCACCGAAACGTTGGTATAATAAAATAAATGCTGGTTGACTGAACTTTCGAGTAATTGTTAACACCTAATCCAAATCACAGTCGAGAAATTACCCACAATTATTCTCCTTTAACGGAAAAGTTACCAGATCTTTCAGTAACCGCGTTCCGAAAATACAACCGGTTACTGAAAATAGGAACCGCGGTTAACGTAAATCAATTTCGGAATACAATATTAGTGGCAACTACAGATGGATAGACCATCTTAACGAAACTTGTCACAGAGAATGATGGGTCTACACTGGAAGTCGGCAAACAAATTATGAACTGCCATATTGGATGGTGCTTTACCCCAAAAGACCAAATGAAGTCCATCGATGCACCGTTTCGACGTCAGATTACATTTCAAATTGAACATTTTCACGCGAAATTTTCAATTATTTTCTCAAAATGACTTTTTTCAAATGCCGGCTAAGAAAAACGAATTGATAACTGATTCGTAAGTAAAAATATCACATTTTATGCAGAAACTTTTCCAGCAGCTCTCTTATGTGAAGTCGGGACCAGACTGCAGTCCTTTTTATCAGGGGTGCTAAGCACACCGTAAAATAAAAAAATGGCGGAATACCCAATTTTTTTCGTTACTAAATTGATATTATATTTATGGTGATATTACATTATCTAGTATGTGTCTAACTGTATTATAAATGTTTGTATATCTGTATTTGTGTGAGTGTATTAAGTAAAAGTTTGTTTGGAACCTCTGGTATTTATTTTTATCCCGTTACTAGTAACCTACATTTTGTACAGTTAATAAAACGAAAATTTATTAAAGAATTTGTTGTGTTTATTATTAATACATTAAAAAAATAAACCAAAAACGGTTCACAAGTTATTTAAATATTTATTTGCATAGTAATTTAGATACGTATGATCTCTTACAAAAAACTTATGCATAGAACGCAATTAATCTTGTCTTGTGACGTATTGTTGTTATCAAATTAAAAATACTATTAATACTTTTTTGCACGTGACGTCAAAAAATTAATCAAAAGTAAATAATGATTAAATGGAATATAAATAACATTTGTAGAGTATGTTCAACGGAACAGGAAAATATGAAACCGCTGTTCCTTAACGAACAGCCAAATGAAATATGTAAAAAACTTGAATATTGTACTTTATTCAAGGTATAAAAACATCGTAAACAATGAATATATTAAAGTAATGTATTCTATATTATGTTTTTAGATTCAAGACAAACACTTACATATATGCTTACCTTGTTTAGATCAATTAAAAGTTGCTTATAATTTCAAACAAAAATTTGATAAATCGACAACAATTTTACAAAATAAATATATAAATAACGATAATATAAGTGACGATCTGGATATTTCTAGTTTGGATTCAAACATAGCAAGGAAGTCAGATAATTGTATAAATAACAACATATCAACGACCGACTTAAAATCTAAATATTTATGCAATATTTGCGGTTGTTTATTTGCTTTATTATCATCACTAAATTCGCATTTGATGACACACAGTAATGATGAACCATTTAGTTGTAATTTGTGCGAAAAAACTTTTAAATCAAGAGCAAGTAAAAGTTTTCATTTGAAATCTCATACGGGCGAACGAAATCATTGTTGTAATCAATGCGGAAAAAGCTACTTTAATTCCAGCGGATTAAAATATCATTTGAAGTCGCATGAAACTAATAAACCATTAATAAAAAAGTTGTTTACCTGTAAAGAATGTAATAAAACTTTCAAAAATGATAAAGATTTGAAAATTCATATAATTTTGCACTCTGGTGAGTTTCCCTTTCGGTGTGAAATATGTAGCCGCGGGTTTAATCGATCTAATAATTATAAGGTAATGTTCAGTTTATATAAAATGTTTAATTTAACACGTATTATTTTTAGATGCATATGAGACGGCATACGGGCATTAAGACGTTTATTTGTGATATTTGTGGTTTCGCATTATATACATCAACAGCTTTAAATATACATAAGAGGTCACATACTTTAGAAAAACCGTATATTTGTGGATATTGTGACGGTCAATTTGTTACGACTAGCAGTTTAAATAAACATAAAAAACGAATACATTTGTATGAAATAACAAAATTATAATTTGTAAATGTATATAAATTGTTTTAAATATTGAAATTTGTTGCTCATTATTATAATTTATAATTTTAAATACACTAAAACCATAGAATAAGAAATATATGGAAGATTGGCTACCAATCTTATACACATTGACAAGTTTACTGCCATCTATGATAGATTATAGAACTAAGTTTTGAAGGTGAATTAAAAAAAGTATATATTTTCACATATTGAACCTCCATCATTAGAAGTTTTATCGCAAATGGTTTTTAAAATAATGTAATATGGAATAAACGATTGTGTTGTTTATTTATTTATGTGTTTGGCTTCTTAAAAAGAAAATTTGCCCTATTAAAGAGAATAAATATCAAAGAGCAAAACATTTAAATGAGGAATATAGCTAATAAAATTTAAGTGAAATAAATCTGGCATATTGAAGTTGTACAAGTGTGATATTCTTATGATGGGAGAATTTAGGATAGAATTAGTACGGCAGAAAGAATGAATAAATTTCTTATTCTAGTACCATAATTGGGTACTCTGAGATGAAATGATGATAATAATTCTAGTGAATCGACAACATTGTTAAAAAGTTTATGATAAGAACGCAAGGTCGCTTAATTTCTATTTTATAATGACAATTTTGGCTACGATTGAGAAATTTAATTTTTTTTCGTCGTGGGTTCCACTATACAGTAGCAAACTCCAGTTCACTTCTAACAAGAAAGTTGTTATACAATGTGAAAATAGTGGATGGATGTCTAAAAATAGAACTTGCTCGTATTAGAAAGCATAACATTTTGTAAGCCTTTTCAACAATATCCGCGTAAAGGATTTTGTAAATTTGAAACACGGTGCAATGTTGTTAATGATGAAATTGCAGTCCAAATTTTTTTTATTTAATCTGAAGCCAACGTTTCGTTGCCTCTTACAGCTTCATCAGAGCAACGCTTTGGTCTTAAAAATGCATTTTTAGTTGCGGTAATAATCGATTGCAGTTCAACTTCCTGTTACAATGCGTAGAGTAGCGTAAATATATTCTTTCTCTCTGTTTTAAGCTAAAAACGTCTCTTTCTGAGTAGCGCTTCTGTACAGCAATTCTTCTCTGTGTGTTGTGGCAACACTGTAGTGAGTAGTGAGTTGCGATTGTTTTTCTTACGCTCAGGTAACAAGTTACCAACCTTTTATGTATAAATTTCTGCTGGTTTTATTATCAGTGCGTCGTAAATTCTCGTGTTGAATTTTATCAACATTATAATATTTTAATCTTATAAAGCATCAACATGTTGATAAGATTAGAATGATGTAAAATACGTTAGGTAAGATGTAAAATTATAAAAAACCAAATGACATGATATGGTTCAATGGTAATGTAAACATACATCTGCTACAGTATTGCTTAAAGAAGTGAAGATCTGGAATTTATCAAAAAGCATTCACGATCTTCTCACATGTATATTTATTCTTAATGTGACCTCATAATCTGTCCTTGATCTTACAGTGAACTGATAACAGGATAATGTACACACAACAGTTTTGTGTGAAGTGATAGAAGAGCGCGTTATTAAATCCGAAAGATGTGCATGCTTAGTTGATAAACAATGCAGAAAATAAATTCGTTTGATAAACGCGAGAAAGAAGCCATACATTCTGGCCATTTCATGGTGTCGCATTTCGAAGCAGAAGAACAAGATGATGAGGATGATGTTGCTGTACCCGTACCAGAAACTGAGGTTAAAAATTCGTTGGAAAACATACCCGATCAGTTTAATTTGGCGTTAACCAGAGGCAATCCAGAAAATGGCAAGACGAATCAACAATTATCAATTGAAACTAACTTGTCAAAGTTGTTTCAATGTATGTCTATCGCTTATAGGTTAGTCAATTCAAAAACGAAAACTCTGGGTGTTCAGTTGTTATTATTCGTTACTCTTCTGTTTTGTATAGGCAAAAGTTAACCTCACCAAAATGGAACAGATTCCGAGGAATAAAACTAAGATGGAAAGACAAAATACGACTCAATAATGTCATTTGGAGATGTTGGCACATGCAGTGTAAGTCTTGGATGGAGTCTAGAATAGTGGTCCAGTTTTTTTTTATTAAATTTAATATTTTACGCATAACTAATTTGTGTTTTTAGTTATAATGAAGCAACCAACCTTAATATGTCAGTTCGCGTCTCCGTTAGACGTAGATACACACAATAAACCAGAAGTAAGATTAATAATTGTGTCTATTGTATATTCTAAATTAAGTATTACAGGCCATAGTTCTGGAAGGTAAATACTGGAAACGTAAGTTACAAGCAGTTACCGCAGAATATAAAAAATGGCGGTTGTTCTATCGAAACCAGTCGTTGGGGGGGCAAGCCTTAAAAGATACTCTTATGACTGTCAGTATATACATTTATTTGTTAGCTAGTATACGGTATTTCCAGTAAAAGAATTTGAAATGAGGTTTTGAATTTATACTCTGTTCTACTTAACTAATTCAGTAGATGGCGCTCATATTGGCGCCAATTTTAAACCGACGAAATTAAAAAGGTATAATACAATTGACATTTTGTATATTTTAGTCAGTAAATGTGAAATATAAAGTATTATCTATCTTATTTCCAAATTGGATAAAGATGATACTTGGCATTGCACATAAAAATGACACGAGATGTCATGTGCACTGACCCTAGTCTGAAATTACATCGCGTAAATTTGGTTACAATTTCAGCCAATGAGAGAGTTCAATACTAACCCTCTACAATATTGAATTGGTAAGGTGGACACGGTATAGCACGCTTATTTATGCTAGAAACGATTTTTGGTGATATTTTCTTCTTCGGGATTGGTATGACTACTAAATACATAAAATATGGCAACGGACAGAATAAAAATACAAAACACCAAACTAAAGACATATGGGACAATACTCAGAAGAATGCGCAGGGTTTGTGGGTGCAATAACTAATTTGCAGTGATTTAACACTGCATTATAACAACTATATACACCAACCGGCAACATTGTTACTCAAATATCATATTTAGTTTTTAATTATTAATGGTCGCTCGAGTACACAACATTTTGCAAATACTTAGCACAAATTATGTATAAACGTATTAACTATAGCTAACCGAAAACATCAACGCAGGGAAATGGAGCAGTTACCATAAATTCCGAGGGTGTATGAGCCTGCTCCAGATTATTTCCCCAGTTCTTGAAGAACTTGGCCTGGAGAATGTCTGGTTCAAGCAGGATGGGGCCACGATCCATACAGCGTGAACATCAATACAGGTTTCGAGAAAATGATATCCGGGCGCTTGATTTCCCTGAGTGGTGATATTCCTTGGTCAAATTTAACATCGAGGAACCCGCAAACCCTAAAGGACGCAGTCCGCACAGAAATCCGCCGTGTACCCTAAGAAATACGCGAAACTTCATAAGTCGCTTGCAAAAGTATTTGGCAAAGACTGACACCACTTGGCCGATATTGTTTCCAAAACCACTTGAGATAAAATTTCCCATGTTGTAAGTTCCTGTACCTAACACAACTTAACCTAAAGGAAAAGATTCACTTGGGTAGTTTAACTCACTTTTTATGTAATATTACTTAACTCGCGACTTTTCTAAGCCCACAGAACTAAAAATTCACAAAACTAAAGCTGTCTTAACTAGTTTTTTTTTACATAATTCTTGTCACGATGTAATAACTACGTTTTCAAGACAGAATGTAAAGTACTGCGCATGCGTTTAAAACATCATATATACCTCATTCAAACTATCTTATTACTGGACACGTACCGTATTCTACTTTTTAGCCATTTCTTTATTAATATTTTTAGTAAATTTAGTATTTCCAGCTAGCTGAAAGAGAAGCCTTAAATTGGAATTCTCAAAGTAATGACGGTTTACATATGATGGTAGACGAAGATTACATGGATTTTATGAGTGACACTTTATTTACAACAATATCAAATCAGCCATTTGTTTTTCCCGATTCCAGGGAGATTGGTAAGATTCAATTATTTATGTGTTAAATAAACGATTTATTTTTCATTGTAAATAATGTTTCATTGTCATCATGTCATAATAGGGTATTCTACTGGAAATTATCAAAATTTTCAGCCGGCATTTTATTGGTCATCGGGGTTTAAAATTTGGCCATATTTATTTGTCTAATATCTCTGAAATTAAAAGCCTGGTAAATTGTACAAATATGTCATCATCATTACCGAAATCTATGTACAAAATAGATTGGTACACCCAGCAATGGGTAGTCGTGATATCTTTTTATTATTATTATTAAGAGCGATAGAGACGCGGTTAAATATTTAATTTCAGCAGACCTTATTTTATTGCGAGACTTCCATTAACTCCGAATATCGCGTATTTTGAACAATTTAGTCTGTAGAAGTGAACAAAACTCCGTCGATTGTCAATAATTGCCAAATTGTAGAATATTCTATTTATTGTTATGTGTATGCATTGTTTAGCTAAAGCAGGCTTGGCAGATTTCATCCAACCAAGTTTAGGACCTTTGCAACCTAATTTAGATGATTTTATGGATACATTCGAACCATTAAATGGTAATTTACTATTAAAAAAATATAAATACGTAAGTATATTATTTTTATTCCACAGATTTTATAATTTCTAAATTGCCATCAGTTCCTGAAGAACAGAGCGCCGAAAATATTTACAAACCTACAGCTAACATGGGTTGGGAATATACTGAATTAGATATGAATAATATGCAGTCAATGCCGACAGCGCAAGCAATAACCGACCATTATCAGAATATGAATAAAATAACATATAACAACGAGCTAATTTTGGGTTTACCCGAAGATTATAATATTCAAGAACCACAACATAATATTTCGTACCAATCTGTGATATCGAAACCTAGTAAACCTAACAAAAAACATACAAATTTGTACAAACAAGGCTTAAACTACACAAATTTTTCAATTATGAAACACGACAACATATCTATGTCCACACCTGGACCGTCTACTCAACAAAATATAAACTCCGATTACAAATTTGCAACCCCAGTCCAACCAAATATAAAGTTTACCAGCGTTAGTAATGATTATATCCAACAAAGACAGGAACAAATTATGAAGAATGATATTGAGACAAATGTGATGAAACCAGAGATGGGGGCTGTATCTCGGAATAAAAATATGCACCAACGCCGGCAGAGGTCTAGGAGTTCGAGTAGGGAGCAACAGTCATCGCAGAGACCGCCGCTTATTTCGGCAGTTAGCGATCCAGCCCTTATGAGCTCTGGGACCAGTGTGCTTCTCACACAATTGCTCACGTCAAGTGAGTTTTCAATTTATAATATAATTATCCACCTATTTGGCCATGCCTTTTCACAATATCCTAAATCCTTTACATTATTTCTATGATATTGCCTTGTCTTCTTGCTGTCGTCTTGAACCTCCAATCCTTCCACAATATCCTCGACCTCTGCCTGTATCGTCATTTTTGTTTGCGTTGTCCTCTTCCTACTCGTCGTCGTGCTAGTCCTAGCCGACGTGGTGATCTTGTGGCTATGCTGCTTGACCGGCACCACTAAGGTCATCGGATCGATTCCCAATCGTTCCAGACTTTATATATGCTATGAATACTATTCGGTAGAAGGGTTTTTCTCCGGGTACTCCGATTTCCGTTTGTCGGTAGGTACACATACTTCACCACTCGTGCAGAGAGCCATCTCTGTTCACTAAGTGAAAGCTCGATAGCGTCAATAACCGAGAATACAAGATCCTGTCTAATTCTCAACCACTATTACACTGACACACACGTGATGTGAAAAGGAGATTACTATCTCCTATACCGGGGCACTGCACAGCATTTACATTTTTGCTAGTCCTCGACTTTATCTTCCTATCTTGTCTACTCTTACGTCTTTCCACAAATTCCTCGACCACCGCGTCCGTGACGTTCTTTTTATATCCTTGCCTTGTTCGTCTTCCTATAAACCCACATCTTTCTACAATTTCTTCGACCTCCTTGTCCGTGACATCCTCCGTGTCTAGATAATGTTGCATATTTATAATTCCGGTGTTTTGATTCAGATAAGCACTTGCCATCCACCGTCGAAAAATCATCTACCAATTCAGTCCTCATTAAACGAGAAGATTCTTCACCCCACCCTGTCACAATATTGCCGGCTCCTTCGCCTCAAGTTACCACCTTAATAATTGCCACACCAACTACGCCTTCCGCAACAGCAGATCAAGTAAGAAACACTAATTTTCAATCTCTGTTAGGTCCACGAGATAATTACTGTCGTTATAGATATTGCTCAATTCGATAAGTAGGTCGTGTAGGAGTCCTGTTTTGGATCACAGTTCTAGGAGTCAGGACTCGCCTGAATCTCCTCTGAGTAGCAGGGGAGCGATGATTGGGTCCCCAGGGAGTAAAGGGGAGTCGCCCCCTCATGGGGATCATAAAAGAATGGGGCATATACACGCCGAACAAAAACGGAGGTATAATATCAAAAATGGATTTGATATGATTCATTCGTTGATACCTCATTTAAACCAAAATCCCAACACTAAGGTGAGAGATGGCTCTAGATAAGATGTAGCTTCCGATATCATCTAAGGTTTATTGTTTCTCTAGTTAAGCAAGGCAGCAATGCTTCAGAAAGGCGCAGACTATATCAGGCAACTACGATCAGAACGCAATCAATTACGCGAAGAAATGGAGAGTTTACGGCAGCAAATTGAATGTTTAAACACATCGATTAGGTATTTGTAATTCCAACGAAAACGATTCAATTGTTGGTAATCTGTAATTATTAGATGTCTTTTGTAGTAATTGTCATTTAATGATGCCAGCTACTGGTGTGACAGTGCCAAGAAGAAGAGACAATAAAACTCAGGAGATGTTTCATGAGTATGTTCGGAGTCGGACAGTGGAGAACTGGAAATTCTGGATTGTATCCTTTTAGAATTTAACGGCGTTCTGAAATTTGTGCGCGACCAATGGATCACTTTTAAGTGCAACGTTTATTCGTATTAAAATTTCATCATCAGAACATTCGACTATCATTATTACTTAGTCGGGTGTTCGAAATACTTGTGCCTACAGAAAAATTTTAATTTTAACGCCTTTTCTTTAACAAGATTTTCAGTTCAGCTTAATGATCAAACCGTTGCTAGAATCTTATAATAATTTCGTATCTACATCGAGTTTAGAAGATTTGTACAGAACAACAATTCATTGGATAGAGCAGCATTGCACCTTAGTAGATCTCAGACCCGGTAACTAAAATAATTTTGAAGTCTTTTTATTATAACTGACAGTTAACAGACAGTTTAACTAGAGATGAAAATATCGGTTTAAATTTTGTAAGTTATTATATAAAGTGTCTTTATTTCAGTCGTTTTAAATTCGTTGAGGTACCTTTGTACAAAAACCGATATATTAACAGAACCAGATAAGTTACCACAAGAAGCAAGACAAGCCGTAATGCACACCAAACACGTGTATCCTTAATTTTTAGGAATTTCAACAGCTACAAATAGAAATCTTATAGCTAAGATATTCTCAAGTTTTTGCTCAAACGTTAATATATTGTTATGTGCAATTTTAATACTAACATAAGGATATGTTGTATATATATTACTTGCAACTTTTAACAGAATGGAATATTCTACTACTACGTAAATAGTAGAATTCGTCAGAGTTGCAATAATTTGTTGACTATGTTTGTTTTATTGTTGTATGACTGGACTGAAGCACAAAAGTCCTTAAAAAGGACGAAAATAATTAAGATTGGAATATTTTTTTACTGATAAAACTGTACAAAGTGAAATTACGGATAATTTGCCATTTACGTGTAGTATACCTTTACTGTACATTATTTCGAAACATCACGTCTGTAGTGCCTTAATTATCCTACTCCATAATTGCTTAATATTTTGCATATGTAGGATATCCTTTGTAACAATCTTAATATTGTGTTTAAATTGTATATACATAATATACTTCAAATATATACTATTTGACATAAACCTGTTTTCATTATTGTTGTTCCTGGTTGAATGAAAAAGCTGAATTTTCCCTAGAGTTACGCCATTATTGAAATATAATTTGTACTAACGCCTGTCACTCTGGTAAAGTCGAAAAGCTTTCAGCGGACAGCAGGAGGACTACTTTCCTTTTGGAAGATTTTCCGTCCTGGTTTACGGATGAACTATAGTCAAGAGAAACTGTAGTGGGTGTATTTGGACCAGAAATCTATAGGTACTGGTTCCATTAAAGCAGATATTTGCTTGTGAGTCAAAATTAGTCTGGAATATAAGGACATTTCTATAGATAGCTAAACGTAATTACGTTATACAGTGATGCGTATCGCAGGTACCAGATAAAAAATTGGAGACATTGTGGGAATCAGTCAAAAATTCGGATTTCCGCTTCTTTGGTGTTCGTTTTGTTGTCGTTATAGTATTCCTTGTTGTCGTCGTTTTGGACGTCCAAATCTTTCCATATTTTTTCTCGACCTCCTCATCTTAGAGATCCTTTTTATCTTACTCGTCCTTTTCATCTTTTTTCCCTCAATCACCGCGTCCTTTTTATTTTCCCCGGGACCACGTCCTTTCTGTCTTCGTAGTCCACCTTGTTGTCGTCGGTCTTGACATCTATATCCTTCCACAATTTCTTTGATTTACGCATCCTAGACATCATCCTTTTATCTTTCTCGTGCCTTCTGCCTGCGCCGTCTTCTTCGTAGTCGTCGTCTTCATCCCCTCGGACGTCCATGTCCTTTTAGTGTTCTTGTCATCCTTGTAATCTTCTCAGGCATTTTCATCCTTGCAGTTTTCGTCATCCTTCCTGTCATCTCTATCTCCTTCGTCCTCTTAGTCATCATCGTCCTTTTTTATATTCTTCGGCATCTTCGCCATCTCTACCTCCTTCCTTTTAGTCGTTGTTATCCTTCTTGTCGTAGAATTCCCGTCATCCTTCTATAATATTGTCGCTCTCCAACTATTTACTGAGGTATTTGTGTGCAGAGAATATAGTCCGTCACAAATTTGATTACTTAGCGCAGGCGCAAACCGTCGGTGATTGTAGCCACATTTGTAGCTTGACTCGACGAATCCCGTTCTTGGGCTTTTCAAATAGTAGCGTCGCGTTTGTGTCGGAGAAAGGTATATTACAGGTGTTCTCATTATGTAGTGCGGGTTTATCATCCATTCCGTAATATAAATTCCTTAAACCTTCAATATTTGTTCGCGTAGTGTGTACTTTCATCTTATATATTAATTGTTTAGAGTGACATCTTATGGCATTGTTGTAATCATTTTGAAATTTTGACTATTGTTAACGGAAATCATTCACTAGTTTTGATAATTATTGTTGTGATTGTGGATCAACAATGCTTGGACTGATCTAGGATTTCAATACATGGATACTAAATGTATGTAAATTGTTAAAATATAATTGTTTAAACTTTTAGTTATAAGATTATATCGTTTTTGAAATGTGTTTTGTTAAAATTTCAAGGTAACAATAAGTATCATGTTTATTAAATAGAGCATTTATTTATTAAATAATTTTGTATACAGAACGTGTATTTAACGTTGAAATTGATAGCACTTCGTTGCTGAATAGTGTATCTTGCAAAAGCTTGCTAATATGCCAATACTTTCAAACTATATAGCAATTACAAATAACATTAAACTCATATTTCTGAAAGGTTTATATTTCAATAAATATCAATATACTTACAGAATTTAATAAATAAAAACAGAATAAAAACGAAATATAAACGTTAGAGATCAAGTATTGTACCCTTATTTCTTCAAATAAGGGTTCCCGACTACACTCGCATACGTATATACCGTGTACCAGGTGCCGCGTAAAATCCGTTACACTTCAAAAGGGAAAACAGTTTTCCCTCGCACAAAGCTTCCAAGTTATTTTAGACAAAAATTCTTCAAATAAAAGTTGTACAGAATAAAATTCTGTTTATTACAAAATTCATTTAAATTTTTTACAGTAGCATATTAAAAGACCATAGAGACTGATTAGGTTATTAGCGAGCATTGTTTGTTCTCTTAATCATTTATGGATCATTTTGGAGAATAATACTTCAAATAACAATTATAGAAAAATTGATTGTACACATCTTTGAAGTATTTTTCTCCAATCAATAAACGATTGATACAATGCTAGTGTTCGCTTATCACCCTAAATTAGTTACGCCATCAACCCTGCGGTGTTGCTGCTGAATTGGCAACAGTATAGAAGTCTAGTCTCTACTCCCTTGACGGAGTCATTGTTATTAACGTCTTAGTTTGTGCGATTAGGCTACCTGAATTCTACGTCACTTGTAATGGTTATAACCCTAGCACTTTTTTGTCTTAGTCAAAACTGAGTCAAAATTTCCGTAACATAAAATCTAAAGCCGAAAATTTCACGCAAGCTTATACATATTCATGAATGAAGACATTTTTATTCACTTTATATCGTGCAATATGAATTGTACAGCATTTAAAAGTGAGAGTGATGAATTATAAGGATAGTCCACGGCTCAAAGCAAGTGCTCCGTACTTCCGGATACAATTTAAAACGAACAGTTAAAGTCACGTACTATTTCCTGTACTGTTATACCGGCAAATATATTAACGGTGACTTTTTGGATTCTTAGAATATAAATACTTACTTATAACACCAGATATTCGTTATTAATTATGTAATGAAACACTGTATTGAATGTTAAATAAATACAAGATAAACTTTCAATATTATACACTATTTTATATTAGTATCTCAGCTGACTTTAGTTTGACAGACAATTGTAACATCTGTAAAACTTAGGTGAAGTCTGAAGTGCGCGAACTTACCAACAAACTCCCCCACCCCCTTGCAGATGCTGTACTACCTATTTCACAAGTGCTGGTTGATATATTTTCTTTACAATCAGTTGTTACAATTTTAATTTTACCGTGTTTGTTCAGTATTTATTTTTTAACTTATAAAACATATAAAATTATGCAAATATCGATTATATATTGTTAAATCGAAGAACTCTTGGTAAAAACAACCTTAGCTTAGATATTATAAATATGAGTTACATGCAGCTACATGTAATTTCTAAGATGAAACCCGACTTAAAACTGTTTTTCGCAAAATCTTAGTTACAAATTATTACTATTTTAAAATGAGAGCTTCTTTAAAAACGTGTTATAAAAATGTGTAATGATTATATAATGGTGGAGGTTTCGAATTTTTGATTTTTACCTCTTGCTAAGGAGAGAGGTATTGGATTTAGCTAAAAATCGCATATCCAGATTTTAGTGAATAAGCACGTTTTAAGGACCCTAGAATCCGATTTAACATTTTTACGATGATGTAAATATATGTTATTACAATTAATATAAAGATCATTAAATTCTCAATTCGATAAATTAATATTTTTTATTAAATCTTCTATAAATTAAGAGATAGAAAAATATAATATATAGAATAATCTGTTGAAACAAGGAAACCAGTTGACAAATTTAAATCTTTCAAATGTTTTTATAATTGCTAGATAAATGTCAATATCAAAAATCAACATTTTTAGTGACATTACTAAAAGCTTTATCTTGGCAATAGATTTAATAATTCTTATTGTTTTAGTAATGAAATATTTAAAATTATAGGTGAAATATGTACATTAAATCCATAACAAAAACCGCTAGCCCGTCAATGAAGTGGAAGAATATCTAATATTTAGAAACTTCCTCATAGAATGAAAGAATAAATATAATTGGATTTTTTTGTTTGTACCTTACAAGAAGTGTTAAATACAATATCTATTTATATAACAGAATGGAAATGGCGAGAAATATTGTATTGGTCACTACAGATTTTTTTATGTTAAAATATTTGTAAATATAAAGTGTTTTTACTTTTATATTTTGCAAAATGTACCATATTTTCATCCCGCTATTATGTGCGAATTAAGTCTCGAAATACGTGCCCAAAACGTGCTTCATAGAAGAGAAGCAAAACATGGCCACCTGTTTATGTTTATATTTGACACTTTACGATTTAACTTCTGTGTTCATCGTCTTTTCTATGTTTTACGTTTACTTATTTAAAATCAAATAATTTGCTTTTTGTGAATTGACATGTTTCAATATTAAACATAGAATACATACGTCATCGTATTGCGGACAAGTTAACTAATATTACATTTATTTTATATTTAAAAATTGTATGAAAATCCCGCTCAATCTCGTTTCTCTAATAATAATTTTATAAAAGAAAATAGTTGCAATCTTGGTACTTCGCGTAGTAATTTTTGTACATATTAATTAAATAAGTTTTTTACGCTAAAACAAATAGATCTAGGTATACATATATTTCCATTTCAAACAACAAGATAACAAGAAATAATCTAAAAATAGAACTTTGGTTTGTGCAAGTCTGCTACACCCCAATGTTATCGCGAGCTGTGAAGCAAAATTGCACGATTTCACTGATATTTAATTTTATTCAATATTATTGATCTTTGTTTATAAAAATTATGGATTGAGGCTGATGCTGCCACGTAGCGACAAAAAAACTACACATTTTATTTTAAAATTTAAACTGTATGTTAAAATTAACATGATACAATACAATATACAAAAATATGCTATTAATTTTATGGTAAGCCGATTCCTCGTAATTCTTAAAATTTGTGTTGACCCGCGGCGGTGAAAGTTTTTTGAAGTTTCGAAATAACTACCTTTAAGTCAGGGATACAGGTGTTTATTGTTCATTCATACAAAAACGAGTTCTTTATTAACATTGCACGTTACTAAAGACGATCTTTATCAACCATAAACAGCTTTCTTCATACCGCCAGTATATGGTACTTTAATTATAATCTTATGAGACGTAATCACAAAATAATGTCAAATATAGGACGAATTTTTTTCCCGAAAAAATAGGAAATACTTATTTTTCATATTTTAAACAAAAACTAAAGTTTTTATTATATTGAAATTGTAAAAGTGTACACAATATTCATCGTTTCTTTTGAATAATGGTAATGAAGCGTGAAGAATTATAAAAAAATAAATCAGTTTTTTACCTGGAAATGTGGCGAGCAAATCTTCTACCATAGTCGAGTAAATTCTATAGGGTTCTCAACCAGTAAATCGAATAAATTAATGTCTTCCCGTCTGTAGAAAGTTACCTATATGCTTCTACTACTGTCTTCTGTTTATTATAAACGTCACAATTACACTGCCTAAAATTTGCACCATTTTCTTTTCTACAATTAAATTGAGCAATTTTTGTGTCAAGTAGTGCATAGATTATTATTAGATATTACGATTTCTAACATTGAACTTTTTAGGACTTCCTGTCATTTTAATTTGTTGAAAGTTCTAGTTATGACAATAATTATATTTGAATTAGTTTCTCGTTTTGACGCCTTGCCAACTTTGCAACCCTTGTTTAAACTGGTTGAACTTTGAAATATATTTCAAACTATTCTTTATTATTGAGAGAAAATAGGTTTAGAAATATCTTAACCAGTATTAGAGATATATTATATAAAATATGGTTATTTAATAATATAAATATAGACACTCAACATTATGACTGTGAACTGATAAAGTTTGACAAATGCGAAACATTATGAAAGTATGGCCATCTTATTAAAAAAATCTGAACTTCCAAGTTTAACAAACTTTGGAAATAAATAATAAAATGGGTTTTAAACTTTGTAATACATTTTCTAGCACATTTTTAAGTATTATAGAATAGATAAAATAATTTAAACAATTTTCTTTTATAAATAATTTGCAAAACTTTATCAGTTGGTAACTATGAATATCAAATCATACGTTCATGTTAACAGCTGTTTCAAGTATCATATTATAGAAAAGTTAAGAACTATTCAAATACATAATTTATTATATTTAGATAACTTCTTAAAGGTATATTTTACGGTAAGCGTGCAAACATTACATATTTCTTTTCAGTGTAACGAATTACATAAACTGCATATCGGTTTTATATAATAACCTCACCAGGAAAAAATATAATATAGATAAAATATTCCAAGAATTATACTCACTATCTGTACCTTCAAATGTAAATACCACTATAAAACTTATAATCTGTTATATCGTTATAAATCAAACACTTCGTAACATAGATTACGTTAACCCAAACTGGTGAGAGAGGCAAATATGGATTATATATGTGTGGAAAAGAGACAGATATGTCGGTGAAACATAATAGCCTTTGTAGGAATAAAAGATGTTGACCAGTATTTTTAAATCTCTTGAATGGAGTTGTCACCTTCGCTGCTTAACCTTGTAAACCTGATGGACAACTAGAGGGTTTCGGATTTCATTTTGAACTAGTGCATGGCGAACAAGATATATTCCCAGAAGATTTTACATGTGAGAGATTAATTTAAGGAAACACAGATGTGTTATGTCTTTGAAACTATACAGTTAAGTGCTTAGCAAGGTCATTTAACTAATTAAAATTTGGATTTGTGGCCATAAATATATATCATCATGGCCTATTACCCATTTCTGGGCGACAATCTACTTTTATTTGATGTACCGTCGAAGGTGTTTTCTTAAAGCTGACATGGAAAAAGCACACATCTACGAGAAAAACTGGTACTGGACATCGATTTTGTAACTTTAAACTCTAATGGATTTCAAATTGGATCAGAAAAGAATTTTTTCATCACTCTTTCTCAAAGTAGCTTTCAAATCCAACTGGTTATAAATGGTTATAATGGAAGCACCCTCATTTGAAGATTTGAATATTATTAATATTAAAGAAATTCTATTATCTATACGAATTGATTGCATTTTATATTTCATATTCAATGGATAAAGAGTTAAAATATTATAAAGATATTACATTTTATAAATCTGCCAGCTATGCTATAACCATGAAAACAGCTACTACGAGTATATTAAGAAAATTCTGACAGATGTCAGTGGCAATGAAAAGAAAATGAATATGGCAGAGAGATGAGGATGTTTAGTTAGATGTTGGGCAAGTCACGGAAAGATAGGATAAGGAATGAGCGAATAGGGAAATAGTTGGAGTGATAGAAGTTTCTAAGATACAAGAGAGACGATTATATTGGTTTGGACATCATGAGAGATGCATAATAATAGTAGAAGGTAGACGAAACAGAGGAATACCAAGAAACTGAATGAGAATATTTCGCAAAATAGAAATGAGTGGACGAAGAAAATCAAAAATAGCGACCCCCAACAAATGGGCAAAGCTAAACAAGATGAAGAAGATGCCAGAAGTGCAATTTACATAGTTTATGATGTAATTTTACTGGAACTATATAAACTTTTTCAAGAAAATTTATGTATGGAATTTTTACATAATACACAGAATTGACGGAAGGTAATGCGCTGGCCACATCAGATTTATTCATACTCAATTCTAGTGGAATTTGAAATCCAGTAGAATTTTTACAAAATTAGGGCCCTGGTTTGCGGGCCTAAACCTTCTTGTGCACTCTTAAAATAATAGAAAAACAGCAATAGTTTCATATTGGAGAGACATTTTAGGCCTTAGTCAGGCATACGACAAAACCATGAGTTACTAACTTTCAGTAAAAGGGGCCCCACCTGAGCCTTCTTATGGGCTCTTGAAAAGTAATATAAAAAAATCAGCTATAGTCTCATATTGGAGACATATTTTAGGCCGCATTCAGGCGTATGCCAAACCAGAAAGTTACTAGCTTTCAGTAAAAAAAATCTAGTATTGGGATATTTCAATAAGAATGCGAACCTGGTGGCGAAATTTGGAACTAAAACAAAGGAGCATTTTTATTTTATTCGAATACTTTTATAGATAATAGAACTAATGTTTACAATTAATTGAACTACTACTACTGAATATTTACTGTAAAACTGGCCCTAAGAAAATAACTAAACTATGTATGAACCCTAAAAACTACTAACTAAAGTATTTAAAATGAAAAACAATAATTAATCTACTACTACAATTAATAAAACAGGAAATATATTGTACCTAAAATAATAATAAACACTAAAAGAAAAGTCAAAATATAAGAAGAATCAAAGAAAAACTAAACAGCAATGATACGCTTATGGAAAGTAAACAAATGTACTCCCTTGTCCAAGGTTTGACGTTGATGCACAACGCCATCTCTAAGTAGTGAAATATCCCAATAGTTTCATATTAGGTCCAGTCAGACTTAGACAAACCATAAAGAGTTACTTTCAGTAAAAGAGGCCTTAGAACTATTTCAGGTATTCTTATTGGTCATTGTCCTCTGAAACACCATCTGTGTAAGATTGGTAGAGCTATAAACAGTGATATACTTCTAGAAAACTAAATATTGATGGTGAATTACCAGCCAATATTCGAGAAATGGCAGAAGCTCTTACGAACGCTTCAAAATATTCTGACCTATGAATTAAGTCTTCCAGCTTCTAATGGTTGATCGAAATAAATATTACAAAATGAAATCATTAGGGCGAGTATTTAACGAAAAGATTTAGAAACCTTACTAACAGACACATAATACTTATAAGTTTTCTTCGGAAACAGAACACCACGAAAGGATATCTTTCCATATGGAGGTCATTTACTTCTACTGTAAATTACTATCAGCAATTATTTCCATGGTGAAATGAGAAGTATACTATCAAGAACCAATCAAAGTATCATCTAATTATAAGTTGAAGTTACATCACAATAAGTGCTGCATACAATAGCACAGAGGTTATATCTAACAACTGATGCAAATAATACAATTTGCATTGCTGATCAGAGAGAGATTAACTCCAGATCATCTTGAGACCTTCGTCAAGGATACGGGGTCGTTATATGCTTGTTTACATATCGTGAAACAAAATAGCAGAGTGGTAGAGTGCTCAAATTGGTACCCACTCCCGTTACTTTGTTATAATTGGCAATCCCTATCGGGAATTGACTAGGGGCTGTATTAAGGGTAAGTAAAAAACTTTTTAATGTCAGTGGCACAAATGAAATAGAAAGAAAACACGTACATATGCAAATGATTTGTGCATTAACAGCAGGCTTACTTTGATACCATCTAAACTAGTTTTTAACGGTAGGAATTAACTGCATAGATAGCTATGAAACAATGCAAAACAGATGAATTTTCCGGGTTGCGAAAACTGAGAACGGATTCATTTAAAAACGAAAGGATCTCGATAGCACATACAATGGATTTCAGCATAGTAACAGAATTCTCTTTCAAATTCTATACACGGGCATCTTCCTCTTTTTAACAAGATTTAACCGGGAGATTACTAATGGAAAATGATTCTTCATTTTACGAAACAATAACTTACTTGCCATTACAATTACCTTGAGAGATATTGAAGGATAAATTTGATCCGTTGATTTCCGTCGGAATCGAATTTGGTTTTTGCGTACGAACTTTAAAGAATTTTTATTGTTATTGAGGTTAGCCTTCTAGACACTCTGAGCTATAGGACATAGTTGCACAGGTGTTAATTAAAATCGTTATATTTTGTTTTTACCTTCATTAACAAGAACAAATGAATTTATATATTAATAACAGGTTGTAAAATTCGAAATTTAAAATACTTGTACTACATATCACATACGTACATAAGTAAACAGTGTCACGCTAAATTAAAACATAAAAATTTAATTATTACTGACGAAAAATTACAGTAAATAATGATTAAGATCATATTATGCATTTGGAGATGAAAATAACTTAACGCATAAACAGAAAAAGAACAAGTGTTAATATCTTAACTGTATTGCTGATCACCAGATGGAGAGATAACTGTATAACTATTTTGAATCGTATACTGAAAAACAACTGCTACATAAATAATAATTTGTTGCTAGGTAATAATACTAATAATTGTAACTGTCATACGCATATATTTTCTAGTATATTGTAGTCGCTGGTGGCATCAAACTTATAAATTTTCTGTTATAAAACAAAACCTGATATTTCAGTTATTCAATTAGGTAAATTATTTTGCTTCAAGATGATATTTTGTTCAGCAAAGGACGCAATCATTTGTACTATAATTAAAGAACAGTTTTAATTAGTGTTGTGTGATGTAATCATATATAATTTTTATAATTCAACTGTATAATCAATTACTTAGCGTGTAGTTGACAATTGTATTGTTTAACAGCCGTAACTTTAACTTCTAAAAACTAAGTCATCTAAAAAGCGTTATACCATCAGAAATTTCTAAAAAATTGCTGCATTTATAATTCCGCTACTATATCTCATTAACAAATAAATGACTTTATTTAATTTTATCATGTCATTTTTCAATGTCGACGAAGAAAACAATTGATGCTCCAGCCTTCATAACAACCGTCATAGCGGAAACAATATTATAATCATAGTTACTGGCAATGAAAAATAAAATATAATAGGATTATCGCAAGTCAAGAAGCAAGCAATAATAGTTATGTAATTAGAAAACTATTCAACAAATAAAAATACAAAACATGGACAACTTAACCAATAACCAGTGAACAAGACTATCTAATGACTTGGCAGATTCCACAGAAGTAAATGAAAATGCCCTTTCCAATTAGATTAGAATCAGATGTTCTGACGTCAATATGGAATATTACATCGTCGGCACATACATCAGATGTATATACTGTCAGGTATCTTTTACCGTAAGGTGTAGGTTATACAAATATTTTTAATCGTCTTGAATCGACGCGTTTTTCTTCTCCAAGATCTTCAGTATTACCTTATCCCAGTTATTTGGGTCTTCCTCGTTCGTCATCTATATTTGTCCCACCGGTTTATCTGCGTTTATTCCCATCAAGCTAGCTGTCTTTCGTCGGTGAAGTCCAATACAGATTTATATGATTCTCAGAGCCAATACCAAGTTCAACACATCTCGATCCTCAAAGCCAGTAGAATAGTTAGTAAATGATACTTGATGTGACAAAAGGAAAGCGCTTTCAGAAAAGAAATCTGTAAACGTTGTTATCTCAAACAATATTGGCCACAATAATTGCTTTTCTTATTGAAAATTGCCATATACAACTCTCCTATATCATTGTCATATATTCATGTCAATGTTGCCTTAAAAGAATAGAAGAACCTTACAATCACATTAATTAATTGTCTAATAAAAAAGTTTTCCAACTATGCCATATAAGTAATTGATGTTTCTTGTATCAATTGAAGTATGTCTACGTGTAAATAATATCCAGTAGAACCTTTGAGAGCAAAAGGAATAACACAGAGTTAAGAGCCGCTACTCGGACTCGCAATCAGATTATAATTATCAGTTCGACATCCAAATGCATTCCTTGCCGCTAAGCGCACGGGCAGGTGCCGCTAGCCATACACGCGCACTTGCATACGATAGCTATACGTGATAGGCTCAGGTGTGCACATTGGAAACACTCATAAATTACGTTAAACTAATATGTTGTGTACGTGGAGGCATACGCTCAGGAATGTCAATTATTATAGGAATAATAGCTTGCGATTTTTAAAACTACGAGAGCGGACGATGGCCTTCTTTTTCACTTTAGCTACATGTTGACGGTAGCTATTTACACTTAGGACTGAGTTTCATCCGAGAATCTTACAAAACCCATATTTCCACTTCTTGTCCCGCTCTTTAGTTGGAGCATCTTGGGGTCCACCATCTCAACTTGGCAAGTCAGGGTAAAAAGACGCTCTTTCACACAATTAGAACTATCTGCATGTCCTTCCCCTATCAGCTCGGATGCTCTTTTCGTGACGTTAGGACTGCCGTAGGATGGTGACTTCTAAAAAATAATCAAGTTTGGTCATCTTTCCAGCAATATCGGTAATGTAGAAGGTCGAAACATCACCGCGTACCAGTCCGAAGTACTCACTAAATCGTTCATTTGGTAGTGGCGACGGGCGGTGTGAGCAAAGGGCAGGGATGTAATCAACACAAGCATGCGTTTACTGGGAATTCCTCGGTCATGGGGAATAATTCCAATCCCCAATTCCTAGTATGAAGGAGGTTCTCTGCCTGGGTTTGGGCGTCCATCTCGCTTCGGATAGCTCTCTTAGTTTATGCTGAACAGCGCGTTAGCACTACGGAATATTTTGTTCATTTTGTTGTTACAATATTAAAAAATAATACTGCGGTTACAGTTTAATAAGGAAGTATTCCACCACAAACTACAGTATTCTTCGATTGATAAATTGTCAATTTCTCCTGTCCAAATAGATTCACAGCGCATTCCCTATTCTCTACAGGAACAGGAAGTAGGCAGATTAGTTACCAAATACGGTCATAGCCATCGCTAAGCTAACTTCATTGATATCCGTAAAATTCGCGATGGTTCGATGGTGCGATGCCCTCCCGGCTGAAGACACTGAGTCGTTGATCTATGTCCTGACTTGACACTCTGCCATTTCACATTTGTATGCGAAAGGCTCTCGGTAGAATAACTCATATGTTGCCAAGAACAAGATACGAGAATGATTTACATATCAGGAATATATACTTTGTATTTATATATTTATACAAGGAAAAGTAAGATTCAAGCACTTGAAATGAAATATGTAAGAAGAGTACTAGGAGGGACTTCATCGAGGAGAGACAGCTAGCTTGGTGGGACCACAAGATCAGAATGAACGAATATAAATTGGTGAGACACTAGTAATTAATGTATCAAGGGTGTTATAAGGACAGTGTGCTTTCCGAGGGCCTCCGGCCCGAGGTGTGTACATTGACCGAAGGCATTATTGTCCGTTTAACGCCCGTGGTACGTTCAACGTTTAATGTCCGACCGATATATTATTTTATTAAAGATTTTTTTTTGATTTTTGTCCTGTCATTATGATTTTTGTTAGAGATATTAATCTATTTTTTTGCAAACGCTGTAACTAGGTAACGCGATTTTCTTATTTGTTTACAATACCGGTTTGTTTATATTTATATTCGTCAAATAACGCCACATTACGTGTAAAATGAGTGAAAAGATACCGGAGGTAGTTTTGTTAAGTGCTGCAAAAGCAATAGAATCACTAAAAATATATACGAACAAGAATTCAGCCGTTTTGAAAAATGGATGAAGGAGAATCTTATAAGTGTAATAAATGAAACTATTATGCTGGCTTATTTTCAATGTTAAGAAAAGAATTGATTAAAGAAAATCAAAAGTACAGAAAAATTTGTTCAATTGCAGGAATTTTAAAACAAATTTGCAGGGGCTGTCGACGGAAAAAAATCAAAAGTTTTAATCCGCGAACAAGTTCTTGCATTTCTTAAACAAACACCTACTGAAATATATTTCATGTACAATGTTGCATTACTTATTGGTATATTTGGAGCATGCAGAAGAGAAAAATTTGTGAAGATACGATGTACTGATGTTCAAGATATGGGTGCATACATCTCTATTAATATTCCAGAAAGCAAAAATGGCTAAGCGAGCAGTTTTGTCATTATTGAGGAAAATGAAATGAATGTATTAAAGCTAATCAGACAATATACATATATCGTTTAGATAGTGTTTGTGCATTTTGTGCCTGAAAGCAGGGTTGTTATAATAACAATTACGTAACGGTCGGACATTAATATATAAAAAAGAGACCGAGGAAGACCAACAACCAACTGGGATAAGGTACTACTGAAGATCATGGAGAAGAAAAAACTCGACTCTACGAAAATGGCGTGGAATAAAAAGCAAGGGGCTAAATTTGTACACCTTACAGTAAAAGGATATCTGACATTACGTATTTAAAATCCTACTTGACTCGCATTTCTGCATAATAGGATCACGTTACAGTTGACTCTCATTTTTAAGGATTCTTTTCTGTTTCATTGTTTACCTGCAACTTTAGTAACATGTTGTTTACCTCCAAGTTCTAGTTGACCTAATTATGCAGTGCTGAGCGTTGATTATGTTAAATGAATAAACATGAAAAGGTTCTGGTACTGACAAGCCAACAGTCCGGAAATAATATTCAGTCTGCTATGCATAATTTATAGTTGCAGTGAAATAACTGTTTCAAGAATATTACTCTTCTTTTGTCATGATTTTCATCGTGGAAATTGTTGCAAAATGTATTGATAAGAGTATCTATATTGTGAAATTTATTTGATAAAGTTAATGCGCTATTTTTTGAATGTTTTAAATATTTTAAGAATCTGATTACGAATGATATTAAGTCCACAAAACAGGATTAAGAAATACGTGATAACATACGTACTGTTATAAAAATATTAAGATTATCTTCAAAATTTTACTGATACGAATGACAAGAAATATTTTAAGATTTTGATCAAAAAGAGTACAGCTTATATGTACATGATTTAATGTTTAAGAATCTGTAAAAAAATTAAATATACAAAGATACTGGTGGCCCGGGGAAATTTTGATTCGGAAAGTTGGTACCATTGTCGTGTAAAAAAACTCCTCCCTTTTTAAATGAGTGGTCCAGAAACTCTTCAGGGTGAATAGTTTGGCTATAGTAGCCGTTTACAATGAAGCATCCTCTACAATCTCCCTCTAGGTGTGAAATCTGCTCGGTTATACATTTTTTTACCACGCACTAAGAGTGGTATTGGATTCATGCTAAAAACGATTTTAACATTTTTACGATGATGTCTGTGTGTGTGGATGTGTGTGTGTGTGTGTGTGTGTTAGGATGTTGTAGGTACGATTTCTCAAATTGTATACAACTAAAGACCTGTTTAACTACGGATTGGTCAATATAACATTAATGGGAAGAGTTGAATAGGTTTTGGTAACAATTGGACAGTGGTAGTTTCTTATAAAAAATCTTCTAAATATATTTTTTTGAAAATTTATGTTAATACAGTAATAAAGATCTTTACATTCTCAACCTGATACATTTAATTTTTTTATTATATCTTCTATATATTTAGAGATATATTATATAATAATACAGAATAATCTGTTGTAATAAATCTCGCTGCCCAAACAACTCCATGGAAACCAGTTGAGATATTTAAATGTTTATAATTGACAAATAAATGCAAAATGTCAGTGTCAAGAATCAATAGTTTTATTAACATTACAGAAAGCTTTTTCTTTAATTAAATATTTAAAATTATAGGTATATTAATATTTCATATATCTTTAAGAAATGCCGCTAATACCGTCAGTGAATATAAAGAATATTGAATATATTGGAAGAGTAGGAGAAAATTCCTCATAGAACGAAAGAATAGATACAATTTCAATTACTTGTTGTACAGGAAATGTTAAATTCATTAAGTATGACTGAAGCCAAAAATTACTTCGAATTTGAAAGGCACAAAATTGACCCCTGTGATGCACTTTCTACGACAGCAGTGAGTTTCCGTGAGGTGACGCCCGGTAAATGCCCACACGGTACAAATATTCCATCATTTACTAATACCTGCGCACAAAGCATATTGGCACACCTAGCAATGGGTAATATGCCGTGATGATATATTTATTTAGTTATGTAACATAAAATGGAAATGGCGAGAGGTCATGTGTTGGCCACATCAGATTTTTAGCATAGATCTTTTAATACGGATCACTACTGTAATAAAAACCTTAAGAGAGGTAATATTGACTTGCGGTGTATGCTACAGGATAAAGTCTGCCCTCAGATCCTCACACAGCGCGAGTCAGCAAAATTTTACTGGATAATTTTGGATAGACCTTCCATCACACAACCCCAATCTGGTACGGTTTGATTTCTATCTCTTACTTCATTTGCATACGAATATGCCAGACAAAAAAATTAAAGACGAAGATAAGGTAAAAGAGCATCAAAAATCTCGTGTCCCGTCTATAGGAATTGAATGAAAATAACAGGAACTATGTAGAAAATAGTTCAGATGTACACCTTTCTACACGATTTTTGGAAATAGTATCTTATGTATCTTTAATTTTAGACCGGACCTTGGATGTTTGACCATCAACATTGTATCTTGTTAAGAAGCTGTGCTATGAACGTCCACTTTTTCTCAATGATCTATAATCAATAGCCTTGAGTTTGCCCGGAAATAGTTTTCATTTTGCCACAATGTAACTCGCGCAAGTTGAACGAACGTCCGTGGCCTTGCTGAACGACCGCGCGCCTCTGCTGCAGAGAATCTGCAGATTCGGGACCAGCAAAACCAGAGTAGCTACATAACGGTCAGGCAGGAATTGTGCCAAGGAGTGTCGTGGTTATTAATTTGTATAGTGATACGAAGTGATTTTTGCTAATTTGAAATTGAATCTCAAACTTATCAAGAGTGTGGTGCGTGTCAACATGGTCACTACTTCGCAAGGTCACGGAGTAACAGTTGAATCATTCTCCAAGACATTCGCTTATTTCTCCATTGCAATAAATTACCAGTATCTAACTATTAATTACTTGTAAGGGCAAAATGGACAACGAATGATTACTAAATCAAGAGAGACGAAGAGAACAACGTGCCACATGTTTGTTATTAACACACTTATGATTTCTGATTAGAAATAACACAGGTGCTGCATTTAATCTTCATGAAGAAATTTGTTCCGTTATCGTGCTTATACGCACTAGATCTTAATAGAGGAAACTGAATATTTGTAGTCATGAAATATTTATAGTTATAGACTTTCGTAATGCAGGTTATTTCATTTTATTATAATCTGCTAATGCTAAAGTATAATGAATTAGAAAAACACTCGGTTGTTTCATAAAATTAAAGAAAATTCTTTATTGTATAATTTCGGCTGTTAGGCCATCATCAGAAGAACTACAAGAATACATTACAGTGGTTCCTTTTATATCTAGTTTAGCGGTGGAGATTTGGGGATTAAGGTTTCAAGAAATGGGAAATGTACCACTTATTCAGTTTAAGATTTTCAAAGCAAAGAATTCCAATGTCGCTAATCACATGTTAGAATTCAATCATGTTTGTAATTTTGAAAATGAATCAATTTTACATGTCGAAAATAATTTAGCAAGACTACTTCTCCTGGAATAGAACCATGGAAAGAGCTACTATATTAAGAAAATTCTAATTGACAGATGTCAGTGTTAATGAAAAGAAATTGAATGTAACAGAGATGAGGATGTTAAGATAGATGTCGGGGAAGACACGGAAAGATAGGATAATGAATGAACGCATAAAGGAAATGGCTCGAATGACAGAAATTTTTAGAAAGATACAAGAGAGACGATTACATTGATTTGAACATGTCATGAGGAGAGATGAAGAATATATTGTTTAGTAATAGAAAGTAGAAGAAACAGAGGAAGAAAAAATAGGACTGTATTGCGGAACACTTGAGAGAAAAGGAACTGAATAAGAACCACACGCAAAATAGAAATGAGTGGAAGAAAAAGTCAAGAATAGCGACCCTTAAATGGAGAAAAGCTAAAAAACAAGAAGATGTGAGTGTCAAGTGCAATTTACATACTCGTAGTTTATGAAATAATTTTACTGGATATATGGAATCTTTTGCAAGACAAGTTATGTATGGAATTTGTATATAATATGCAGGATTGACGGAATTTAATTTTTTTATTTATTTCTTATTTTTTCGCAATAAGAAATAAAATAATACATACCTATAGATTTTTTTAGGACCGCAACATGACCTGAAAGTGTCTTTACTTGGCTCACAAGCTTCCGAGTCTCGCCCTAGAATATTCTTGCTAAATATTACTTTCAGGTCTTGGTACGTAAATTACTATTACATTAAGAATAAATAAATAAAAGTTTTATACATGTTCTTTTTATTATATTTTTAAAAAAATGTGTATAAAATTCATGATTCCAGACTAACACAGAAATCTTCCAAGTTATCAATTTTTCTCTGCAAATTTCTCTTTATCTATGCAATTAAACAACACGTCCTTGTCAGATATTCCATCTTATTCTTGGTGTTGAACGGGGGCGTTGAGTAGGCGTTTTATACTCAGCATGACGCTTCGGTTTTACGAACTGCATCTTAGGAGAAATTTACATAAGACAATAGCCGTAGAAGTGACGAGTGTCTTCTCGACTTTCTTTCATCCTTCCGCTACCAATGAACAAGTATTGTTTTTCTCTCATGACTTGTAATTACAGTTGTTAAGTCAAATTAGAGGTTATGTTAAGTGTCCTAATTTAATTTAACCTTAATTTGAGACATATGATTAGGTTTGTTAACGTTTACTCGCAACTACTTGACAATGTAATTGGATCTTTTCCGCGAAATTATGGAAGACTTGAGCAGCGGCATACTAACTGAACTTCTGGTGTTAGGTTCCCAACTCTCCTGATTAGTCTGCTGGTGATTTTTGGCTGGTTCCCTAGTTGAAAATGCCGCTTCATTTAGCAAGCCACAGGCGTTTAACTTGGGAAATCAGTGTTTCATTGTGTCCCAATTCATTTTAAATAAAAATGTTTCAAATAGAAGTTGTAGATAATTCTACATGTTGTAAATTATTATTACAGATTTTATTTAGCATGTTTAGAGATCTGTATAATCGAATTTGAAAGAAGAATTAAAATAAAAAATCATTAGAAAATATGTGTTTATAGCCTTTTTTGCAAACAACAAGTATCATTTATATGCAAGTAAAATTGTTAAGAGAAATGAATACATTATTTTAATGACAATTTATATACAGAATCTGTTTTTACTACGAGTAATATAACTAAGGAAACTAACGAATTCAATAAAACTTTATATTTTAATTATTACTGTAAACTGAATAACCTTCACCAGAATTGATTTAAATATTATACAGAATATTATTTAATTAACAAGTATTTTTACAGTAAATATTGTGAATACCGACTACCTACGCATGACAACAAAACGTAATCACTGATGAAGTGATGCAAATTATTATACTTATAAAAAACTGATGTGACCAGCACATACCTTCCATCTATCCTGTGGATTATGTACAAATTATTTCATAAACAAACTATGCAAATTGCACTTGACACTGACATCTTCTTCTTTAGCTTTTCTCATTCGTTAGGGGTCGCTGTTTTTTTATTTGCTTCTTCCACTCATTTCTGTTTTGCGTGTCGTTCGATCTTATCTTTGGTCTTCCTCAGTTTCTTATACATTCTATTATTAAGCTATTCATTGTTGTTCCAATATATTCTTCATCTTTCCTCCTGACATATTCAAACCAATGTAATCGCCTCTCTTGTATCTTTATAGAATATCACTCGAGCCATTTCCCTTACTTACCCTATCTTTCCGTGTCTGCCCCAACATCTGTCTCAATATCCTAGTGTCTGCCATATTTATTTTCGTATCTGAATATATTAGTAGTTTCCATGCTTAGCATAGCTGGCTGATTTATAAAATTTAATATAATCATTAAATGTCAATAAATGATATTTAACTGTCTTTTCAAGACAAACTGTTAAAAGTGACAATTGAGGGTACTTCTAGTGGACCAATTATCGTGGTATTGGAGTTATGTGATCCGAAACGATAGTCACATACACACTCACACACACACACACACACACACACACACACACACACACACGCACACACACATACATTATCGTAAAATTATTAAACTCGTATTCTAGGGACAATACCTTCCTCACCTCAAGGTGACGGGAGGTAAAAATATATATTTATTTGTGTAAATTGGGAGAGTCAGTATAGTCAGTAGTATTTAGACATTAATACAGTGTAGTACTAGTGGTTCTCTTAAGTATTGTTTTACGATTCCCCTTCCTGTGTCAACACAACTATGAAGTACAAAAATTTTATTGAATAAATTATTAGAAATATTTTAACTATTTGAAAATACTTCGATAACTTCTATGACGCTATAACTAAACAATAAACCCGTGGAAAAATTCAAAAGTAAATACGGAGATAACAAAATAGAAACCAGAAATAGTTTTCCAAAACAATAAATATTAGTCGATAAACTGAATTATTAAGTTGATAACAATATCTAAATGTTGTAAATGCTTATTATTGGCAGGTACAATCATTATCTACCTTTTGTGAGCCCCTACGTCCGTGTAGTTAAATTATAAATAAAAAGAAGAAAATAATTATTAATGATTAGTAATCCTACAATTTGAAACATTGTTAAAAATTTCCACAAGTTCAGTGACACTGAATGAAAACTTTAGAAAACAAACTTAAATATTATTCTCCAACGGTCTTATCTGTAATTATTGTTGTAGTGACTATAATTGTTCCTTTGTTGAATGTCATTCATTAGCTACAATCTGAACAATCAAGCACGGCTTCGAACACAAATAATACAAACTCAGAGAAAGTGAGAGTATTCTAAGCAAATTCCCATTAACAGCCGTTTATTGCTAGTGCGAGAGATTCATTGGTATGATCAGTTTCTCTTGGTTATGAATCCATATTGCACCTGCGTCCAAACGTGCATTGCAACGTGAAATGCATATTTCTTTACTTATAAAACTTCATACCGGTTATTAATTCAATTTATAGTGTGTAATTTGAAATTATGATAGCTGTAAAATTGTTTACCTATTGCTTTTAGTGTTGACATATTGTCGTATGTTTGCTAACTCAACTTTCTTAAAGTTAAAGTAGTTGTTACGTTGTGTGACGGTAGCCCTGTTGGTGGCGGTGGGGCCATCGTGGTGCACTCCTTTCAGCCGTTGAAAAGTATATTGCTCGGGCGCCGTCGGCGGCGGTGGCTGAAAAAGAATAGCAGACTGCCGGGAATCTTTTGCGGAGGCCAAGCTTTCCGAAAAAAACACGTGTTACCCTTAATTAAGTTATTTATTGCCCCTAGTTTTATACAAGTAATAAAAACTAATACAAAATTACGACAGCAGCAATTTATGATAGAAAAATTACGGCGGTATCTCTCTGTCCATGAGAGACACGGACGGCGGCTTCGTGAAATTGCCAAATACACACCAAACACAACTATATAGGATCAGCGGTGGACTTTGTTTTCTCGTACGTTCTCCTCAGATTCGACTAACTCGTTCTAAGCTGCAGCTCGAATCCGGAACCCAGGTACTAGGTTCAGTCGGACGAACTGCAGAACTGATTCTTCTGGACGATGTGCGGTCCTTTATACCCGAGATTTGGTAAATCAGGAAAAATCTCGCGTATTTTAAAGAGGGGTAAACCTTAAAACGTAGTGTGTGTGTAGTGGCGCTGTTGGCGTTTGTACAACAAAAACTAAATTAATAAAAATTGTAATAATTACCGGCTGTTACAATTGCCCAATACAACAAAAATACAATAACAAACATTATAAAATAATATTTTATATTAAGGAGAATTGAGTACAACTGACAACAATTGTTGCTCACTTCTCTGTCCATCTCCTAACCAAGAAAACAGCTGACACATCCCGTGTTTGAACAATGTGTAATAAACCTTGTGTATAACAAATAAGTAAATGATATAACAACAATATATACATTGTACAACAGCCTATTTTATAACTCATCGATAAGGTAAAGATACATTTATTGGCAAATCTTTGAGGGTTATGCTTTTGCAGCATGTGGCGATTTATATTCAATCTTACATCGATTGTGGTTCGAAATAAGCCCAGGTAACTGTTAATATTCGCTGAAACAGCGTTCAATATAATCTATTTTATAGGTTTATTATATTTTAACAGATGCAATGTGCTTTAAAACAACACAAATGTTTATACGTTGCTCGATGGTCAAAAATCCCAGACAGATAGTTGTATTATTGTAATAGACAACTGGTACAAAACAGGGGTACGTATCTTACATGTACAAAAGTGCGAAAAAGATGATTCGGAAAACGTTGCAAATAAATTTGCCGATCTTGGGCAGCGTTTCCCTAAGCTCCATCATATGCTAGCACAATGTCTGTATACTCGCTGTCCGTAAAGGCAGGCAATGCTAAAAAAATTGAGATGTCGAAAAAAAGTTATTAAGAAATATTGTTGCTCTCGACGAGTATATTTCGTTTTTGAAACGCCGGTTGTTTGCAAACTTGTTCAGCATAATTTGCGCAACTGAGTGTATGACAAATATAAATTCTTCGAATATCTCCTCTCGTGTTGTTTTGTTTTTGCAATGAAACAAGAATGTTTTGTAAGTTTATGTCTTGTGGGAATAACGTAACTGTTCATGCTGATTTAACTCCTGATCGTAAACAAGAAGAAATGAGATATGTCTTTCAGATACCAGATAGAAGAAATTGTAATATCTGAAACTGTTATTCTATCACCACAACACGCAACGACAAGATAAAAATTTGATAATAAATATTTCATTACGGCCAGTAATGCGGTAATATACTTTACTACGCACTTAAATTATATAAACAGGAATTCAGTTCAATTGGTTTGAATATATTATTTATATTACTAATTTAATGTATACAAACAGTTATAAAACAAGTTTTTCCATATAAATTATTAAATTAACTATGGATAAATTGTTCAATTAAATGCATACAAGTTTAAACAGCACGTTAAACTAATATAAGACACAGAATACATTCCATTTTAATACATATACCCTTATAAATATACAAACACCCTATAGTACCTTAAAGACACTTTTCGTCAGGTGCATACAACATTTTATGTCATACGGGTTTCTACTGTAATATGCAGCAATTAGTAGCAGTATGAATTTTGTAAAGTAGGCTAAGTCGCAATTGTACGAAAATCCTAGTAAAATTTTGACAAATTGACAGATTGAAATTGAATTTTTCTGGTTTCATGAACATTCTTATTCACTATAATTGATGAAAAATACATTCCTCGAGATATTTTGGATGAAGCTACTGAGGTGAAGAACAATTTAATCTCGCATAAATAAAAGATTCAATATTAAAAAGATATTTTAAAGTTCTTTTATAAATCGTTCAAAAAACGTTGCTTTAGAAACCAGTATGACAAAAATATTTATACTTACAGCAAAATGATCTTCACAGAATGAAACTTTGCTTTTGTATACGGTTTATTTGAGACAATCATTTCATTCGTCTTTCTTTGTTTTGAGGCACTACTAAAACTTTTTTTTAACTGTTATCCTATTTGGGCACACTAGTACAAAACTCTTTTCTACAACCATGTCTTTACAAAATATAAAAATCAGTAATATGAATAGAACTAGTAGCTAGTATATAAATGACAGCTGTTACTCGTGTAAAATACATTTTTTATTAATTAATATAAAAAATATATTATAAATTAATTAAGGGTTTATTCTTTCGGTGTCTTCTTCGGCGCCAATGTTAATGTTGACGACTAGTTATTTTTAGCATCAGTTTAGCTCCTTTGCATATGGTTGGTGTGGTGGTTAATGGTTTGCATTCTACTGCAGTCTGCGGCTGAAGGACGACAAGGTCTCTGATTAAACAACCCAGTAAGGAATTCACATTTTTCTGATCGGGATTTCTGATCTGACTACTAAGAAACGGAGACATTTTTATTTTCCCACTATTAATGAAGTCATTGCCATATTTGCGCACAGAACAGGAAAATAGAAAAAGTAAATTACTGTTGAAATCATACGCAGGCAGCGGAATTTGTGCTATACGAAAATACTAACAGGATTAAGTTCACATGAAATTGTTAACGTTTTGGGGATCAAAATATTGGACAGACGACTATTTACTGAACTATAAGGGAATGTGAAGAAAGTGTAGTATGTATTAATTTACCAAAAAGTGGGCGACACTAATTTTTGTCCCAAAATTCAAAGTGCACAAGACACAAATGATTTAAAATTTGAAAAAGGAACAACATAGCCAAATAGACTGCGGCCCAGCTTGAGAGAATCTCAAGAAGATGCAACAGAGCTTTAAGAACACACTATTTTATGGAAAACACACACACACACACACATACAGTGAGAGAGAGAGAGAGGGTATAATCTCTCAAATTCGGCGCGATTGATTTTAGACTTTTCGGCATTTCTGATGATCCGGGAAGTAGATGAATTTGAATAACAAAGGCGAAACAGATAAAGAGAGACGAAGAAAATAGTAATGAATTATACATTCCTTATATAAAGGAGTCTCCGATAAAATCAAAAGAATTGCCAACAAGTTTAACATATCAACCAGATTTTAAACAACAAAAACAACAATAATAAAGAACATTCTATCAACAACAAAACCAGAACAGTCACCAAAACTACAAACAGGCATCTACCAGATGGATTATGAATGCGGAAAAACAAATAGGAGAAACAAAACGACCGTTGAATATCAGAATTAAGGAACACAGACGACACACTGAGAGAGGAGAGACATCAAAATCCGGACTTGCAGACCATGCGGGGAACATCATCACCGTATCCAATTGGAGGGAGCAAGGATCCTCAAGAAAGAAGAACACTGGTACAAGAGGAAGTTCAAAGAAGCCACCAAAAAATCAGTGTTCAGCCGAGTGTGGAAATTCTACCAATCTGGAGGGAACACCTTACAGCAGACTCCAGCCTAACCATTGAGATCCAGTCACCAAGGACTCCCGACCCACCCCTTGGACCTGACCAGATACCTATCACTAATGTTAACCCCACAACAGATATAAAGCTCGTATGTTAAGGAATTGTAAGTAGCATCTGATCAACTGATGACGACAACATATTTTTAGTTGTCGAAATGTTTATAAGTTTATTACAAAGATAATGCAAGTTAATATAAATTCGTTTTAATGCATAGTGGATCATTATCTTATAAATTTAAAAATAAGTTGAAGGTATTAAAAAAACTGCGGCACGTTGAAAATAATTGTCACCTATCAGTGCTGTAAAATTAGATTTCTTATCTACTTAGGTTATAGGAACAACCCCTTATGGCAACGTTACATTTGTATTATTGTCTCTATGTTGCTGCGCAGACAGTAAAATTTTTCAAGTTTATCGAGTTGCGATTTTAAATTTTAACTTTGCGAGCCTTGGATTATAAATACACGTAGTTATTTCGTTACCCTACTTTAATTCAACATGAAAATTTCTTCAGTTACAAAAAACAATGCTACAAGTATAATGACAAAATTATGTGTGTTATTGTCGGCAATTACATCTGTTTAGTACTAATAGAGTTCCATCTAAAGTGTTTCACTCTGCTTTATGGCTGGCGGTGTTTTACAGATAGAAAGTCAAGAGCCTTCCTGCGGAAAAAAATCATCTGCAGCTTGTAAAAAACAGTAGCTCAACTAACGAGATGAAAGGAAGAAATGTTGATTAATTTCCCGACGACGGGACGACATATTTAATTGAATTACCAACACATTGTCTTGGATAGCGTCGTTTAAGTACATGGTGTCACCGGTTCCCAAATGGTTCCGCGAACAAAGAATAAATTTAAAATATAATTTTTTCAAAAAAACCAGGAAAAAAATTATATTAATTTAACTATTGCATAGGCTCAGAATTCTTAGAGAGAATTCATGTAATAAAAGACCTTGGAAGTATATATATCCCTATTTTTGGATTCACAGAGGCCAATAAAAAATGTAAGATGGCGTTGAGATTCCACAAAACGCAGGCGGCTTCTTGAAAGTTCAATGACTGAAAAAGTTTGGGATATTTTACTAAACTTCAATCGTAATAATAAATAATACTGAACGAACTGTATTTAAAACGTAATAATTTGGAAAGCAAAAGTAGAATGACGTATTGATGAAGGTCGAGAACTATAGTGAATAAAGATGATGAAAAAATGTAAATATGAAAAAAAATATAAAAAATTGGTTTGTCGTTGTACTTCCGTTCCTTTTACCACCGATTAAACTTGGATTACATAACTGAAACAATTTGTTTCGTTCTATAACATTTGATTCGTATTGCCCATTCTTATATTTTAATTATACTTTGTTCCTGTTCAGTATAAACTGTAATAATCTTAAAACAAATTTAGAAATATTTAAAAAATATTTGTTTCACGTCAAAAAGTAATTGAGATATCTAGTTGCGGTTTGAAAATTTACTTGAGAAACACGTACTTGTCCTCAATCTAAATATTTTCGAAGTATGTATAATTAAAATAAAACCAGCTTTCCTTCGCTTTCAAAAACGGTGCTTTGCACATCAAACGTTTTATTAATACAAACAATTAAAAGAAGTAAGCTCCTTGTTCTATTACTGCAGTAAAGATAAAAATCTACAAGTAAAACTCGTCATTGTCAGGAACGTGTTTGTAACAATAATAACGTACAACCGGATCAAGTGTGCATGTAAACCGGAATCAACAAACAGGCAGTAAGTGCTTCATGAGAATGTTTAGATTTAGAAACAGCTCTAAACAGAAAAGACAAGTAACGGTTTTGTTATGGATGTAGCCAGCGAAAACCGTGTCGCACAAATGCGAAATTCATTCTTTATTACTTTGTATTCAATACGAGAGTCAGTGAAATTTTATTGACAGCGCCAAGAACATCTAAATTTTCTCTGTACTTGTAAGGATGGTGTAACTTTTATCATAAAGTTTTATATCGACACGCTTAAAAATATTCTTTAAATTTTTGAATGAATCGCTGTTTAGTATACATACTAGCGAAATCTCGGCTTCGCCAAGCTTCCCCTAGAGCTCCGTCGATAGTCTATACGTACATCCAATCCGTCTTAGCATACTTAAAACGCGAAGTGCTAACGCTAACATTATTTCAAATATCAGACAAAATACGATCGACCTGCCAATGTTTTGACACTGGTGTCTGACAGCCCTTCAAAAAATATTTCATTTGATACCGAACACGATATATTTCTAACTACTTTATGCAAAAAACAATAGTCGATCGAACGTAAAATTTTGACAATTCTGCATGGCAGCCCTTGAGAAAACATTTCATTTAATACCAAACACAACATATTTCTGACAACTTATCCACTTATCTTCCTCTACATCTCGTCTTTTCTCTCTTTCTCGTCCTTGACATTCTTCCTACCTTTCTTATCCTTTTCGTCGTTTTTAATAACCTCAGACATGATGTAAAATCTATTTACAAAATAAAATATAAATTAACAATAAACATGGCTTAAATTCATTACATAAACCTACCTTGTTTAATTCATATCCTTTTCCTCAATTTTACACATTATTTATACATATTTAGCATTTAAAATGACGACAACCAATACGACATTTATAATTTGTCATTAACATTGACATATTAAATGTGACACATGCCAGCGTTTATCTTCTTAAATTTGTGCATGTATTCTTCGATCCATTGTTTCAATTTCCCAATTTTCAACGTTTAATATTTTTTTACACAAAAACTATACATCCTACAGAAAATTGACCCAAATTAGGAATTTAAGTTGAGTTTGTCTCTACAACTTACAGCTATATTCATTAAAATCGGGGAAGCCGTTTAGGCTGTGGAGGAAATTAAAATATGTAGATAGTGAATGAAAACTTTTTGTATAATGGGGATTCTAAATTTTCAACTCGCAACTCGATGTCTCAATTAGTTTTCGAGATATCATTATCCAGTCATATTTTATATAGGCGATGTTATTAAAAGTCTGTATAAATAATGTACCCATGAATCATTTTGAATTATTCAAACAAAATTATTTATTTTCTAATCGGTTCATTTTTTTATGTACAATTAAAAGTATTTATAAAAATAATGAGTAATAAAATAAAATATTTGACATATGTTCTTGAGAATAAAGTTGTGAGAAAATTCATTCGTTTTGTAATTCTTGCATGTGAAGTGCAAATGGTTTTGTAATGTCTTTATTGGATTCTGTGTCATTGTAAATTTAAATGTAAATGGAAGAGATCTAATAGGAAAATACTGCCTTTCATCTGAACTGAACTACATGTACGATGTGTTACTTAATGCATTAACTATGCAGACATATTCATATTCATTTATTTATTTTACAATTTACATAGTTTAGAGCACGTCCTTAAATACTAAAGTACATAAATAATTTATTTTAAATTAATTTACCATAAAAATTGGTCCATATCAGTGAATTTATAGTTATGAAATTCGTGAATCGAATAAAAACAATATTTTATTGTTTTAATTTTCTTTTTAAATACTAAATTGTTTAAGTTTTTATTGAAGATGGTAAAATATTATATAAATTTAAGTCAAGAGTTACTTTTATATTTATTAAGCCTGAAATGAGCATTTCTCATAAGATTTGCTGACCTTGTCGAGTAATTATAAATATCCTATGCAACCGTGAAACAGTTTTTAACTTTAACATAATTTTAATCTTGATTATTTTTGTTCAAAATCAAGCTAAATAAATATAAAATTTAGTAAAATAATTACCAGGAAAGTAAGTGTCCTCGCTACCTTACCGACCTAAGCTAGCTAACCAGCCTACTACTTTTTGTAGACAGGTTGTACAATATACTAATTTTGCGTTGTAAAACTGCTAGTTCAACAGGATACAGTTTTAATACTTGCAGTCAACTTAAAAGCAACTCTTAATCTTGAGGACTAAATTACTCCATTATTAAAACAATAATATGTACCACTATCCTTTATTTATGTGTAAATAACTATTAGAAAAACTCCAACCTTGAGTAGGAATTCAACTAAAAGCCTTTTACTACTTTTTCTACTACTAGACCTCACAGTATTTACCTTTCATTCACAGAGTTTATTTACCATCTTATTTAGTCCGTTACAGAACCTAATTTACATTTTTTTCTGTGGATGTTACACAGTTATTCTGTTAAACATAGGCATTAACACTGACGGGACTCATAACTGCATTTATTGTAGTGCACCTGGTACTTAAGAGTTGCATTGGGGATATGTACTCATAAGCCAGGCAGCGTTAAATCATACATTGCTACGACTCAACAAACTGAAAACACTGTTATCGGGGGTTCAACTTAAGAAATATAAAAATGGTATTTGGCATCAAAATCGCCTAAATAAAAGATGTTTGGTTAACCATATCAGACTCCTCTTCAAAAATGATGGAATGGGGAAGTTTACCGTGATTTAAATTACATGGGAAATATTTTTTAATCCTAAATATATGAATAATTATAACTTAAAATGTAATTGAAAGTTAAAATTATGTGCCCATTTATTTATAATTAACTACTTATCATCGAACTTTTGAGACGTCACAAGTGACATATGCATGCGTAGAAAGGAAGGTGAAACATAACTTTTTGAACGTATATTGAGGCATTATACTGCACACTTCTGGTTAGTTCACGTGGGTTTGTTAACGTTTACGCGAAGTGAGGTTATACGTTTTTAGTTCGAATTGGAATTGTATTTTTTTTCAAAACTATTATACGATACTTAATTTTTAATATTGAATACAAAAATACACTAAATGAAATAAATAGAATCAGTCGTTTGCACAAGAAGAACAACAAAACTATAACAATCACAACACAGAACTGTCACTGCTTATAAACGTCAAAACATGTAGATGCCATTTTTAAAACTCCCTGTTGCCATGTTAACCCATCGCGCATTTGCTTAAGGTAGACTATACGTTTTCCGTAGAAAGTAACTGAGACATCGACTTGCGGATTCAAAATTTGGAATCCCCAAACACTCTTTAATATGCGCACTACGACATATAAATAACATAACTTGAACCAATGTATAATTTGTTGAAAATCTTGTACTGTCGAAGTGCTGTAGGTTTTCTAGTGCAATTGTTGTTTTAGCGATATGAACTAGGAAATGAATGTGTATCTTTGAGGTGAAAGAATAGTGTTGAAGTGTATAATTTTGTGTTAAAATTGGACATGTGTGTGTATAAGTATGGGTGTGTTTTTTAGCAGTTTCTTCATCGGTTACGAGTTCTTTACGTAACGGTCTACACGCGATACGTTCCACAATTTTGTAGCAAGATCTGTTTCTGTACACTTGCACACATCTTGAAAGACTTCCAAATATTTGGAGAAATTTTTAAAGAAAATATTTATACTTTTACTTTAAAAGAGTATTCGGATAATATGACTTACGAGTATGTCGTAAACACTAAATCAAATAGTCACATGTTTCTATTTAGTCCCACGTCGTCTGACAAACAAATGTCTATAACACTACCTTCAAAATTATCATAACTACATAGTAAACAAACTCTACACCTTTGTCAAAACATTCATAGCCTACTAAATAAAAAGGCAAAATGGCAAAAACTGAAATATTTACGACCACACCTGACATTTCTTTGCCAACATGTGAACTTTCGTTGTAATGTTGACACCAAATGTGTAATACTGTAATAAATAGCATGAGTAATATGCGCTATTTATTGTACTGCTCACAGTAGGAATGTATCAGGAATGATATGTATTTCAATTTGTAGGCGGAATTGGGTTAGTGGTCTCCATTGGCATTGAAGTTTCCGCAGATTTTAAGAATTTGGAATGTAGAACAGCGTAGGATTTTATGAGATTCATTTATAAGATTAGCTTTCCGGATTTTTTTTTTGAATATTTAACTCTTTACAAAACATAATTTATATGAAAACCACTCCTAAAACATCCTAATCAATTTATTTATTTTCATCGGCTGTAGAGGCAACCACAATTTTTAAGTTTATCTCAAAAACTAATTAAGATAGCAACGTGCAGACATTCTTTTATATGTGGAATAATTTCCATAAAGTTATCAATACTAAAAACATAAATTACCTAACAAAAATAGAAAAATGAGATTTTGCACCAAAATCGCCCATATGAAACATGATGTTTGGATAACGGTATCTTGAAAACTAACTGAGATATCTTATTGCGAGTTGAAAATTTGGAATGTTCAGACATTATTTTATCCTTATTATCTCATTTGCCGTGAGTCTATTTATACGGTCATAACTGGTTATTCATAAATAAGGTGTTCCGAACTTCCTTCGTCCTCTTTGCAGAGTCGACAGATACTGTTTTCAGCTACACCAATCTCACATACGATGGTATGTCAGAGGACTACAACCCGCAAAGATACTTGTCATTGTTCTAAGGCCCTTTTTGTTCAGAGCTAATAGCACTACCTTCATGTACATATTAAATCATTATCATCTCAATCGAGCATTGACCCCATAAATAATTATTATATTTATACAACATTAAAACTAAAATAAATGTCGAAATTAAAATATATGATGTTGTTATTATAAATAATATATTTTAAATTTCTAAACTATCTGACGTTTATTGCATATTATAACTAATGAAATAACTAAATAAAACAATGCCAGTAATAACAGTTTACTTGATATTCATATAAATTTCAATTATATAAAGTTATAACATTTTCCGTGCCTTATTGTGTTCACTGATGCATTCAAGATTTGTAAAACTTTCAATCGAAAGTACTTACAAAATTTTTGTGTTTTTTTTTTAACTCAATTGGTTTTACTTAACAGCCGGTTCCTATTCCGCATATTGTAAACTATTGTTTAGCATAATGCAGCGTTTTTTCCTATCCGAAGCATGAGATAGGAATGACACCTTTTTCAGTGAGAAGTTCACTCAAGTGTATATAAAATAATGTCTGGGAATCCAAATTTTCAACCCGCAACTTGGTATCTTAGTTAGTTTTCGAGATATCGTTGTCCAAACATCATATTTCATATAGACGATTTTGATGCAAAATACCATTTTTGTTAGGTAATTTGATTTTAGTATTGCCATGTATATAGAAATTAGTACACTAAACTATGCATCGTGTAGAAAATTGACCCGTATTAGGAAATTAAGTTGAATTTGTCTCAACAACTTACTGCAATTTTCATTAAAAAGCTATATATATATATATATATATATATATATATATATATATATATATATATATATATATATACTCATCATCAGTAATACAAATTTAAGCAGAGTAGCTAAGATTACTCAACATGTAAACCATGCCAGAGGTCCTAACAACTCTGAGTCATTAGGACCTCTGGCATGGTTTACATGTTGAGTTATCTTAGCTACTCCGCTTAAATTTGTATTATTGATGATGAGAACTTAGTTCTCGAAATACCTATAGAGCGTATATTATAATTTTAAGGTTAAGGTTAGCACCACCGCCCGCTAGAGCGAGTGCGTGAACCAAATGTCCAAATCTACGATTCCTCTCGTATTGACCCTGCTCAGTTACTATCGCAACATGTCAAGTTAGATTTTCCATCGAAGTTTCCATCTGTTCCATATTAATAGCAACAATTGTCTTTCTGTGTGAGTAGAAGCAACAGACGGCAATTTACATTAATTAACAGAAGCGCCTGTACTAAGATCTGCCGTCTCGAGTTCTCTCGGCTTGTTAATGTGATATTTATGCACAGTCTTAAGACGCGATGCTTCTGCAGTGCTGCAGCTAAATGCAAGTGCAGAGCGCTGTTTAAATTGTCTCCCCGGTCACGTTCTGGAATATATGCGCCCACGTTCCACGTATCGGATTTACATACAGATGTGGACGTGGACGCCAGCTGGATAAAATGGATAGAGATAGAGAGTTGTGGCCAGGTTAATTACTAACGGAATGTAGAAGAAATACTATTTTTAGATGAAACAGAAAAAATATTACAAGTTTAATAGAAATATACACATCACCTCGCAAACTCCAGCTTCAATACTTTGTAGAAATTTCTGTGAAAACTATTTCTTTTCACTGGCTGCCAGCCACAATTTTCAAGTTTATTGAATAAGTTTCGTGTCACACAAATAAATTAAGAAAAAACTAGGGCATGTTGGAATAGCGTTTTTGCGAACCAGCATCCAATTATCTTTAATTTAAAGGAGTGTGTTAGGATCAAGCACTAACTGTAAAACAAAAATAATAAAAATAAATCACGTTCATCAAAGTTAGTGAATGTTAAAATTCTTCAACGAAATTATGAGATCTCACGGCTGTGTGCCTGAGTGTCTGGTTGCGAATCTGGGAACAGTTGGAACCAGGGTTAAATGGCACAACAAGTTATCGCTGTGGAGCACTTTTCACGACAGCAATGAGTGCCCGTGTGGTGGCGTAAGCATATTGGCAAATCCAGCAATGGGTAATATGCCTTGATATATTATTTTTACTTATTTAATGATATTATAAAGAAAGATGAGAGAAAGAAAAAAGGAAGTAGAGAATCAGAAATAAGGAGTTGAGAAGAATTGGATATCAAAACAGATTGACAAAATGGAGAAGACTTATAGGAAAATTGACAGCGTAGTTAAAAAGGTATATAAATAAAATGCTTGGATTTATATTGCGAGTTGGATCAAATTTTAAAAATCCCACCAATCTCGTTCATTTATAAATATTATACTTTTGCCAGATCTCAACTGGAATTTGCTGTTTTATGTTGGTCTCCACATTATCAAATACATGTGAATAGAGTTGAAGGTATTCAGCGTAAATTTCTGCACTGAAGTCTAAATTTCCGAAAAATCTAATTTGTTTCACCCCTTACAAAAACGTAGAGAGATGCTGGATTTAATTTTTCTTAATAAAATTATAAATGGTCATATTGATAGTCCAACTCTCTTGAGTAATGCATCTTTACGTGTACCTTCATATTCTACTCGTTCTTCTGATATTTTTCTGTAAAAATGTTAAATCGCCTATTGTGTTGTTATAATAATTTGTTATGCTTCTCCAATATACCCGATATATTTAGTTGCACTTTGTATTTATTTAATAAGTTTATAAAAAATAGCTTCACTCATTTATCTACCACTTTATGAGTTTATTTCTCTTTTTCTATGTTAGCTAATTTTCACCATATTTGTTGTCTGTAACAAGAATTTTCTTTTGTATATTATTTATTATAACTGTACTGTACTGTTATTGGGACCTTGTCCTGTTGTATGGCCACTTTTGTAAATAAATAAATGAAGGGAGAAATGTAGTGCATAAAATGCACATTAGTCGAAAAACATTAAAAATAAATATTAATCAATATTTAACGAAGAGAAAATATAGCATTTCTTGAATAAATATCGAAAATTAATTAGTGAAAATCATTAATACATTTCTACTACTTTAGTTTTCCTTATAAGTAAAAGCGGTAAATTACACATAATGTCATTTATTACTACTATATTTCTTTCATGTTATTCTAATATTATATTTGCATATCGTTCGAATTCGATTTGAATAATCTGATATACATAATTAAATTGGTTAATATTTTGACAGCATTTCTTCCAAAGCAGTGAAAATAAAATTTACATTTGTGTCAAGGAAAATATCTATTAGTATTTCGCTACATTTCAATCTGTTTCGCCACCATTTATTCGCTTACACCCAGGAAGTATGATTATTTAACAAATTTAATTTAAAATCCATGTTCTGAAACGAATTTTAAATTGTTTTTTTTAATTGTAAGATCATCTTCTATTCACGTATAAATACAATTGTCTTGTTGTTCTGGTAACTGATTCCTAATAATGATTGTTTTCTTCCTAATGCATGTTAAATTTTTCAAATAATAAACAATTAAACACGTGATACGTTTTTCAATTGTATACAATAATGAATTACAAACAAGTTTTCAAATATGACGCGTGTCTACAAAATGAAATTTATAAATTTAATGCAGCTGCTTATCGGAGTTGTCAAAGTGTGTCTAATTTTACTTTTTTAAATTGATTTAAGACAGCTTACAATGGTTGACATATGTCATTCATGGTTGGAGAAATTTGACTCCGTATATTTAGTTTTCTATTGTAATATGTTTTATATCATTATACAAAAAAATCTGATGTGGCCAACACATGACCTCTCGCCATTTCCATTTTATGTTAAATAAATATATCATCACGGCATATTACCCATTGCTGGGTGTGCCAATCTGCTTTGTACGCATAGATATCGGTAAATGATGAAATATTTGTACCGTGTAGGCGCTTACGAGGCGTCACCTCACGGACATTTATTGCTGGGGTTAATTTTGTGCCATTAAAATTTTTGGCGTCGGACGGGATCGAACACGGGTCACATTTAACGATTTTAACATTTCTTGTACATACTAATAATTCAAATTGTATCTATTCTTTCGTTCTATGAGGAATTTTCTCCTACTCTTCTAATATATTCAAAATTCTTTATATTCACTGACGGTATTAGCTGTATTTTTTAAGGATATATGTAATATTATTATACCTATAATTTTAAATATTTAATTAATAATACTATAAGAATTTTTAAATGTACTTACTTCCCAGAAAAAACTTTCTGTAATTTTAATAAAATTGTTGATTCTGGATACTGACATTTTGCATTTATCAGTCAATTATAAATACCTATTTAAATATCTCAATTGATTTCCGTGGAGATTTTTTTTTAAGAAATTACCACATCTGGTTGTCCAATTGTTACCAAAACCTATTCTACTCTTCCCATTAATGTTATATTGAGGAATCTGTAGTTAAACAGGTCTTTAGTTGTATAGAATTTAAGAAATCGTACCTGTAACATCCTAACAGACACACACATCCACACACATACAGACATCATCGTAAAAATGTTAAAATCGTATTGTACAGACCTTATTAATAAAATGCGGATATGCGATTTTTAGCATGAATTCAATACCTCTCTTAACGAGAGGTAAAAATGATATAAAATAAGTATAATTTTCTCATTTCTTCCTAGGACAAATTGCTATCATGTCTCTGATTGACGTACATTTATTTGTCGCTAATGAAACTTTCAGAATGTGTCATAAAATTCACGTGCGTCAAACACATGTCTTTACATTAAGCTTTAGTAAATTTCCAATAATTATCTACAAAAAACTGTTTTTTTAAATGAGCAATTATGCATTTATAAGTAATTTTTTATAATCGTCTTTGTTTATTCTGTCTGACACAACAGGTGTTACAAATCTCGTACCATATTTCAATTTGATTCTCCGTTCTCGGTATAAAAACCTGATCCCGTCGTGTTGGAGCGTTCGCAGTTCCGCGTATCTGCGGCTATGTGCTATGTGCTCAGTATAACGACCAACGACCGCTGTGGTGCACTCACCTTGGAGAAGGCATGCCATGACAAAAAAACTTCCAATTGGCAAAACCAGAATATGTGTGAGCTCATTTTTAGATGTGTGAACGACAGAGTATTAATTTCGCCCATTACTTCTTAATCCTTACCATCTTACAGTCTTGAATCATGCTTTTCTTCTCTAAGATCTTCAGTATTACCTTATCCCATTTGTCTTTAGGTCTTCTTCGGTTTCTTTTTTCTACCATGTTCGTCATCCATATTTGTCTCACCGGTCTATTTTATATTGTAACGATACGTATCTCGTCTCAGTATTGTTGTCGTGAAACAATTGTAGTCAGCCTTAAACGATGTAATATCGTAAATGTATTGCAGTATGCTGGAATTATAACTAGTCAGGGATTTGCAAATAAATGTATGTTTGACTTACCTGTGCAATGTAAAACCATGATACCAAGCGTGTACATTGTTTTATATTATTGTTATATTGTTTATTGGTTGTAGATAGGATTTGTTACACATTTATTTGATCGCTAGAACTGCGCCGTGAACTGGGTGGCATTTGTCAATGGCATGCTCAATTCTTATTATTGTAAAATATTATTTTATAATGTCTGTTACAATGTTTTAATGTATTTTACGACGAACTGTGACTGCCTGAAATTATTACAATTTCTATTAACTTAGTTTTTGTTAAAGGAGCGTTCGCAGCGCCATCAGTCATGTGTTAAAGTTTAAAGTTTCTCCCCTCTTAAAAGTACGCGAGATTTTTCCTGATGTACTAAATAATCTCGGGTATAAAAGAACGCACATCGTCTAGAGGAAGGAGTTCTTCAGTTCGTCCGACTGAACCTAGTGGCTGGGTTCCGGACTAGAGCTTAGAGCGACTTGGTCGAGCTCTGAGAAGAACGCTTAAGTCGTGGAGTTGAACCGCCGAAGTTCTAAGTCGAATTTTGGTGATTGAAATTCACCACTCGCCGAGATAAACCGCCGTCCGTATTTCCGATACCTTATGTAGAGGAATCCGTTTTGTATTTTATCTTTTATTAGATAATTTCATTTTTATTTACCGCCGTCAGAGACTGTGTTATTGCCGTGTCGCGAGAGCACAGTCCCCTAGTTGTTAAAACACAGTTTTCACAAAAGGTATCATTCTTTATTTATTTCTGTTACATTTTAATTTTACATATGTGAGGAATAATAAAACAGTTGGTTAAGATAACTACGTGCTTTTCTGAGATAAACCCTCACCCACCTCCGCAGATAGCTATCCAGCAATCCTCTCTCTCTTTGAGCATCCGCCGCCGATGGCGCCCGAGCAACCCGAACCTTGCTGACAGAGAGGAATACGACAAGATGAACAGAATTTATAAATTATAAATACAGTGCCATAATTATACAACTAAATGTTGTTTTCCCACTCTTCGTCTCCAACCACTTTAAACTTCTTTTCTCAATTCTATCTATTGCTGTTTCTTGCGCCGACATGCGATTTCATATTTCCTCATTTCTAACTGCACTTCTTCAGAGATAATCCATTTTTATGGTTAATATTTTTCGTTTATCATCCTCTTTCAAGGGCCATACTTCGCTGCCATTCTCTTCTTATATAATTTTAACTGCTTCGGAGGTATCTATAAGACGTCCCCTGTAGGCTGTGGGTTGACCACTTTCACCATTAAATGCAAGTCAAGGAATCGGCATTATGTTCCAAAACGAAATGATGGGACATTATTATTGAAATAAACGATTCTGTATCAAGTACATCTGATGTAGGTCAATGTGTAATGAGAAATAAACAATGCTCATAAAAATATGAGCGATCTTAAGAAATCAATGAAATTATGCCAAGTGTTTCTAAAAAGCCATGGAAAGTTAACGTTTTCAATCTAACAATTTTCTATATTTGTATGCCAAGCTATATCACAAAAAGATCAAAACAATATAGACTGTTTTCGTAATGATTTCGTAAATTTTGAAGGCCAGAGTTTATATATTGATATTTCGCAGACAATGTAAAAGTTTGTTATAAATCATCGATTATTATAAGTAGGTAATACGTGAAGATGATTATAGGATTCTGGTAAAAATCTTAAGTGCATATTAATAAAAGATTATTCGTAAATGTAAGTGATACAGTAGGTTAAGCAATCTTGATAATTTGAGTAGAAAGTTAAATGATAATCGCACTGAATTAAAATGTAGTGTGTAGTGATGATACTGCATCTGATATTTTTTAGCTTTTAAATTAGGTTACTTGGGATATGCACGGGTATATCGCTAAGCATTACACCGCAGAAAATGTAAGTAGTAGAAATGATTTAAATGAAACCAAGATGAGATTTATATACTTAGATATACTGTATTTAATTACAATAATCTCCGTAAAATATGCAAACTTTTTTCACGCTACCTCGCCCTACTTCAAACGTACATACAGCAAGCAATGTCAGTGTTATCGGGCGAAAGGGAATCTGGTTTCTATTCCACAATCCGACAGCGGAACCGATCAAAATATTGAACCGTCGTAAGAGTTTGTCCGTATCGTCCCCTCGGACCTTGAAAATCCTGGAGACAATTACGTGGAGGTGTCAAGGTGTCTCACCGGCACGTATCCACATCCACAGCAAGGAAATAATATGATCGTCTTCTGGACGTGGAAAATCCTGGAGACAGTTACGTGGAGGAGTTCCACTAGCTCGTGCCTCTTTTAAGAAGATAGGAATATAGTCCCTTGGGACTTTGAAAATCCTGGAGCCTGAAAGGAAATAGAGTTTGGGTTTGGAAAACAAAGATTACTGCCGTTTCCATAAGGTGAACAGCCTCTTGCCCAGTCGAACGAATAATGACAAAGATGCTAAACGCAGGAATAAACGTAAAAAATCTGATGTGGCCAGCACATTACCTTCTGCCAATCTTTTGTATTATGTACAAATTCCATACATAAATTTTCTTGCAAAAGATCCTATATTTCCAGTAAAATTATTTCATATACAAACTATGTAAATTGCACTTGCTACTAACATATTCTTTAGCTTTTCCCATTCGTTACGGGTTGCTATTTTTTATTTTCTTCCACTCATTTCTGTTTTGCGTGTCGTCCTCATTCAGTTCCTTTACTTTCAAGACTTCCGCAACACAGTCCTTCCATCTTATCTTTTCCTATAGGTGACGGAAGGTAAAAAGAAGAAGAGGAGAAAAACAATTTGTAAAATAAATAATAATATAGTAATTACATTTTTCTCATATATTACAAAGTCTATTAAAACCATTACAATATTCTTTATTAAATAATTATTTATATAACATGGGAAAAATATACAAAGAACTAATTTATAAAATAAATATAATTTCTCACAATTTTCTCAATATGTGTGATTATACTAATTTTATTTATTTTTTCTAGGTAAGTAATACTTCCATTTTTCCTACTTTCGTCGGATGCTGACAATTTACAAAGGTAACATGGAAAATTAATATAAACTGTGCAATTAGAATTAAAGGTGATTCGATAGTAATTTAAAATCATTAAGAATTTATCGGTGTATTTGCAAGGACATGCTACGTAAATATCGTATAATTTCATATAAAGATATTCAAAATAATAATTTTGTAATAATAATACCTCATTATATGAATTATTTCAATTAAAAAAAGAAAATTTTAAATGCAAATTGTAATAAAGATAATTAAACTTTAAGTATACATTACAGTATGTAGGTATTAATGAAATATGATACGACTTGCATACGATTTCCTGCTATTTTTCAATATAATCACAAATGGTAGCCTTCACTTTTCCGGATAAAATGGCATATAAATACGTGTTAAGTTACTGGAGGCATACATATACAGTACTGTCCGAAATGTATGGGTACACCAAAATCAATGTTAATAAATTTGTGACGTCAGTTTAAAGTAATTAAAGGTCTATTACAAAAGCATGATTAATACTAATTAAGAATTTCACGTGTATTAAATGTCGACTTAACAAGTTTACATAACTTCAAATGTATGCTACGTCATCGAAATAATTTAATACTTACGTTTACTAGAACTTAAATTTTACTCTGTAGTTTGTTATGCAACCGTTTGTTTATAAATAGTTTTTTTATGTGTCACTTGATATAATAGTCAGACACTTGGCTACCTCTTATAAGTTATACACTATGTTAAATTATTAGTATTTATTTTGACAATCATTATTCTGACACTGACGTAATAAATCGTTACGCTTTTGTTCGTCTCTTGTTTTTAATCCATAGCTAATACTATTAAATTGTAATTCCGTGAATTTTTAAATTTTATTTCTGCAGTTATGAAATAGCCAAAATGATTTTTTTATTGATTCAGATGTAGAAATTTTTGCTTTACAACATCCATTTGAAACTTTTTTCTAAAATAATTAGGGGAGCAATGCGCACGGAATACTGATTTCCCTGATGGCTCGTGTGATGGAAGTTCCTAGACAGAATATTACATTAGTCTGAACATGTCATGAGGACAGATGAAGAACATATTAGAAGGAGAATGAACAGCTTAGTAATAGAATGTAGAAGAAACAGAGGGAGACCAAAAATAAGATGGAAGGAATTGCGGAAGCCTTGAGAGAAATGGAACTGAATGAGGAGGAAAGAAAATAGAAATGAGTTCAAGAAGAAAATCAAGAACAGTGACCCCCTTACGAATAGGAAAAGCTAAATGTAAAATTAGTATGTTTATGAAATAATTTTACTGGAAATGTAGAATCTTTTGCAAGAAAATTTAAGTGTAGAATTTGTACATAATACACAGAATGGACGGAAGGTAATGTGCAGGCCACATCAGATTTTTACCAACTTGATATCTCAATTAGTTTCCGCGATATTAACTAGTAAACTTGAAAATCGTGGCTTAATTACTACTAGTATTTTACAAGAATTTTGTAATTCTCAATAATTACAATATATACATATATTAGAATGTAAAATAACATTACACAAACTGCAAAAATACAGCGAGAAATTAAATAATAGTCGAAGACAATGGAATGAAAATCAGTGGGAACAACTGATCAATTTATATGATTGTTTTTCATAAAATTGTCAACCATGCAATTAAGTTGAGAAATGCAAATGTTATGTATGACATTTGAAACAAATGAATGAATAAACACTGCGTAATTATATAATCAAATCAGTGCAGGACTGTACCAAGAAAATTTATATAATATATTATAATATTTCCACATTTTTGACATTATTACGACTTGTATTTAAACATATTTTCTCTGCATTCTTTAGCTTAAAATCATTTCAGATCTTGTGAATAAAACAGCTAGAAACAGTTATGAAATTTACTTATTTCGGTCCTGTTACAGTGATAAATATTCATAATATTGCAGTAATCTGTCACCGAGAATGCAATCCACAGTACATTACAATATAAATAATGTTCTGTTCATAATTATCTGTTTGTTAGTCGCCTTACTTGCAACGTTACGAGGCAAATATTGCAGTTTATGCATCTGCATTTAATTTTAATTAAGTTATTTATTTTCACTTTCAATTTTGCATTTTTCTGAAGTATTTATCCATTAGAATAAAATCTATTATTGTTATCGTTCTTATTTGTTATATTTTAAATTTGGCGCCCAATTTACTGCTTATCGGGGTAAGACAGGTAAATGTAAATAACTTTATTGACATCAGTCAAAGGCGTGGTTCAGCCAAGGGGAGGAAATTTTAAATACAAAGTACGTCTTGGTGAAATGTCCAACAACGTCGGAATTTTTTACAATTTTCATTACAAGTTGTTTAAAGTAAAATTTTGACATTAAATTGTAGTTTTAATTCAAAAGTTACTAAAAATAGTAAAAAATGGATTTAGTGTAAATCAGTGATACCAAAAATGTGTTAAAAGTTTGAAATATTTCTGCTGTAAATAGAACGTTTTAGAGTGTAAAATTCATTGTAATATTAATAAATGTACATAATTTAATGTATTTGATATAAATTTTGAATCTTATGTTTTGTTGTCCAAATCGTATTCGTTAATATTAAGAAATAAAATTAATTAATACAAATAATATATGACTTTTCAATAATAACTCTTGTTTTCCGAAAGTACCTTGATTACAAAAATTAGAAAATTTCGTGTTATTTATAGAACTTCAACCTCTTGTATTTTGGTAACTACAAGGAATAGGACCTATGTTCATATGACATTTTTGGCTCAAAATGACCTCAGAAATAAGTTAAAGTATGTTACACTAGTCCTGAAACACCCGTATAGTTTCAATTTTATGTTACCATATTATTTTATCGTTAATAATATAGTTAATTATATAAAAACTTTCATGGTACATTTAAATATGGCAAGAATTTTATGTAAGACCTGCTTAATATTTATTTAGAAGTGCCTAACAAGTTTCTTTTCATGAAATAAAAAACTGCATTGTTTTTGTTGCGTCTAATAATTTGATAGTAAATGAACCTTGAACAATATTTTCTAATATATTTTTTCGTTCACGTTACAAGTATCATATGATCTCGTTATAATATACTTTCCTCATGATTTATGATATAAATAAATTAGAGTTTCACATAAATACTATAATTTTCTTAATTCAATTTCTCTTTTAACATTTTCACTAAAAACGAAAAAGAAGTCAACGATTCGTAGCTAACGATGACATATACGCTAGATCTTCGAATAAGTATAGACTCATCTATTCTTTTTTAATTTTTTGACTAAGATTTTTTGGTAACTGAGTGATTTGAGCGAGACATTGACCTGTGACGGTCTATTTCCTCCGCGCATGAGAGCTGCACCCAATGTAAGAGATATTATAGCCCGAGGTGGCTTGTACTTACCTTAGAAAATTGGTTATTTAATATCAACCGGAAACGGGTGCAATCTGCTACGCGAAGAATGGGAGCAAACGGTGCTAAAATTGAATCGAAGGCAAGAAGTACCAATCATAAATAATTATATATAAGAATAGAAATTGTTGCTAGAGTAAGATGTATGAATTTCCATTGACTCATTTGTATGTTTAATAGAAGTGTCGCCCGAGTTTTTGGCGGATTCAGATCCAGTGATCTAAGGGACAAGAAAATAATAGATTACAAGAGGTTGGCATAAACGTCAGAATTTAGAAAAGACGGAAAGTTTTCTATGCAATAAAGAACACCTTCATAGGAAAGAAAGAGATTCACATCAAAATTTCAAACCGAAGATAACAGTATACAATTCAATAAACAGTAAAATTCAAGCACTTGAAATGAAATATTTAAGAAGAGTACTCAGTTTGAAGTCTGAATATTGCCTTTTCCTTTTTGAACTTTTCCACTACACCAAAATATACGCTGTTAAGTCCTTGAATATCAGTTCTTGCATTGATGTTATTGCAATCGTCCCTGATATATAACATTTCAAGAAACATACGTTTGGAGTTATTCTGCTCTTCCTCTAAAATCTTGAAATTGTCCATATCAAAGTGTGTTTTAGTGTTTTGGAATGTTTTCCTTTTTTTGAATTTTTCACTAAAACACACTTGTGATATGGAAAATTTTAAGATTTTGGAGGATGAGCAGAATTATTCCAAATGTATCTATGTTTCTTGAAATGTTACATATCAGGGATGATTGCAATACCATCAATGCAAAAACTGATATTCAAGGACTTAACAGTATATATTTTGGTATATTGGAAAAGTTTAAAAAAGAAAATGCAAATTTCAGGCCAAACTGACTTTCATGAATTTCCTTACATTTTATTTAAATTTCTACAATTTGCTACATTATTATTGGTGTACAGATGACCAATAGAAGTCAGTATCAATGATGTCACCAGAATCCTTACACAGAATATTTCCGGATATTTTACGTATTATTCGGTTGTCGTTTTTTAGAGCAAATGAATGTTTGTATGCTCTTTGAATTTTTTGGTACGATTTTTTATAAATTAAATGAATGTTTTGTACGAATGTATTTTGTTTACATGAATTGTAACAATTTGTAAGATTTTTGTTGAATAATTGTTGTAGACCCTGATGAAGGTGCAAGGGTGCACCGAAACGTTGGTATAGTAAGAAGAAATGCTGTTTGACTAAACTTTCGAGTAATTGTTAACACCTAATAAGAAACAATATTTATACGTCCCTTTATTCTAACACATGTATAATATTCTAAATGTCAGTAGAATTTCTCGTACCATTACCATAAATAAATATAACATGTTTCATTTCAGCAACCACTGTTTGTCTTTAAACAAAGCATCCTTTTGTTCGGAGTAAATAACAAATTACCAAGATATATATCAAATTTAAACAGACGTTATTATATCTTCGCAGTGGCAACATATTTTGAAAGTACTGATTAATTTGATCATGTAAGGCTATGAGTTATACGAGTCTAAAATTTGGCCATTAGCAAAGAAAAGTGAAATCAGAGGAGATTTATATCAACAAAATAATAGCTTCTTCTGACAACAGATAAGTTAGCAAAACATTTGTGTAACAATATTAATACACATAGTTGTTAACAAGTTGGGAAAGATGTTCTCACCGATTATATATGGAATGGAAAACTTTTCAAATGAAAATGTTTCCTTGCTATTATAATATTGAAGATAAGGATAGATAAATAACTGTCCTTCCCTCAAATATAATTATTGCACCGTCTAATTATTTAGATAGCACGCTACCTAATATTAATTTGTACATATTAAACGTACGATTAAAAGAGAATTATAAATTATTTTTATGCTATAGTGCAGAAATATAATTATCACATCTGTCCCGGTTACAATGCAGTTATTATTAAAATTCCTCCAATTAAATTCATACAAATCAATGATTCTCAGGAGACTCATTAAGCCGCAGACAATATGCCCTTTCTCACATTGACTTATGACTTCCAAACAAACATTCCAATTAAGAATAATTCAACAACAATTATTTATTTTAAATATTTTCGAATTATATTAAAAAGTAGCTCAATGAATAAGAATTAAACAATAACTGTATCTAAAACACTAAACTGTAAAATTTTATGCTACTGTATTCGTACAAATCCAACTAATAATAATTTATTTAATACAAAAGAAATTGTCTGTAGGTCATTCTTTATAAGAACTCGCACATCTGCGTCCAGAATCCGGCATAATTTTTCAGTAGAACGGAAATTCCTTTCTTGGCAACCGACTTGAATGAATCCTCTTACCTCGCTGGGCTGGTCGGTGAGTTATCTCTTTACTGGTAAGGAATTCTTCATTACGTTGCTTCATAATGGATAATGCAACTGTCATGCTACGAGTATGAATTGAGTATAATCATTGTTCCATGGAAAAAAGTGAAAATATTCTCTAGGAAGAAAATCGTCTATATAAAGTATGATGTTTGGGAAACGATATCTCGAAAATTAATTGAAATTTCGAGTTCGAGGTTGAAAATTTGGAATCCTTGAATATGCTTCTATATGCGTACTAATTTCTGTAAATTATAATAACTAAAAAGATAAATTACCTAGCAAAAATACAAAAATGATAATTTGCATCAAAAACGCCTATGTAAAATGTGATGTTTGGATAACGATATCTCAAAAACTACTCGAGATAACGTGTTGTGTGTTGAAAATTTGGAATCCCCAGGATTTTTTTTATATGTGCACTAATTTCTATATACATGGCATCAGTAAAAAAAGTAAGAATTTGCATCAAACTCGCCTATATAAAATATGAATAAAATGATTTTTAGTTTTAGTTCTGTTTATTGCTATAAAAACCGACGTTTCATCGAACTGTTGCCTTCTTCAGCGAATAAACAACAAACATATAAATAATAATGATGTTTTCGCTATTTAGCCCCATGGACGTCAAAACTTATCAATTTACTTAAACCACTTGAATAACATCCATGAAAATATTAAGTTCACCGTAAAAGTTCAAGAAAACGGCAGTATTCCCTTCCTAGATGTATTACTGGAAAGAAAAGAAGATGGTTCTTTACTACATTCAATTTACAGGAAGCCTACGCACACTAATCAATATATTAATGCCAATTCACACCACCATCCCTCTCAGAAATATGGTACAATTAAATGCCTAAAGCTTCAGAAACTATCAGAGAAATTGAAGAAGAGATCAAAGAAATTAAGAATATTTTCATGAAGAATGATTTTTCTAAGTCCATCGGAAAATGTCTGAAACCGAAAAGACCTATTAACAATGCTAATGAAAGGGACGTATTGTTTGCATCGCTTCCTTATGTGAAAAATGTCACGGGCAAGATTGGTAGAATTCTTCGTAAGAAGAACATGAAGATTTCGTATATGTTAAAATTCGACATATGTTGAGACAAGTAAAAGACGTCATACCTCTTTAGTCATCAGGGATTTACCAGATTCCATGTGTCTGCGGGAAAGTTTATATTGGCCAGACTGGTAGAACTATTTCAACAAGATTGAATGAACACAAGCGTTCGATCAGATTGAACCAGCCAGAAAAATCTTGAGTTGAAGAGCATGCCCTAGAATAATTCCACCGTATTCGAAGAAACAAAAATACTAGCGAGACCAACATACCTCAACAACAGGTTAATTAGAGAAGCCATTGAGATTTTCAAAACCAAGAATAATAATCTCAATCATTGTGACGGTTTTGTCACCATGATTACCTGTTGCTAATATTTTTGTTATTATTTATTTATATATTTGTTGTTCATTCCCTGAAGAAGGCAGGAGTTCATGTTGTCGAAACGTCGGATTTTATAGCAATAAACAGAACCAAAACTAAAAAGGTTGTATTATTTTAATTGAATGAGTTTTAAAAGATTTTTCAATAATAAAATGTGATGTTTGAATAGCAATATCTTGAAAACTAATTGAGGTATCGAATTGCGGATTGAAAAATTGGAATCTTCAGATATTCTTTTATATGTGTACTAATTTTTATATTCTGGAGGCACATGAATGGAGAAAGGTTAAAATTATACATTGTATGAACTTAACGATAATGATTATAATGAAAACTTTAACAATTTAATAATATAATTACGACAAAATTGTGTTTTGTAAATTGACTACCGGAAGATAAAAAAAAAACTTTTACTCATACAAAATAACATACTTATGCTCTACAAATTATGGCAAAACTTGTGCAATTCTTGTAGCGTTCAACAAGCTTACTATACTACTAATTAAATATAACCATGAAATACTACACGATTTTTTTATACATTATTTATTGCAAGAGCAACAAGTTTATTTCCTAAGTTATTAAATATGTGATACGAGGTTTTTCATGTAATTTGTATGTTTCTACTCTCGATTCTAAACATTTTTGTTTTTCTATAGATAATTATAGATTAGTAATGAAATTAACTTAAAAAGGAATTTTGATATAAATTAATAGAGAAAATTTCCCTCGATAAATATGATTTTCAATTAATTATGTTCTGAATAAATAAAAATTTGCTTCCGGTAGTAATTACATATTTGTAATTAAAAATTAAAAGTGGTATTTATAACATTTCACTTATGTATATTACTTTTCTGATTAATCAAATTTTAATTTATTATTTTATACATTTGCTTATCGTAAATTATAAGTTAGTTTTAACAATTTCCCAAAACAGTTGTTTTCTCGTAATAATTTATTAGCAAAACAAAAATTAAATTTAAACACAACGATGCAAATTAAACTGTAATGGCTTATTGTTTAACAAACAACAATGCAACATATATTTCATTTAATTAAGACAGATACTCTTTTCAACTATACAATTATAGATATGGTATTTCAGAGGATAATAATAAGATACTTGTTATAATTCTAAGGTCCTTTTTCCTGAGACCTAATAGCTCTTTGGCGAAATATTAATTATTATTAAATTGGCTTCCTTTTTAGCGAGCTCATCTGCTTTTTCACAAAGTGACGTGGTTGTATTGGCCTGCTGTTGAAGGGTGCTCATGCATTCCAGTCTAGCTTTGACTGTTGATTGTTGTTCCTTTGAGACCTTTGGTTAGGTTTATTTCAGCACAGAAATTTATTGCTATATCTGTGCTTGAAATAAAGTGCAACTAGTGCCTATGGATTTCTTTATTTAATAAACCAGACCCAATGTCCACTCCAGTTTCTTCTGACTCTAGTTTTGAACCATCCGTAAATCAGGACAAAGTTCTTTTGGAAAAGTGGCCCTCCTATTGTCTACTAAAGGCAATTACCACCTTATATGTTGTCTTGCTAACAATCCCCAAACCTAACTTGATAATTTCATTCAAGGGTATCTGGATGCATGTTATATTACTACCCTTCCCTCCTCAGTTGAAAAGAAAATAAACATTTTACAAACTTAATAATAATTATTATAATTATATAAACTTATTGGTTCTCTAATCTTCCGTTTTCCATTCCTTGGTGACGACTGTTACAGCTGAGGTTTGTGTTTTTTTGTTTGTTTTCTGATGTGGGTTGAGGATGTAAGAAGGTGGATTTAAGTCTGTCAATCGATATGTTTTTATATGTGTTGTTCTTTAAAAGCAGTTTTAATTCCTAATAGTACGAAAGGTAAGGTTAGGTTACAGGCTTTTAATTCTGTTTTAAGTTGTCTATGGAATCGTTCAATTAGACCGTTAGTTTCCGGGTGTAAGATGTTGTACATAAGTCTTGTAAAGTTAATGTGGCCAACGAGATCCTCAGGTTTGAAGTGTTTTGTCAGAGTGTAACTGCCTGGTGTATCGCCTCTTTCTTCACCTGAAGGTGCAGAGGCGTTAGGTTAGGTTTAATAATGCACTGCTATAAATAATTATTATATGCGTACAACGGAAGTAGATGTTGCTAATAAGAGAAAATCATGAAGAATTCTTGGACACGGGTGAAGAGCATTCAAATGAACGTACAGAATAATTAATTCAGACCAACGAAGAATAGTAATAGTAATAGTGAAAATTTGATTCAAAGCTATGATGTAATTACAAGCTATGAAAGTGCAAACTATAGTAGGTGTTAGTGGTCGACTGCTTGAAAAAATAGCAGTATACATTCCCAAATTGTTGCGAATTTGAGGTTTCTAAAACTTTCAAAATAATTTTAACACATTTGAAGATTAGATTATTTGTCATCTTTCACTCAAAAATATTTGGAGCAGGATATTTTGAAATTATTTAAATGTAACATACATAAATGTGTATTCGATGCGGCCATAAACTTAAACTATGTCAAATAAACCTAAAGTTATTTATTTGACCGTTAAAGTTTTATATGTATATATGCCTTATCTAAAGCATATAACTTAACTGAACAAGGTTATTAAACATTTTTTTAAAAATATGTATTAGTCACACAGTACTTACTCGAAAATAAAAATAAAAAACTGATGTTGCCAGCATATTACCTTCCGTCAATTTAGTATATTATGTACAAATTCCATATATAAATTTTCTTGCAAAAGATTTTATATTTCTAGTAAAATTATATCATAAACAAACTATGTATATTGCATTTGATACTGACATCTTCTTTTTTTAGCTTTTCTCATTCGTTAGGGTTCGCTGTGTTTTATTTTCTTCTTCCACTCATTTCTGCTTTGCGTGTCGTCCTTATTCAGTTCATTTTCTCTCAAGTCCTTCGCAATAAAACCTTTCCATCGTATTTTTGGTCTTCCTCTGTTTCTTCTACCTTCTACCATTAAGTTGTTCATTCTTCTTTCAATATATTCTTCGTCTCTCCTCATGACATGTTCAAACCAATATAATCGTCTCTCTTGTATCGTTCTAGTAACTTCTCTCTCTCGAGCCATTTCCCTTATTGTCTTATTCCGTATCTAGCTTACCGTGTCTTCCCTAACATTCATTGTATTCTACGGACTCCTGGCTATTTTAGAGGAGTTTGCCTTCACATTGAAAATGAAGAATCGGATCCAGAATTAAAATTTGGACTCGGATCCGTAAACAAAACATCGAATCCGGATCAAAGTCCAGATCAGGATCCAAATTAGGATCTGGACAAATTCGAATTAAATTTACGGATATCCGCTTCAATATCCGAACGTAGGATATCCGAAATCCGGATACTTGGATTCAAATTTTGTCGAATCCGCACAGCACTAGTTTGTAGGTGTCGTATTTGTATACGCAAGCAAAAATGTATATGGAATTTTAATTCATTTATCTAAATGTTATTAATAGTATACACTCACTAATCCTGCACATATGTTTCCATTCAAATGCTAAACTATGTTATGAAGTTACTTTTATATTCTGACATGAATTGAATGAGAAATATGTATGAATTGAATTACATCTTTGCCCATGTGTGAACGGAAAGGTGTGACAAATTTAGGACAATAACCTTTGAACCGATCAGAGAATTGTCCAAATCATATTCTTCACGAAATAACACATTGGAAATATTGAAATACTTTCATACATTTTCTAATGTACTGCGAACATTCTTATATCAAAATAAAATATATAGATTCCTTGCAAATTCTGACCGTAGGTTGAACTTTTGGATGACATTGATTTTAAATTCGCAATGTCCTCAAACAAAAACAATGTTGTTGTTGACGTGATGACTAATCGATAAACAATAATCGCCCACTCATTCACCAAAATGAATTTACAAAATTTATTTCTACTTGACAATGACATAAACCTCGGGGTCTTGCACGGTGAGAATTAATTAATTTCTTCTGACAACAAAAAGTGATGGACGTGACTTCTCAACCTTTGGATTTAATAAGCGATTTCTGTAATTGCCTTTGTTGAGTGAATGTGCGTAATAACATATTAAATGCCAGTAATTTTATTAATGAGGAAAGGTAATATAAAATCATGAATTCGTTGACTGCGTAAATCACAGCAATTGTACAATTGTAAGCAGTCTCTGTCTATCTGGAGAAGTCTCTTAACCGGAAATTCATCATCCTATTTCCTACCAATTATTCCTCTATTTCTCTGGAAATATTTATCAATAAATCTACATCCTTTCATGATTCTCCATTATCCTTTTTTTCCATACTTCCACAACTCTTTGGGTGGTTGGTTCTCCCGTTGTGTGTGACCACAACATTCAACAGACCATGACTATAGTATCGGACATGAGTGCAGCTGAAGCATTGCCTACTCAGCTCAGCTCAGAGTTCATCAGGAGCTGTGTTCGGTGTCCGTGTCCAACATGGGAGCAGCACACCACTCCTTGTGGTGACATCGATATCAGCTCGATGAATTAGTCGGGAGAAAATGTACGAGTGTTTGTATATCGTCGTTGTTTTAATGAAAGCTGCTGTGTGGTACGAATATAGTTTTACTGGACATTGAAAAACTGTTTAAAAACAACAAATTTATTTGTTTATTGAAAAAGGAATTTTCAACTAATTTCAAAGAAAAAGTTACATTTTATGATGAATTAATCATTTAACTAATTTTTACTGTTAAATATTATAATTTTTAATTCATCTTTGTAACATATATTCAAAAAAATCTGATGTGGCCAGCACATAACCTCTCGCCGTATATTTTACCTGGCTGTATGCATAAAGCAAAGAATATTTTTATAAATACAAATAATATATTCATATAAATCTATGACGTATAAACTTCTTTATTATTCAATAATAGCATGTCTCAACATGAAGATATTTTACCATAAATTATGTTACAATAAATTACAAAGTAGAGTTTACCATATATAAATATTAGGCTGGTAACTGCAATTTTCAATTCGAACAACGTTGTTTACTTTCTCTTCATATTCTTCTAGTAAAAACATTAATTTTGGGCGGTCTAAAATGTATATATGGATTGTGCATCTATTCTTACATATCTTCTTTTACATTTTATTTTTTCATACATGTTATATCTACATAACACTAATTCCCTTTAATAAAGTGACGGATAGATTGCACTCCGATTATTCTTATATCGATGTGTAATTTTGTCAATATTTACAACTTACTTGAGAAGAATTTGATAGCTTTTTCGCAATTCAAAGTTACTCTAGTCTATAGTACTGGTGTACATTGTCCCATAATGTTTGAAACAAATTTAAGTCCTTCAACCTAGACTTGTCATCTCCATAATAGTCACAGATCAAGAACTAAGGGATTCTCCAAGTACATTTTTCCTTCATTACTCATTATTTCTGACACTGACATTTATCTGTCAGTTACAAATAATTTAAATTATCAACTATTTTTCATGGCATTCTTTCGGCTGTCAAATTTATTACAACAGATTATTTTATATATTATACTTCTTTTATCTCTAAATCTATGGAATATATAATAAAATATTTAAATGTATCAGATAGAGAATTTAATTTTCTTTAATATTACCACGAAAAATTTTCAAAAAATAATATTTAGAAGATTTTTTTTCAAGAATCTTCTACTTCCGGTTGTCCAATTGTTACCAAAACCTTTTCAGATCTTCCCATGAATGTCCGATTGGGAAATACGTTGTTAAACAAATTTTAAGTCTTATAGTTTTTGAGTAACCGTCCTTCCAACATCCCAAACACACACATACACACACACACACACATCCACACACACACACACAGACATCATCGTAAAAATGTTAAAATCGGATTGTAGAGACCTTAAAACGTGCTTATTCAATAAAATCTGGATATGCGATTTTTAGCATGAATGCAATACCTCTCTTAGCGAGAGGTAAAAAAGGAGATTAAAAAAACAAAAACAGTTTAATCAATTATTTTATAAGGTAAAATCTGATGTGGCCATCACATTACTGTCCGTCAATCCTGTGTATTATGTACAAATGCTATACATAGTTTTTCTTGCCAAAGATTCTATATTTCCAGTAAAATTATTTAAATAAACAAACTATGCAAATTGCAATTGACACTGACATCTTATTCTTCTTTAGCTTTTCCCAATCGTTAGGGGTCGCTATTTTTTATTTTCTTCTTCCACTCATTTCTGTTTTGCGTGTCAAACTAATGTAATCGTCTCTTGAATTTTTGCCACATTCATTTTCTTTTCATTGATACTGACATCTGTCAATTTGAATTATTTAAATATATTAGCAGTTTCCATGTTGACTGATTTATGAAATTTAATATCTATATAATTCTTTAACTCCATATCTATTGAATATGAAGTATAAAATTCAATCACATCGTACAAAGAATAACATATTCTTTAAAATTTATAATAACATTAAATGTCAATAAATGATATTTAACTACGTTTTTTCAAGAAAAACTGTTAAAAGTTTTAAATGTGGGTACTTCTGGTGGACCAGTTTTAATCAAAATCGTGGTATTGGAGTTATGCAAACATACATACACACACACACACACGCAGAGAGAGAGAGAGAGAGAGATACATTTCGTATTCTGGGAGCTCAAAATGTGCTTGATCATTAGAAACTCACTACCGAATTTTTTAGCCAAAGACAATACCTTCCTTACCTAAAGGTGACGGAAAATAAAAAATAGAACTAATAAACACAAACTGTATCATCTTCATCTATTACTGCTTTCAAATCGAATTGGGCAAAGGTGAAAGTGTAAACCTGAGCCTTCTTTTAGGAACGAAGATTATTATTTGTGCCCAACTTAAGGTAGCAAGTACGGGGCGAACACTACGGCTCAGTGTATCTGCTGTCCTTTTAGAATTTTGTCGCCGGCATCAGAATTAAGATAACTTAATGTTGTTGCGGAATGATGTTCTATGGTTATTTAGGGCTGAAATAGCCAAGGTCTTGACACATAAAAGTTGAGAAATTCTTGTTTCTTAATCTTTAACATTTTATATTTATTTATGGTCTGCGGATTGGTACCTTGTCTTGAAATAAGGATTTGTATAAATTAGCATGTTTATGTGACACTTTTACCTCATTGATTGTCATAATCTCGTTGCTGTTTTTGCAGATAATATTGATTTACTATAAGTACCTGCTATAGTGTTGTTGCTAAGTATATGTTTTCTAAATAAAGTATGTAATTACTTATACAGTAAAAATGTCGAAATTGGTACAGTGATTCTAATGTCAAATATTACTTTCTCTGAATTAAAATTAGGTTATTATTTGCAATTTCATCTTTTGTAAAGCTAAACTATTATATGATTGATTGAAAATACATTCAAATGTGTTTAAAATATTATGAAATGAAATATCATACTTTCTAACAAGTTATAAGACACTACAAATAAATTCGATACAGACTGTGGTGAATCAATTTAGCCGTACTCTTCAAACCAAAACTATATTAATATAAATGTATAAAATATATCATCACAGCATATTACCAATTGCTGGGTGTGCCAATCTGCTTTGTACATTCTACACAGATATCTGTAATAATGATAACATAACCCCATGTCGATATTCAGTAAAGAGCCCTAAATCCGAAATGCTAATTGTAAGGGGGTTTTCGAATTAACGATTTGTTGGGATTACTAAATTTGTATGGATGATTGTAAATAACATCAATTTAGAATGTTATGAATATATATTACAATAATTCAGAGAAAAAAGAACGCTGAAATAAAAAATAAAAAATCTGATGTGGCCAGCACATTACCTTCCGTCAATTTGGAAATATGCTATTGAAGTTATACTATCCGAAAGGATCGTCACACACACATATACATATGTACATACATACATCATCGTAAAAATGGTAAAACCGTATTATTGGGACCCTAAAACGTTTCACTTAAAACTCATCATTGAATTTTGTGACCAAAGACAATATCTTCTTTACCTAAAGGTGACGGTAGGTAAAAATGGTTTCTTCTCAAATTTTTGATTGTTGAAAATGATTGAGGTGTTTAATAATTGTAAAAATGTCTATACTTATTCATTTGTATGCATAGAATCGATTAACATTACTGCCATATTCGTATTTTTACTCATTTTGTTTAATTTCTTAAAAAAATCATAATTCTTCAATTTTCAATAAAAATTTCAAAATTTTCAAAAATCTAATTTATATGGATATACATACTCTTCAAAGCGCAGATTCCAAATTTTGAAACCGCATGTCGATATCTCTTTTCGTTTTCGTGATATTTGCCCTCAAAGTTTTGCCTAAAAATACCCATTTTTGGGCTATAGCCCAAAAATGGGTAGAAATGCGAGCTCATTAACATCACCATTCGATTCCCCGCGCAAAATTACATAAGTATACCAAATTTCATAATTTTTTAACAATAGATACAATCTCTAGAGCAAAATAACTGAAAATGACCAAAATCTGAAAAAATCCTAAGGGGTACACCTTAGGTTTTTTGCAGATTTTGGCCATTTTCAGTTATTTTACTCTAGAGATTGTATTCTTTGGTCAAAACATATGAAAATTGGTATACTTATGTAATTTTGCTCGTAGAATCGAATGGTTATACTCCCAAGTCTGTGTATTGGCCCATTTTTGGGTTAATGCCCGAAAATGGGTATTTTTAAGTAAAACTTTGAGGGTAAATATCTCAAGAACGAAAAGAGATATCGACATGCGGTTTCAAAATTTGGAATCAGCGCATTGAAAAGTATCTATATCCATATAAATTAGATTTTTTAAAATTTTGAACTTTTTATTGAAAATTAAAAAAATATGATTTTTTGAGTAAAACTACGAATATGACAGTAATGTTAATCGATTCTACGCATACAAATGAATAAGTATGCACATTTTTACAAGTATTAAACACCTCAATCATCAATTTTATCCCGCAGTTCGGATTACAGAGTTTTGTTCAGATTACTGGATGTTCTGATTAACGTGAGTACGGATAAGGGTCTCTCGAGGGGTCTCTATTGCACTCGTATTTTTCATATATTGTGAATGTGTTACAAACTAATTCAACCACCACCCTGCAGAGAACCGTTTGAGCAACAAAACTGTACCAAATTTGTGTAGCACGCTTAAAAAAACCTTTCCGTTTGCTTCTCTCGAGCTGTCGCGCAACTTTTCGATCATGGACATTCTCGGATAACGAGAGGACAGCGTTATCAACAGCAAAAACCTGTCCGAGCACTCGGAGTAAATTGCGTATCAACGCAAAATACAAATACCTACACAAACTCAAGGTGAACCGATCCAATGAGAAGATGAAACTAGAAGAAGCAAAAAGTTGAATTGTTTTGATATATTCGTAAGAAATGCGGTTTTCCCTGGCGTACGCAAAAGAAGATAAAATAGAAAATGGTAAGATGAACTTGTAGTTGGAATAGTACTGTAGTTTTTTTTTTTTACTTTTTTTACAGTGGCTATGACGTATATATACATATATGCAAATTATTAGAAAATAAGTATTGTTAATAATTTCTGCTACATGTATTCTGACACAATATATTACAACATAAAATAAATAGTATGGAACATGTGAACCAATAATACTTGTATAATTTGCAAGGCATACTCAGCACTTTAAAATCACTGGTATAAAAACAATACATATCATCATACATGCAACAGCCATTATCTTTCATGATTGTCTATGCGGAAGAACAACGCTATGGGTAATGCAAGAATTTCGTGTGTTTATTTCCTATTTTTAATTTGGACAATTTCACAAGATGCTCTTTGTTTTATGTTATTTAAACGGTTGATCGAGCCTTATATAAGATACGTAGAAAAAATTTCGCATTTGCTTGTGGCGATAGAATACATACTCTGCCAAAGTCTATCAGGTACCAGCTTACAACCAACGCATGGATATAGTAATGTGCTTCACACTTTCTCGCATATTTTTAACTCGTCATCCACAATTTTCAATTCATTAAAATTACCTTTTTCATATTTTTGTTCCCTTTTTTACCTCTCGCTAAGAGAGGTATTGGATTCATGCTAAAAATCGCATATCCAGATTTTAAAGATTAAGCATGTTTTAAGATCCCTACAATCCGATTTTTATATTTTTACGATGTTGTCTGTGTTTGTGTGTGGATGAATGTGTGTGTGTGTGTGTGTGTATGTGTGTGGGGAGGTATAATACTTAATATATGTTTAACTACGTATTTCTCAATCGGACATTACTGGGAAGAGCTGAAAAGGTTTTGGTAATAATTGGACAATCGGAAGTCGCAGATTCTTTAAAAAATCTTCTAAATATTATTTTTTGAAAAAAATTGTTCTTGCTAGTATTAAAGAAGAGTAAATTCTCTATCTGATACATATAAATATTTTATTATATCTTTTATATATTTAGAGATAACGAAATATAAGATATATAATAATTTTTTGTAATAAATCTCACAGCCCAAAAAATAATGTTATGGAAACCAATAGAAAAATCCAGAGACATTATTGAAGATTTTTTGTGGGAAGTACATACATTATATTATTTCTTATTGTATTAATAGTTACATATTTAAAATTATAGGTATATTATATATACCCTTCAAACATACTGTCAATCTTGACAATGAATCCAACATTTCGAAAAATTAGAAGAGTAGAACAAAATTTCTTCATAGAATGAATTTAAAATAAAAAAATCTAAATACATGTAAAGAATAGATATTAGTAGAATTTTTGGAGTAGAATGTAGGTATACAAGAAATGTTAAATACAATAGAGCGCGACCAGTCATGTGACTTTGTTGGCCTTGACAAGTAGATATGGGGGCCCGTGATAGAATGATATCTAGTAATTACGTTCATTCTTAGGTAATTTACGTTTTCAGTTATTCTAATTTTATAGAAATTAGTACACATATAAAATATTGTCTGGGGATTCAAATTTTTCAACCCGCATTTCGATATCTCAATTATTATTCGAGATATCGTTACTCAAACATGACACATACATACACATTATTTGTCATATTTTATTGTGTAGTTATTTTGAGTTCCTTATTATTGTGCTTTCTAGTAAAAGTTAGATAGAATGTAGAAAATCAAACCACATATTTCTTTAATGGATTTTACATGTAACAAAATAACTAGAAAATTTGTACCGATAACTTAAATTTTTCAAATATCTTCGTAGATATTATTTATAAATAGCTCAACATGCTAATTGAAAATTCTTATATTTTTTATTATAATAATTTCTTTTTTCTCATGTAATTTACATGATTTTTCACAAATAATTGTATTGTTTATGTTTATTACAGTTGTGAACTATATTTGCAGCATAAAATTAATGTTAATATATTTCTTTTTAAAATGTATAAATGTGGAACAGTTAAATTATGCATATCAGTAACAGCATGTTAGCTGCGATAAAAAAATTAAATTTATTTTAAATCTACAGTTGTTCAAATAAAAGAACTAACATCTGCAGCTATAATTATCATTCAATATGATTTATTTTTGTGTAGAACATAGCTCTTAATGTTTATTAATCGATGATTCTAATTACTTTTGAAACAGGAGAAACTAAACTGAATAACAGTTAATGCTGATTAGAAACAAACTGTATTTGTACACCGTTTGCTGAAGAATTCATAAATAGAACAATACCAAATTGGTTGTTTTTGCTTTTTGTACGGGTCTCCAAACTATTTAACTGATCCAGTATGTATAAGTATAATTAAAAATATGTTGTAGACGAGACTTTCGAGCCGGATCATAACGCTGGTGGTTTCAAACAATTGCAGTATTATTTCAAAGGTATTTCTTCGATTGTGGAATGTTCGTTTGTTTAACAAATAGTGGATTTATAGTCAATTGTTAGTGTTAATTCAATTGTTATATAAATTTGTAACGAAATAAAAAAGTGTGAAATGATTTCTCCTATTAACTGTTTGTTTATTTGAAACAAAAAATAAATGTTTTGTTTTTATTTTCTAATCGATTGCTTTCTTTGTCGATTAGGCTAATCGAGATGCTAATTTGTAATTTGAATTCACCGAAGTGAATGTACTATTTACATTTTAAACTATATACGTATTTTGTTTACTATATCATAATGATTAGTGTGATTTATATTATAAATATTTTAAAGTGCATATCATGGTCAGACCATAAATAAGTCTGCAACTATATAGTTGATTTCTTATTTAATACTAATCCTTTTACAATCTTGAACAATTTGACATTTCCTTTCTCGTTATAAAATAAATGTAAACAATGTTGTTATTCTTTGGCCAAAAGTTTCAATTAAACATTAACCTTCTCCAAGCCTACATAAACAGTAATTGTTACCTGCACTCTTCACAATGAGTGATGATAAAAGAAAGCTGCATGTTGCATCTGTCTCGTCTGCTGAGAATGAAACTCTTGTCTGCGGTTCAGAGAACAAAATCTGTTGAGTAGCTTACCGAATGTAGGGCGCCTTAATCAACCGGGAATGCCGAAAAGAATGTTAATATTTAATCTACGTGATGTCATATGTGGGTGACGCAGCGAGAATTTGGTACATAGATCATCGGATAAACAGATCCTGGAGAGAACTGATTTCGAAGAAATGAATTAGAAATTAAAAAATAATCCTACGTTTGACTCGATCTAAGTCCTCGCCCGGATGATTCATTAAATATATTAATTGTGACTTGTATTGTTGATTTTAAAAGTTACTATCCTTGTTTCGATGTATGGAAGAAGATTCCTGTATTGCTCTGAATTCATCATCCTACGGGCGTGTAGGCCTACACGGGGAGAACGACCAAACCTTGGTAGAGTGTGTCTTAATCTACCGCTTATTTCTGAAAAAAATCCGTATGAAGTAACACATCACGAAACCTTCAGGTCTAGACCAACACTGAAAGGACGTCCATAGGTGGTGAATTCAGACTAGTGGTGAGATCCAGATCCGGATAGTTTCGGTGGCGGATCCAAAAATAACCGGATATCCGGATAATTGAATGTTGAAGCATCCGGATCTCGGATCCAAGTCTCAGTGGGTGCATTCGGTATTTAAATCTGTCGAGCACTCTGAGCAATCTGATCACGTGACAGATTCATCTGCGATTTCCGATCTGCAGCTTGAATAACCGAACGGATAGAGCGTTTAGCTACCATTTTGACACGTAATAAGTTGCCGCTCCCAAAATAATAAAGAACTGTTAACATGTGTACTGTAAGCGAGTTATGAACGTTTTTTTTATGATACTGATTAAGACAACTTAAAGCTGAAAATTATGTAGAAAAATGTTTCTTAAAAGGACTAATTTATACATTTCAAACATTTTTCATTGATATACAAAACGACAATATTCATTCATAGAATAATAGTTTGCATTGCCGACAACAAACATTTTAAATTTGCGCTTAAGTACGCATGCGCCCGACAACTGCTCAAGATACTCCATGGTTAGAGAACGAGTGAACAGATCGGACTCTGTGCGCTCCGTGAGCTAATAACCGAACGTAGAGCTGAGCAAAAAGATGCCTCAGATGTAATTAACGAACGGAATTGAGCGCTCAGACCACTTAGAGCGTAAAGCCGAACGCAGCCACTATCGGATTTTGGATCCGGATCTTAGTATTGGATTTTGGATCTTGAATCCGGATTCCGAATATCGAATCTTGGAAACTGATTTTAATATCGAATCTTAGATTCGAATATGAGTATGTCGTATATGATGTTACTTTATATGTGTAATAATACTTTTTTTTTGTTTTACTCATCATTTACTAAATAAGACTCTGTGAAAGTATAATTTTTTTTTCTTTACATTTGCACAAACTACCTGGCTATTTAAGAAGGGTTTGCCTTCACATTCAAAATGAAGAATCGGATCCAGAATTAAAATTTGGATCCCGATCCGTAAACAAATCATCGATTCCGGATCTAAGTCCAGATCCGGATCCAAATCCGAACTAAATTTACGGACATCCGCTTCAATATCCGAACATCGGATATTGGAGGAACCGGATATTTTGAAATCCGGGTACTCGGATCCCAATTTTTGTCGGATCCTCACAGAACAAATTCAGACCAACAGGGAAATCTCCTTAGTCAACAATCAGCTACATTTTTAGCATAATTTTGTGAACGGGTTTCCCTTGACGTAAAAACGAGATTCCCAGACAATATACGGCCTAAGTAATACTGGGCGACGCATCACACCTAATGACTTGTACAGTGAACAAGAAAAGTTACAATATGTGTCGATAAAATACAAAGTCAAAATTAGGTCAAACGAAAATAAAAATTCTGATTCAATAAATTTTGCATCTTCAGGCAATATTAGTAAGCGCCTGATCTAATGAAGGATGGTCAACAATTATTATTGTAAACTAATAGCTTATGTCAGCGCACTAACAATAGGTAAGTCATTTTCAGATCTGTGTAAATGATATTAATAAAAACTTATTTCCATTCTTTATATATGATGTAATTTTCACATAAATTTATTTAATTATAGTGATCACTCAGCCATATTTATTTTGCTGCAAAATCCAAACAAAGTTTTTCTCAATTAAGTAAAAACTATATTAATAATAATTCTTATCCATAACTTCTTTCTGGAATGAGGAACTGAGATACAAACAAAATCTACGTGGTAGCAGCAACCCAACCAGTTTCCTCGGACACATTATCTAATACCGTTATATAATGCGTTTAATTTCTCGCATTTTCGCATACCCCAAACCAGACCAGATATCATGGTGTAAGTAGTACTCGAATGGCCCAAGGCGCCATAGCAGCAGTGCTGTTGCTGATGCCGGTATGTAAAGTGTTAACGGTACCCAGGCCGCTAACTGCTAGCTCGGCAGGTACAACACGGTATGCCGTGACACGTGCCATGACCTTGTGTCAGATAAGCCGATACCCCAAGGTCAACAGCTGACAGGGGAACTTGAAGGGACCATTAAGGAATGATGCATTTAAAAAAAAAACTTTTATTGTGCCATGTTGCACACAAAGTAGATGTGTCCAGAACAACACTGGAAAGACATCGTCAGCAATCAACAATCAGCGATAGATAAGGTCACTCAGCAGCGGGTAAGAGTACGAGCCGACACAGGGTCGGCCCAAGAGTTTGTGGCGCCCTAGGCAAATTTCATTCTTGGCGCCCCCCTAGCAAAAACAAAATAAAAACTATGCTAATTTTTTGTCTGATCAAAAAATTTGGTGGTGAGTTTTCAATGATTAAGCTCATTTTAGGATCCCTACAAGACGATTTTACTATTTTTACGATGATGTCTGTATGTATGTGTGTGTATGTATGTGTGTATGTGGGTGTGTGTGTCTGTGTGTGTGTGTGTGTGTGTGTGTGTGTGTGTGTGTGACTATAATTTCGGTCGCGATATCGCTAATAGTATTCCAAAAATTACAATTTTTACGTATTCCTCTTCCTTACACCCATATGCAGACTTGATTAGATTTTAGTTATAATTGGCCAACCGGAAGTACCCTCATTTGAAAATTTTAACAGTTTTTATTATAAATAATAAAGAATTTTATATTTCATACTCAACGAAAATAGAGTTAAAGGATTATAAAGAAATTAAATTTTATAAATCAGCCAGCTATGCTATAACCATGGAAACAGGCTACTATATTAAGAAAATTCTAACTAATGAAAAGAAAATGAATGTGGCAGAGATGAGGATGTTGTGATAGATATTGAGGAAGACACGGAAAGATAGGATAAAGAATGAAAGAATACAAAGATGGAAGATTTGAGAGAAAAGGAACTAAATGAGGACGTCACGCAAAACAGAAATGAGTGGAAGAAGAAAATAAAACATAGCGACACCAAACGAATGGGAAAAGCTAACGAAGAAGAAGATGTCAGTATCAAATGCAATTTGCATAGTTTGTTTATGAAATAATTTATGCATGGAATTTATACATAATACACAGGATTGACGGAAGGTAAAGTGCAGGCAACTCAAACACATATATACAGAAAAGAAAACACTTTCTGGATCTCCCAACGGCGTCCCCGATAAACTCTCTTACGATGGTTCGTCATTATAAAAAGTTTCGCTATGGGGTTCTGGAATAGGAACCAGAGTTCCTTTCTTTATAGTCTCGAATCTCGATGCCCATAGGATGCCGAATCCAGACTAACACTTCACAATTTCTATTACTTTACCTTGTTTTAAATTTATGTGTGTACAGATCTTAATTGTAGGCAAGGCATTAATTAAACCAAGAGAGATAAGGTAAAAAATCTATGGAACAATAGATCTACAGCGCTTGCAAAAGTATGTGCACAAGTACAAATAGAATTCCTTTTCTTCTGTCCGTCATGTAGACAATATGAGGATTGCAAGAGCTGACGCTAATAACGACAATAATTAAACCTGCAGATTGTGAAACTGCATCTTGGCGCTGTTGTTCAATTGTTCTTGTGATCGTTCTTCACCTGTTTCCGATTGCACACATAATAGAAGTTTAAGGATATCAGCAAGAAGTCTTTCCTGAAAGGAAGGAGCGATAATTCTTTTTGTGCACTTGCTAATGCATCCTTAACAAAGTACAAACGCATTTTAGAAAGGAATGAACAATTAAACATGCATATTAAACATGAATAAATGGATCGATTTCCGCTGTTCACTTTATAATAATGTTTAATAACTACCGCATAGAAATTTCAAAACGTTTCTTATTTTAATATGTGCAATGCTATCAATGTAGTGCGGTGGTGGAATTGATACTTGAAATTGTGAAGGTCCCAGGTTTAAATCTGTATTGGGATACATATATTTATGTGCAGTTGTTAATATCGTTTTTGTGTTTTCTTCATTAAGAAGATACAACTGATTCCAAAGAGAATTGGCGACCGCGAATACAGTAAGTACACATATAAAGAATTTTCAACCCGCAGCTCGATATCTGAATTAGTTTTCGATATATCATTAACCAAACATTATATTTCATATAGGCGTTTTTGATGCAAATTCCCATTTTTACCTCTCGCTAAGAGAGGTATTGGAATCATGTATATTCAGATTTTAGCAAATAATCACGTTTTAAGGGCCATAGAAACCGATAATAACATTTTTACGATGATGTTTGTGTGTGTGTGTATATGTGTGTGTGTGTGTGTGTGTGTGTGTGTGTGAGGTTGTTGTAGGTACGATTTGTCAAATTCTGTAAGACTACGGATTTCTCAATCTAACAGTAATGGGAAGAGTTGAATAGATTCTGGTAACAATTGGAAAACAGAAGTAGTAGTATTTTAACAAAAATCTTCTAAATATTATTTTTTGAAAATTGATGTTATTACAAATATTAAAAACCAAAATTCTATATCCGATACATTTAATTTTTTTATTATACCTTCTATAGATTTAAAGAAATAGATACATAATCTATAAAATAATCTGTTGTAGTAAATCTCACAGCCTAAACATCTCCATGGTAACTACTTGAGAAATTAAAATGTCTGTAATTGACAGATAAGTGTCACTAATAGTGTCAAAAATTCAGAGATAATACTGAAGGCTTTTTCTGGGAACGATATATAAAATTTCTTATTGTATTATTAATTCTATATTTAAAATTATAAGTATTATTATATGAACCCTTCAGAAATAACGCCAATCCCGGTAATGAATTTGAAAAACCTCGACCATTTAGAAGAAATGGAGAAAACTTGCTCATAGAATGAATATAAAGATTAGGTGTAATTAGAATTGTTTGTGTGTACAAGAAATGTTAAATACAATATTTATATATACCACAATGGAAAGGGCGCGAGAGGTATTGTGATGGCCACAACAGATTTTTTAAATATTTTTTTTGACGAACATCGACGTTTCGTAGCCTACAGCTACTTCTTCAGGATAGAGTCAAATTAATTTTTGAAATGAAATTTAGATATTTGAGGATACATCATTTCATTTTAGTAGGCTACGAAACGTCGATGTTCGTCAAAAAAATAATTTAAAAAAATTACCATTATATTCACTGCATTCCTGTATATTCCATTTCTCATCATTTCTACCAGTCGCTTAGTTTAATTTTCAATATTAATAATATTGTATAAAATAAAATATCAGTAAAATCGTGCAATTTTGCTTCACAGCGCGCATTAACATTGGGGTGTAGCAGAATTGCACAAACCAAATTTCTATTTTTAGAGTTTCTTGTTAACTTGTTCGAAATTGAAATATAGAGATCTACTTATTGTAGGGTAGGAAACAATTAATATGTACAAAAATTACTATGCGAAGCTTTATTTCGCATGAATTATATTTTTATTTAATTTGTGAGTAAGGAAACGAGATTTGGCAACAATTTCTGAAAATAAAATAAATGCAATATTTATGTTATTTAGAAAGGAATTATCATTAAATTTATATATTTAATAACAAGAACATATCAGCCAGTTTCCGCTATGTACTAAATAACTACCGTATAGAAATTCTATTAATATTTTTCTATAATCTATGCAAAAATGTAGAAAACTGACGTAATAAACAACAGTTATCGAAGTGATCGTCTTTCTTTCGAAAACACCTGCGAGTCGCGTGCATTTTTTCGTGGAATAAACAAACGAAGTTTATCAGCTAGTAAATTGTTTATTGCACATTAGTTCAGTGGTTGTGAAACTTTAGTTACAGTGGGCCTCTTATTGTTGTGTTTGCATGCCATTAACCATAAGGATGTTTTTAAGTGTTTGATGTGCAATTGTCTTATATCCGGTATGCTGTTTGAACTTTCGTTTCGGACAGACGGAAATAATTACACAGTGAAAATATAAATTGATGGACAAGGTGTTTAAATTTCGACTACCAAATGTAGGTAAATAATTATTTTCCAGAGAGTAAAAGTCAATTTCTATGGTTATAACCTGTATAATACTGATAATCCAACCGAACTGTGGCCCAGGTACGTTCTCGAGCAAGGTTTGGGCTCCGGCCAGCTACACTGAAAACGGGGTGAGTCCACGTCGCTGAAATAAAGGTGGTGGGAAGGGCGCCAGTTACTCGATATACAGAGACAAGCCCTCAGGAACAGAAATACAGGAAAACGGAAAGGCAACAACAATCGCAAAAAAATAAAATAAATGTGTATATTATATTGCCAAATAATTGTACTACAAACTAGAGCCCTGCGCGGGTATACTTTTTCAGATCCGCACCCGACCCGTACCCGACTCAGTTAATTTTAAATTGAACCGCAACCCGACCCGTACCATCAATCTGAAATTCCTTTTTAATACAAAGTGTACAAAACAAAATATTTATTCTTTAGATATATATATATAGACAATAAATTTTTAAATACAAAAAATATAGTCATATTATTTACAAGTTACTATGTAAAAATAATATATCGTCCACAGTTCCTGGATTAAATTTCGTTCTTCTTTCTTGAACAACGAAACCAGCAGTAGAAGAGTCTCTTTCACTGGGTGCACTAGTGGCTGGAATGCATAAAACTATTTCTGCTAAATGTGGTAAAAGGGCTTCATTTAAAAAATCAAAATTCTCTTCACTTTGCATTATTTTCATTTTGCAGTAAATATCAAACTCATCAGTCTTTAATTCAACAATTTCGTCACTACAGTCTTCAAATATGTCAACAGAAAATATGAGCAATAATTATAATAAAAAGGGTTTAAAAAGTAAACACGTGAGACGACCCGATATCCGCGCGAGTCCTACCCGCGCCCGATCCGCAACCCGCAAAATAGATCATGGAACCGCACAGCAAAGCGGGTAACCCGCGGGTAACCCGTGGGTTTCCGCGGGTACCCGACCCTATGCAGGTCTCTACTACAAACAAATGGCGTAGCGGCGAAGTATAATGGCAGTCTCGCACGAGTATTGGATGACAGCAGTGTGTCCCCGAAGGGGTAAGAATTGGCAATAAAATGTGGACCGCAGTTGATCGTTCAAATCAAATGGTTCCAAAATCGAAAGACAAGGGACGAAATGCTTGTTCGTTTGGCCAGCACTGACTTTTAATAATTCATTTTCCTTGCTTGTGGCATCATTGGAATTCAAATTTGTGTTCACAAATAACCCATCATCATTTTGAAATTCTTTCTGAACAAATCATTGTGAATTCTCACCTAATTTATTCCAAATGAGGTAAACAAGAAATCGATGAGTAACTAACGATGTCTTTCGAAATCGGCTCTCCATTCGCTCATCATTGTTTTAGAACAGGTGTGCAATGAACCATTCTGCGCATTAGTTTCAAAGCGAAATCTTCTTCGGCTTGTGCTATGAATGCAAAATGCTTGGAATTGCGCATGAATATGAAAATATGCCAAGATCAAGGTGACAAATCCAAAATGGGATTCAAGGTAGGCAGAGAGATCGGTATAGTAAAATCCAATGAGTGAAACAGTAAGGAGTGAAACTACTAGTGACAGTTTTATTACCGTTGAGTATTATAAGAAACATTTACAGTGTTTTCCAAGAATTTTATTTTCATTTTCACATTGAATTTTCACTAACATTACTGACATGTTTGCAAATATATGTACTAATGTACATATTTATACATATGTCGTAGACAGATTTCTATAAAATTAGAATCACTGAAAGTATGAATTCCCCAAGCCGACAGCACACATATAGCCCCAAACAATAAAGCGTACACCATGTGTTTTATCGTGCTACACAATTATATGTAGCTCGGTCTTGGTATTTGATTTTCTCCAAACTGTAGACCTACTATTTGATCCAAATAAAGTAATTTAGAGAAAATAACTCTATTGCAAAAGTTGGGACCTTTATTAACATATTTTTTTGCGAAGTCTACTTAGATAAAAATAATTTATATGGCACTATAAAAGACGACAGTGTAAACATTAATGTTTGGGGCTGTATGCCGCTGACGGGTTAGAAAATTTGTGGTTTATTAATGAATGAATATAATTATTTATCAATTTTAAAAGAAAATTTACAATCTTTTGCGGATGCTGGAGGTAAGGTAATGATCCCAAACATACAGCATTTATTGTTAAGGAATAACAGTTCAACAATATACCGAAACAACTTAAAACACCTCGCCAGAATACGTAGGGCTCCAGGGCTACAGAACCCTCGAGGATTAGGGTCAGTTTTGTATTTATTAATTAAATAAAATACCGATATCAGTGTACAAAGCAGATTGGCACACCCAGCAATGGGTAATATGCCGTGATGAAAATATCTTTAAATGTTATTTTTTCGCAATTTATGTTATATATAAAATTTAAAGATTATTAAATTTTCTACTGGTTTGCATAAAAACTTTTCTACGTATTTTATGGACAAATTTATAAAATTATCTATAGTTTAAATCCCGGAGCATATGCTTTAAAGATAAACACAACTCCTTGGTTACACAGTTCATATCTCAAATGTATGTAACTGATAGATAATTGTCACTGTCAAAAAACTAATCATTTTAAATTATAATAGTAACGCTTTAAAAAGAAAATAGTAAATAGAACAATAGTTATATGGAAAAGAACTTAATACAGTTTTCAACATTAGTATGTATTTAAAATATTTTTTTTCATAGCAAGATTTTAATTTTTAATTTTACTGACAAAACGATAAACGTGTACGAATTATTTTGTGAACTGTATGTAGGCTTCTCGTGTTCATCCACATTTTATGTTATTAAAATGGCTGCCTTGAAATTATCTATTGACTAAAAAGAAACAATTTTTATTTGAAAATCTGCAAAAGGTTAATTTTTGAATAATTCATCATCCATTTACAAATCTATAAAAATAAAATTGATTGATCACTAATAGGCGATTAGTTCCTTAATTCACCTTGGTACAAATTTCGCACTGTGCTATAAAATGCGCGATGTGATGTTACCTTACTTGCTATTCAGAGAACAATCAAGTTTATATGGAAAGTGCTTTTCCACTTCGTACAGATAATTTGTAATTATTGGTAGCTCAAGGTGACATTTGTGAAACAACGTTTAGCAACTTAATCGCTTTGCTTTGTATGCGGCTAACAATACAACAGCGTGTCACTGTCTATTATTATTGGCAATGTTTATTGGTTAACTTTGATTGTTGTGGCTAATGTTTTTAAGATATTAAAATGATGAACGTTGCTACGTGATGTTAATGTTTATTCAAATGCAGCTTGCAGTTTTGTCAAGGTTGAATGTGGTAATATCTGCCAAATATGACGAGTTTATGTATTTAGGACGCAAATTAGAATAAATTTTAATGAGTTTAGTGATGGCTACGTGTGAAATATATTTTTAAACATAAATTTTGCGGTTTTCAAATTGTGAAACTTCTCCAATTCAAATTTGGAACTTAATATTTTCATCGGGTGTAAAAGTAGTCAACATTTTCAAGTTCACCAGTTAATATCTACAAAACTAATTGAGATATCGAGGTTAAAAAATTTGGAGTCCCCATATATTCTTTTGTATCTGTAAAGTGAGATTTCCGGTTATCCGATTGACACCAAAATCTAATGGTTTCTTTATCTGGAAACGATATTTAATACTTCTAATTGTATTACTAATTATATATTTAAAATTATAGGTATATTACATGAACCCTTCAGAAATACCGCTAATCCCGTTACTGAAAAGGAAAAACCTCGAACATTTAGAAGCAATGGAGAAAACTTGCTCATAGAATGAATTTAAAATTATAGAAAAGACGTAAATATAAAGATTAGGTGTAATTAGATTTTTTTGAATGTATTTGTACAATAAATATGAAATACAATACTCGAACTCGAAATGAAGTATTTACGCATATTTTATTTCTATGTAAAAGTATAAAGTATATTCACCAAAAATAAAGTAGGATACGTTATTATAAAGAATGAACTAAAAATATAAATTACCCAACAAAAATATGAAAATGGTATTTTGCATCAAAATTGCCAATATAAAATATGATGTTTAGATAAGGATATTTCGTAAACTAATTGAGATATCGATTTGCGGTTTGAAAATTTGAACTTAGCAGACTTTGGACTATAAGTACACTAAATTACAGATATAAGGTAATTTTGTAAACTGTTGATGAAAACCAATTATTATATAACATCCGTTGAGCGCATATCAAACTCAATACAATAAATGCATCTCAATGTAATAATAATGCATTTTATATGTCCACGTTGTAGATAAGCGTGAACATGCGACCAACACTATTACCTACTATTCCTGAGGCTTCCACCTGTTGAAGGTCATCAGTAACTCTGTGGTGGGGGCATGACCTTCAACTGGTCACCTGAAGAATTTAGGCTTTCTGAAACTGAACGTGTTATTGTTTCCAAGCGCGAAATTATTATTTAATTATTAATTATGTGCTTACCAAGGATGGTAATAGAATTAGTTTTTATTGATGTAATCATAGCCATGCACTCTCTGCAATTATTTTAATCTTTTATTGGTAGTAGGCGGGTTTTTCTTCGGTTAAATGGGCATGGTTACGCTGGAACTAATTTTCGTAATGAGATTTTATACGTTAGGTAATTTATTTAAATACAACTTGTAGTTTTCATCATGAATATTGTTTAACAAAAAGCACTCTCTATAGAGTGCAGAGAATTTTATAAATATTTTTGAGGTCTTGCCAAACTCGGATCAAACTATACGGAAATACAAAAATCACCACGTCCGGCCCGGCACGTAATGGAAACCCATCCACCAAGCCCGACATGTGCCAATCCTCAGAGTCAATATTTATCTCGAAGTTATAAATAAAATTTGTTGATTCCGTATTGACTAGACGACTAGAGATTCTTTACTTTGAAGACCTGCTGCGGATATGGGTACGAACCGGCGCGACACTTCCACATGATCCTCTCCTGGATTTTCAAGGTCTGAGAGGATGATTCGGACTTAGCCGCAATTGCTGTCGTCTTCGCATTCCAAACCCCATCTCCTTGCTCCTGAATTTTCAAGGTCCGGAGGAACGATCCGGACTGCGCAAATGATGTGCTCTTCGCGTTCGAAACCCTATCTCCTTGCTGTGGATGTGGGTACGAGGCGGCGCGATGCTTCCACGTGACCCTCTCCTGGGTAAAGTCCGCAGGAACGATCGGGATACAGCGTAAATGCTGTGCTCTTCTCCAAACCCTATCTCCCTTCTAGTTGCTAGAGGATGCTAGGGAACTCGATCGCTTATACGAGCCCAACTCCAAATGAAATAAATATATTAACAGCAATAAACATAAATTTTTGAGTTACAATAGTTAAGACAATATTTGGGCATTATTAATATAGTGTACCGAATTTAAATACAATGTTATTAACTAAATTTCTCATTTAAATATATTCAAGTTCTAGACACTCTATTAATACACCATATCAAAATTTGTTGAATTGGAGTAATAACCATAGCATGCAGAAGTTTATTTATTCTTAATATTAAAAAAATAAAATTTAATATAGTAATTAATTGAATATATTGTCAGTTTCCTTTACCTTCAGGTTTATAAATAATACTAACATAAATATTGTATCATTTACTGTTGGAACTAAAAAAATTAGCACGTGTCTGTTGTCATATATTTGCCTGTAAATTATTGTTAAAATAATTTTAGGTAATAACAATATTTAAATCCAATACACTTTATTAATACATAAAATAAAAAATTGCCCAAATATAGTCAACTATTGTAATCCAAATATTTATTACTACTTGCTGTTAATATATTTTTATCGGAGGGTACGAATACATTTGGGGTTGGGCTCCTACAGATCTCCCGACGGTGTCTACAGGTCACTTTGGTTTACCCGATGAACACCATCATTTTAAACAGGCACCAGATATGTACACTACATAGTTTGGGGTGTGGTACAATCATGACTGATTTAATAAACAATTAAACAATTTATACGCTTCGACACAATAATGTAAAGATTATTGTATTTTTGACCGTTGCTCGACCGAATGGTAAAAGCCAAATTGGTTAGTGTACAGGGAACTCCAAGAGATTGGTGTTTCCATATAAACATGGGAATGTATCCGGACCAACACGTTAATCTATGCTAATAGATTTTGCCATAGTTTAACAAGTCGAAAACTATAAAAATATTCATATTTTATTATAATTACAGACAAATTACATAACAACCAGTTTACGTCATTGTGTTCAATTTGGTTTGAAATGTCACAAACTTTATTCATTCTTTACCTCCACATCTTTGCTGACCTTCACGCTTTGTGACATATAATGTTTTATAAAACTGTCTCCGTAGATCCTCGGACACGGAACCGCGACCATGCATGTGTTTCACTTTAATACCGACTTGCATCGTAACGGGATCTGGACAAAAACAAGCTTCCTTCCTCGATAGCTCGACATTCGTAAAGGAGAGGAATGTCCAGAAAAGATGCGTGTTCTTCATGCGCGTTTTTGTCAGAAACTAAACGTCCTTCATAGTGAATAAATTAACATATGACATATAATAAAGTTTCATTGTTATTATGTTTATTTTTTCATGGGTTGTTTATGTACGCAAATTATGGTCAAATTAATAACATGCGGCATTTTTTTCATAATTAATTTATTTCTAATCATAAAGGTACATAAATAGTCAAATTAGTTTTTTTTTTGCTGATGCAATGTAACATTTACTATTTACTAATCAATTTATCTTATACATTAAATAATTAATTTTCTTTTTATTATCGATGATTTACATCTTTGTAGTTACATGTTTACATTTTTGTTTATATGATGTACAAATGTAATACTGCTTAACAAATTAGTAAGATGGTTATCATTAATTTAATTACATACATTGCTATTTACAATATGTAAAATAAATAAATTTTGATAGCAATATATTTTTCATTTCAAAACATAAATGACAAATTATGTTGTTGATTTAAAAGATATTTACGCTTATTAATTACACTATTTTAAGTTATTCGTATAGCTAAATCCCTGAACGAGGGATCATGTTCAAACTCCCGATGAAACATGGTTTAGTATAGCAAAACTTTTGGGACTTGTGCAAAATAATAGAAAACCTGAACGCGGAATAATTGTTGAACAGTTTAGTTATACCTTGTATGTTTTTCTATTGTCAGATACCCTTTACCGTTAAGGAGCAAGCTGTAAAAATATTTTAATCGTGAACGAATTTCGTCCATTGCTTCTTCTTCCTTACCATCTTCCTAGCGTTTTGATTCGTCGTGTTTTTCTTCTCCAAGATCTTCAGTTTTACCTTATCCCCAATGTCTTTAGGCCTTCCTGAGTCTCTTTTTTCTACCACACTCGTTATCCATATTTGTCTCACCGGTCTATCTTTATTTATTTATAGGTACGCACGGTACAAATATTCCATCATTACCGATATTTGTACAAAGCAGATTGACACACCCAGTAATGGATATTATGCTGATGAAATATTTATTTATTTTATTTAATGATGATGTTGTTAGTGTTTGTATTTATACAATCTTGGATCTCGGACGTAGTCAGTACACATTAAACTACCTCCATTCGTGTTGAATTCCCGTTACAGTGCCATTTTTTAGTTGATTGTTACAAAATAAATGTAAAAGAAACGCGATTCACATAAGTAACAATAGCTTAGGTCGAGACCGTTGTGTATCGTATGAGAGCATGAGAAATAAATGCCTTAGCTTAGATAATTAGAGTATGAATTACATCTACACAAGTATCTTTAATTATCATAAGAACCGTTATGAGATGTTACTTGTATCACTTGAAATGATTCGATACTTAGTTATGACAGATGACAAGATGCATGTCTGATAGAATTTTGTTTGTTCCAGAGTTTTGAGATAGCGGCGTGGTGACCATCGAAACCACAATGCATCACATTACAGAGGATACCCCGCCAGACATGCTGGCGGGTGCCATGGATCTATCCGTCCGGCTTCCGGACGGCAGGGATGTCAACATGGCCGTAGAACGAAGGTGAGACACACCACAACTGGGAACATTATATTACTCCATTCCTTATCACGATCACATAAAGTAAAAGATCTAGGTGTTATTTTTGATACAAAATTCACTTTTTCCGATCATATACAGGACATTTACAATGGGGCTATGAGGATGCTAGGATTTGTTATTAGAAATACTCGCACTTTTCCCTTTACTACTCTTTGGTATGGACCAAATTAGAATATTGCAATATCGTTTGGAACCCAATTTATGAGGTACATCAGGATCTCATAGAATCAGTTAAAAAAAAATATCTAAAGTTCATGTTCTTTAAAACGTTTCACGTCTACCCTGACTAGTCCGTTTCTTACTATGATCTTCTATCTATTTTCAATCTAAAAAGCCTTTTTGTACGTCGAGAAAATGGTCATGTTTTACACTTGTCTAAACTTATCAATGGCTGTATTGATGATCCCCGTTCTCTTTCCTGTCTTAATTTCCACGCTCCTTCTACTAGAACCAGAAATACCTTCACCTTTTATTTACCCGCTGCTAGAACTAACTGCCTTATGATGTCACCTATTTATAGTATATGTCATATTTACGCTATTAAGTTCTCTAAGGTTGATATCTTTCAGTTAGAGTTTAGAAATTTCTCAAACTATATCACCAAATATTGTTAAATTTTTTGTTCTTTACTACCCTTTATTTGGGCTTGGCCTGTTGGTTGTAACTAAATAAATAAATAAATTATTATCGTAGGTTTGTCTCCCGAAGTATCCGATGCAACTCTCCCATCATATGTTTGATGGTCTGTCCAATATCCATCTGTCCTCTTATCGCGTTAATTAATGCAAATCTCGAGAAACTAGTCTCTGATATATGTGTTTACACTTTTCCTTCCACCTACGAACTAATCATATAATGTTAATGGTTCGCTAATCACGAAGATACGTTTCTCGGATGAATGAACAAACACCTACACATCTGTTAAGTTGCAAGTTGTCAATGCTGGTGTTTCTTGTACGCTTGTGTGAAACTGTGATTAATTAAGATTGCCAACTTTGATTAGGAACGATTAGAGAGGTTTTCTATTTTTCTTTCACTGTGAGAACGAAGGACCAACACTGGAAGGACGTCCTATCTATGGCAGAGAGTGGTCAAATCTATCCTTGAATGGGATGGTTCCCGTGTCGTATTGGATCATCATAAGAGCGCCCAGAGAAGGACGCCCAGACCAGGTCGCGGAATCGTTTAAAGTCTCGGACCCTCATAAGAGTGTTCGTCGGGGTAACCCAAAGTGATTTGGAGACGCCGTCGGGAGATCCAGGGAGATTTTTCTTTTCTGTATTTGGTTTGAGTTGCTGGAATCGTCTAGCAGGAATATAGAGATCAGCACGAGAAGAACACAGCTGTTGCGGCTCTTCGGATCATGAAAATGTAAGAGAGGGTCACGCGGAGGTGTCGCACCATCTTGTACCCATAACCAAGGTGGAGAACTCGATAGATAGTCGGTAAAATATATGTAATTTCGGGGTAAGAATTGGCTCTGAGGTTGAGGACGAAACGTGCTGCAGATAGGGTTTGGTCTGGATTCATCATCCTATGGGCGTGTTATGTGTGTTGTACTGTTAAGCGTTTTGTACATCTTCTGAACAAAATAATAAATGTTTTTCCTCTTTCAGCACTCCAATGATGGACCTCCTGGTTCAAGTAACTACAGCCTACAAACTCCGACCCTCAGAACACATCATCCAGGCTTTGGATATGTCGGAACGGGATCGCACTTTACCCTACAAACCCAACACACCGATCGGAGCTCTGGACACCCAACGGATTAAAGTTCTACCGAAAGGGAGGGCACCAGCACCTAGGGCTCCACCACCACCAGGCCATCAGCCCTTTGAAAGTACCTTCCGACTGCAGGTTCATCTCCCAAGAAACCAGTTCTGTGTTATCAGAGTAGGGAAGTTCGTTATGCTTGAAGATATCATGAAAAGAGTTTGCGAAGAGAAAAATCTTGACCCCAGGAAATATGAATTTAGACATCCAGGTTTGTACACAATTAGTTGTCGGAACGTATGTACGTCATAATATAATTACATATAAGTACATACAATACTATAGAATTAAGATATTGTTTGATAACGTCTTATCTAAATATTTTATTATTAGTCAACGAAACAATTCTTATCTCATAATTACGTGTTATATTGTGTTCATCTATTTTCTCTGTGTATTGCAGCAAATATCGACAAAGTTCTGGATCCGAAACGAACGCTGAACGATTACGAAATCACTGAGATCACTGTGGTACATCGAGGTACCTCTCACCTTTCGCAGACCATTTCTTCCAGTGATATTATGGCCCTCCAGAGGGAAGAAGAACGGAGGAAGTTACAAGCGAAGACTGGAGGTGGTGTGCTGAATCTAATCTTCAGAAGAGGAGGTAGAACAGTAAGTAGATGATGTCTGTAGGTTAACAAATACAGGTTCAATCTTCTCGAGGATATTGCTGTTTTTAAGTATTTATCTTTTTATATTTATTCTAGATTGGTTTATGAATTTAATTTGTTAAACAACTAGAGGTATGTAATGAATACACCACAGAAAATGTAACTAACAAATTATTATGAGGGTGGACTCAAAAGTTCGCAGACTAACACAAAAAGGGTAACACTTGCACTATGCAACTGTTTCGACTGTTGATTCAGGCTGACAGTGGTGAATCTATGTCTCATCGGTAATAATACAATTCCATAGACTTATCAAAATCAGCTTCATAACGAAGCAGGAAATCGGCTGAACACGTTTCTGATCAACCGTCAGAAGCCAAGGAACCTAACTTGTTCATTAGAATCCGTTCATAGAAGATGTCCATAACTTCTGTCATTTCTCGAACCTTGAATCTCCGATCTTCCATGACCATATTCTAAATGAAATTGGTGTTTTCTCCTCTGGTTACAATGCCTTCCACTGTGAACTGCAAGGATCATCTTAAGTGCTTTTCCTCCCACGTTTATATTCTGTTACCCACTTTTTACCACTGTTTATGAATTTGCTTCGTTTTTAAGCACTTTTCGTGGTAGTATAAAACTTTGCAGTGACATTTAAGACAGTGCACATAACACATAACCTTACAAAAATGAGTCTGGTGGTACCCTCTCTTGTTAGGTGGCGAAATTTTCAATCCATTCGCGTACTATTACATACCATTAATTGTATATACTTTGGTGGCAGTAAATAACAATTACATGCGTCTAAACAACAGAAAATCAATGATATGTTTTATTAAAATTGGGAATGGTTTGCCGTGTATTATATGTGCTTCTACAAATATTATCTTAGTGCCAATTTAAAGTATTGTTTAATTTTTCAGAGCATGGGTTCCGGTTCAGTATCCAGCGACACCCGATCTATCTCTCCTACTCAAAGTGACGACTCCCGCTCAGTAACACCTCCCGCCGTTCAACCGCCCATCCTCCCTCCAATCCCTCAGGAAGTAAAACCTCCCGGTCGTCCAAAAGCCCCTTTGAGGAAGCGCCGCCCCGCTCCAAAACCTCCTTCACAGCCTGCGCCCCCGGTAGAAGAACTCCCTTCTGCACCGGCGCAAGAATGTCAGAAAGAAGTGACAACTAAGCTGGAGAATGGGCTGACGATTTGTCATTCCAGGAATAGCAGCGATAGCTCTGGATACCACGAGGCCTCAATTCTTAGTGATAATTGTACTACCCTACCTAGGAGGCCCAAATCGACTGTTATTAACTCTAGTTTAACTAATAGCACCCTTAGTGTAGATCAAGGAATGGAAATGAGCAAGAGTACTGGAAATTTGAGTAATATGACGGCGCAGTCTAAATCCACCATGAGCCTGACCAATGCAGGTGAGAAGAACATATAAGTATTATTTGCACCCCATATTAAAGAACTAGTGTCAGCGACCTATAGATTACTCGGTTTTGTTGTTAGGAGCAGCAGAGAACTCCGCAATGAAAAAAAAACTCCAAATTTTGTTTTTCTCATTAATTCCTTCTAAAATTGAATACGATATCTTAATTTGGTACTCGCCTCTCCAAACACATAAACATATAATTGAGAACATTCAACGTAAATTTTTAAAATACATGTGGTTCAAAAATTTTTCTTTCTATCCAAACCAAGGTATCGAACAAATTGTCTTTTAACCCCATTGAATCCCGCCATTCTCAAATAACTCATACATATCTCGCAAACATTTTAATTGGTAACATTTACTCCCCAGTGTTGCTGTCAAAATTACCTATACATGTGCCATCTACAATGTCTAGTAATTATATATTTTTTTATTTACCCAAGTGCAAGACGAATACAATGCTTAAGTCTCCATTAGTAGTCATGTGTATAATCATTTTCATTAGTAATTTTTTATACTCTTGTACGTATTTTTCATGTATTTGTACTTATGTTTGGGATTTTCCTGCTTTGGGTGTATACCTATTAAGAAATCAAGTTCATTATTATAAATATTCACTGTATATAAAACATGTTTATTTCCCTTTTTGTCCAGGTCGGAAGAAGAGGGCACCACCTCCACCACCAACGTTAAAATCCGCCAGTTCAGTAGCAAATATTAGTACATCATCAGTCCCTGTAGTTGCTAGTAGCAGTGACTTAGAGTCAACCCCAAAAGTCCAATCAGGTAAGCTAAACCCTATATCGAAACTCATCACTGTTGAAGAAGAAGATAAAATTGATTCTGTAGAATGTTCTATAAATGAAAGTAACCCTATACGTAATAAGAAATTAAGTATATTTATTCCACCGCCTCCTGAGTTTAATGTAGATAGAAATGAAAGTAGCGAATCTTGGAATAACTTTATTTGTAGATTAGGTAAAATTCTAGATAACCGAATTGGTGAACTGGTTTAATTGAAAACTAATAAATATGTGGGTTACACTGAAATTTTTGACATATTCCTTGCCATCTTCCTAGCGTCTTGTATCGTCGTCTTTTCTCCAAGATCTTCAGTATTACCTGATCCCAGTTGTCTTCACGTCTTCCTCAGTCTTTTTTTTCTCTGATCATGTGGCCCCACCGAGATAGCTGTCTCTCCTCGATGAAGATACATTGTAGTTGTTCTCTAATCATTTCATTTGCCATTCTATCTTGTAGTTAATATTTCTTTTCAAATGCTTGAATTTTACTTTTCATTGTCCTAGAGAATACTCAAGATTCACATTTTATGTTAACCTCCTTTCCTTTGAACCAAATATGCCCACTCCAGTATCCCCAACTTGAAATTTTCTTCAGGCTTCGACTCATACTAGCCAAATATTTCAGTGTGACCCTCGTAACACTAAATTGTAGTAACATGCTAAACAAAAGCTTTCAAATATTAATAATAATACCGCTTTGTAGACCCTATAACTAAGTAGAAATTTTGCATGTTAGATAACTCGACCCCTGCATTCAATAATGATACTATTCCAAAACCAAAGCCAAGAACCGTTAAAGCAGCAGTACCAGTTCCAAGTCCAAGAAGAATAATCACAAACTCTGAAGAAAACCTTAGCTTACCAGCAAATATAAATATTAACAACACTGATACAAATGAATTTCATTCAATACCTAACTCATTTAGTATCGAAAGTTCAGAGAATTTTATTACTAACTCAGAAACGCCAGTGAACAAAAATTTGGAAAACTCTAGAAGCACCAACTCCTCTGATTCACAATTATCCAACAAAAGTCTTATTAGTAACGACAGAAAAGATTCCAAAATTGCCCGGGAAAGAGGTTTCCAAATAGGAAGAGCCATGCTGTCAATGGAAGACCAAGAGTTAACCGACACATCTTCCATTAAAACAATAAACAGTTCATCATCAGGTCAATACATTCCAGAAGAACACTTCGACAATTTAGAAATAAACAACATCGAAATATTCAACAGCAATTCAAAACAAACTGTCAAAAAGTATCCACGTTCTCACAAAACTCACGCATTTGCTGAAATCCACGACTTGGAACAGAATCAAACTTATGAAGAAGTGTTGTCAAGAACTTTATCATTTCCAGATCATGATGAAATGACTAGCGATGATTCTATGTTGAGTTTAAGGAGTTTAAAGAGTGTTCCGACTTTCATGAACAGTGATACCAACATAAAGAAGTGGGGTAATGTTCATAATTTGGATGAAGATAACCACAGTGAGACTTCGTCGCACCATTGGGTAGTTGGGGATAGTGATGCAGGCATGTGCTTTTACTAATTTTTCAGCTTTTATTAATTAGCTTTGCTTGCATTTTGTTGCGTTAATAATGATCACAGTAATAGTATTTTCTTTTTGTCTAACATATAAACTTCGTCTCACATCAATAATAGTAAAATCAGGACTAGAAGATGATCCTCTAAATGCTGGTCGAACTATTATCAACTGTCATTTGGCCCACAGTTTTTGTATGTCCTTAAAGTAGTCAAAAGATTTTTTAGAAATTTTTCACCTTCTACAAGGGTGGTTTGAAAAGTCCGTGCAAAAATGAAAACTACTTAATTTTTCGCGATATTTTTTATTATTTTTCAACGTAGTCTCTTTTAGACTTATAAACTTCGTCCAACGCTGCTCCAGTTTGTTGATCCCTTCCAAATAATAAGATTGGTCCAACTTTGCAAAATAAGCTTTCGTTTCTGCAATCACCTCCTCGTTTGAATAAAATCTTCTTTAATTTAATTCCATAATTTTTGCGGCTACAATCACAGATGAGTGAGCTGGTGCGTTGTCGAGATGGAAAAGGACTTTTTTGTGGATCAATCGTGGACGTTTTTCTTGCTGCTCGATGTTCAAACGGTCCAATAACGATGAATAGTATGCAACTGTTATAGTTTTACCCTTTTCCAAAAAGTCGATGAGGATTATTCCTTCGCCTTCTTTGCTGCAGGCTCCCCGCTGGCAACCCATTGTTTGGACTATTCCTTGGTCTCAGGTGTATAGTGGTGTATCCATGTTTCATCCACAGTGATGAAACGACGCTTAAAATCCTGGGGATTCCGTTGAAACAGTTGCAAACCGTCCTTGGAACACCTCACACGATTTCGTTTTTGGTCAACTGTGAGCAATCTTGCGGATAGCTTTTTCATGCCCACGTTTTGATGCAAAATATTATGTACTCGTTCACTAGAGATGCTCACAGCACTAGCAATCTCGCGCACCTTCACTCTTCTATCTTCCATTATCATATCATGGATTATATCAATTATTTCTGGAGTAGTGACCTCGATAGGGCGTGCAGGACGTCCAGCGTCACTTGTGCTCATATGCCCATTCCGAAAATTTTGAAACCACTTATAAACTGTTCTAATCGAAGGTGCAGATTCACCATAATGTTTATCAAGCTTCCCCTTAGTCTTCTGAGGCGAATTGCCTTTCATAAAATAATGTTTGATCAACACACGAAATTCTTTTTCTTCCATTTTTTTCTCAATTAAACGAACGTCAAATACAGAGAAATAGACAGATCTGGTTGAAATTTGGTGAGCGTTCTTCCAAGACATGTCACTAACTAAACATAACCTCGATATGTACCAATGTTGGCATCTCTCGGACTTTGCACGGACTTTTCAAACCAGCCTCGTATGTAGATTCTATAATTTGTTGAAAATGTAAGCCGGCCGAATATACCACCAATAAAACAAATTTACGGCATAAGATAAAGTCCAAATTATGTGAGACATGCTCGTATATTTTTGCACATAAGCTTTGTTTTTCTTTATCACTAATCGTTCATAGAGTACACAATTTAATAATATTGAGTCATTTTAAACAGAGTCAACATGTCCAGCTACTCCAAGTGACATATTAAGCCTGCCAAGAACCAGCGACGTATCTCTCAACAATACATCACTGAATTCGTTTAATTCTTCAAACCAGCCAATATCGCGTTCGAATATAACTACACCAGACATTGAAGATTCCTCTACAAACACTCCATCGTACACTTCTACACCTACACGTTCACAATCTACAACAGGAGAACAGAAAAATGTCACAGAAACTAAAAGCGACGACAGGAAAGATGAACCAGAAAGAAAGATGTCCATTATTGAAATTGAAAGGAAACTTTCCCTTGAAATCGAAAGGAAACAGACTTTAGCTAAAGAACAGTCTTTAACTAAAGATATCAGTCAAACTTTAGTTAAAGAAGCTGTACCACAACCAATTTTTCTTGAAGCAAACGACAAAAAACCTGATGAAGAAATTAAAACAAAAGCTCCAGCCAAAACTAAAAACGAATTATCGGAAGACTTTGAAACAGAATGGCAATATACACTACCATCACCTCCAAAAGCGTTCAGAGATACCAGCCCTACAAGTTTCACCGATGTAACGAACTACGACACGATAACATTTAACGGTTTAACAACAGATTCAGTTGTGTCAAATCCTACACTTTTTGAAAAGCTAGAAAATATAAGAGACGTAAGATCAGACACTGAAACTATCACCAGCGAAAGTTCTTCAAAACCAGAGGAAGTATTAACCTCAAAATATTTAAATTTAGAAAACCTTGAGAAGAGAAAATCCCTGGTTTTGGAACGAGAGTTAGCCAGCTTGAAAATACAAAATCAAATAGACAATTCCAAAAATGAATTAGAAAATACGTTGAAATCTCAAAGAGATAATTTGAAAACTGAAATAGAAGAAGCTATACAACAAAAGAATAAGTCTGCAACTTTATCCAGGTCCAATAGTCAAACCAGGGAAAAGATTTTAATGTCTGCTAGTGATAGCACACTTCCAAATTTTAAATTGACAACTTACGACCAGCCTAAAAGCAAAATAAATATCTATGAAGATGACACTATACGGAGCAATGTAGAAAACAAATCAGCCAATACCTCCAAACGTAATTCAACAGTCGATTTGAATAAAGTATCCAATGAAACCGACGACATGCCTTTTATGAGAAAGAAAACCTCCCTGACATCCGAAAATATGTTCTTCGCCAAACGAAACAGCATAGATGAATTCATATTTAAAAAACCGCAAGATCCACCAAAATACAAAAAGCAGACTTCAATAACAAATCTAAATGATGTAAATAATTATAAATCTGCTGATGCTGTGTCCAGATCGGAATCCTTTTCCATGAAGAATAATTTCTGGTCGAGATACAATCCCGTGAAAAGATCAAAGTCTCATATATCGTTGGATAAATATAAAGATGACACCAAGAAGACGGAAGAATCTGAAGAAGGCTTGCACAAGTCCAGTAGTCTCTTCAACGTCTCGGGACTTCAAAGTTTAGAGGTAATACGATTGAAATTTCTCGACTGTGATGTGGATTAGGTGTTAACAATTACTCGAAATCAGTGAAACAGTATTTATTCTTACTACCAACGTCTCGGTGCACCCTTGCACCTTCTTCAGGGTCTTCAACAATTATACAACAAAAATGTAACACAGACAAAATATCATGGACGTTATCAGACTTCCCGTAAGATTTTACAAATTGTTACAATTCATGTACACAAAATACATTCGTACAAAACGACAACCGAATAATATGGAAAATAGCCGGAAATATCCTGTGTAAGGATTCTGGTGACATCATTGAAACGTACTCCTACTGGTCGTCTGTACACCAATAATAATGTAGCAAGTTGTAGGAATTTAAATGTAAGGATATTAATGAAACTCAGTTTGGCCTGAAATTTGCCTTTTCCTTTTTGAACTTGTCCAATACACCAAAATATACGCTTGAATATCAGTTCTTGTATTGATGTTATTGCAATCATCCCTGATATGTAACATTTCAAGACACATACGTTTGGAGTAATTCTGCCCATCCTCCAAAATCTTAAAATCTTGAAAACACACTTTTGATCTGGATAATTTCTTGAAATGTTACATATTAGGGATGATTGCAAGAACTGATATTCAAGGACTTAACAGCGTATATTTTGGTGTATTGGAAAATTCAAAAAGGAAAAGACAAAGTTCAGGCCAAACTGAGTTTCATTAATTTATTTACATTTTATTTAAATTCCTACAACTTGCTACATTATTATTGGTGTACAGACGACCAGTAGGAGTATTATTCGGTTGTCGTTTTTTAGAGCAAATGGATGTGTGTATGCTCTTTGTACGATGTTTAATAAATTAAATGAATGTTTTGTACGAATGTATTTCGTGTACATGAATTGTAACAATTTGTAAGAGCTTATTGTAAGTGTGATAATGTCCATGTTATTTTGTATGTATTACATTTTTGTTTTATAGTTGTAGATCCTGAAGAAGGTGCAAGGGTGCATCAAACCGTTGGTAATAAGAATAAATGCTGTTTGACTGAACTTTCAAGTAATTGTTAACACCTAATTGAGATAAATTCGTTCTTGTATATTATTATTTACCTATAAAATTTGTTAACAGGTAATGCGTATGATACTTCCGAAACTTGGAAATTCTCCTCCAAGTTCGCCATCGGAGGATGTTAAATTAGAGTCATTAAAACTCTCCCAATCGAGGGTTGAGTCTGCGAAAATATCTCCACCAATTGTTGAACCATCAATAGTGGTACCACCTAAACAAGAACCACTTCCCAAACCAGAATTAAAAGAAACAGTAACTACTAGGAAATATCAATATAGTGGACCGCCAGCCATTAACTTAGGAACTTGGTCTGACAGACCAAAAAGTCAAATATGTTTAAAAGAAGACCAGGATTATAAAATTAGTAATATAAGCGCCATGAAAGCTAAATTTAATGCGGTACCAGAACAGACTTCTTATCCTAGCGTTAATATTAGAGTAAATTCCGAATCAAAAGACCAAGTTGATTCGGGAAAAATTAACATAAAAATAAATTCTGATACTGCAAAAAACATTTCGCATCAGTCTGGTAATGTTATTATTAAAATCGGAAACGAAGCAGAACCAAAACCGCGAGAAAACTTTTATTCTCGATTTCTGAATCAAACTACGGCAGTTGGATATAGAAAACCTTTAGGAAATATTAATGGAGTTGATAAACCTCGACCACATTCAATAGCTTTTGACTCTAATTGTCCCGATTTATCTCGTGTGCCAATAGTAAGAGCGGTAGAACTCAAAAAAACATTTAAAGAAGGTAACAAATCCGTGACTCAAATAATCCATGATGATGTGCCAAATAAGTCTCCTCCAATCAAAAGCAACAATTTGCGACCTTCTAGTGTTTATTTAAGTTCAGAAAACTTGAACAAAACAGACGCTCCAAATAAAATATTCAGTTTATTTCCAAAGCCTGTAAGTCGAGGGAACAGTTTTGCCACGACAAGAAATACCGCCAATCCTGTAGTCAAAGGATTTAGGATGCCTACTGAAGAAACAAAACAGTTTGGAACTTTAAAGCGAACATTTGAAAATGTAGTATTGAGAAAAACTGCGAATGGTGTGCCGACTAACAGACATTCTTTGGGGGCTGTTGAAACAAATGGTTTGTCAGTACCTCCGCCACCCCTAATGCCGAAAGTGACCGCTGTTACCAAAAAACCAATGCAGAGACAGCTACAAGTACAAGATCCAAGAGACGAACTTTTGGAATCTATAAGAAATTTTGGTGGGAAATCAGGGCTGCGCGCTATTAAATGAAAAGTTTTATTTATAATAGGACTTGTAAATTTAAATCTATTAACTGACTGTAAAATATTAATGGTTGATATTGTGTAAATTTGTTTATATTGTTTATTATTTAGTCATTATGATGATATACTTAGTCATTCTTGAATCTATGATGATTTAAAGCTCAATTACTTAATCTACTTATTTTGTGTTAATGTGTATGTCATGCTTTAGAAGTATTTACAAAATTAACATAATATTCAAGGGACCAAAGGTTTTAGGAGACAATTAGTATTTTGTTTTTATTTATTCTCTGTACCTCTAATTTGCGAGATAATTTAAAATGTTGTATACCTGCCATGAATGAAAAAATGGAAACATGAAATTAACGTCAAACAACACATCCTCCCTTCCAGGACTACATATCTTTAGAATAAGACAACAAGCTAGAAGAGAGAGATAGTTGAGTATTACCATGGTCTCTCTTCTCTTCTCAATGCCCTAATCTGATCTGACATTTGTTCTTATTTTCTGATAAATTGTAAAAAATAATAATACCGAAAATTCTATAATATGATAGTACTCAATTATCTCTCTCTTCGAGTGTTGTCTTTGTATAAAGAGGTTACTTCAAAGCTCAGTAGATGGCAACCATACCATAAGTATCAATTGAAAAAAATTATTGACAGTTAAGAATAAAAATTTATAATATCGTTCATATGTTTCATTTTAACTGACAGTTTAACCAGACATGAAAACACCGGGCCTTATTTGTAAGCTTATTTTGAAAAAGAAAATGGTATATTCGTAAAATTCTATACAAAAATGGACAATGGATCATAAAATTATTTATCAAAATTTGGCCAATGTAGGAAAGATGCGTTATATATCCGCAATGTGCTATTACTTCTAGTTTCGTAAAATGCTACAATAACTTTAGGACATATAACATTTTTTTTTATATTTCTGAAAAGTATATAACAGATATTAAGGATACAAGTTTGATATAGCCTCATAATGAAACTTGCGTGATTAAAGCACTCGGCTCAGCGCCTCGTGATTTAACATCACACGCGTTTCATTATGAGGCTATATCAAATGTGTATCCTTCAATATTTTATCTACGACAGTTTAAATTGCTCTTAAAATACATTTTTCATTTAATTTTTGACAAAAAAATGTTCATTCGTAGCCTACTTTATTAATACGTATGAATGATAAGTTTCATAATGGCACTGATAATGACATTCAAATTGATGTACTAATTACGTATTAGCGCACTATCGTAGATAAAAATTTCTTTATAATATTGCTAATAATAACTAAGAAATTATATTATAAAATAATATAATGATAGACGAATATACTTATATAAAAAGATGTATCAAATTTTGTTGTTTTGTATTCACGTATTTGTTTAATCAAATCCTTCTATACATATAGCATTACCTGAACAACAAAACTTATAAAACAAAATTTACAGATTATTTTATAAAATGTTTCAAAAACATTTATTAGTATGTATGGTAAAGAAAATTTTGTGTACCTACTTTTCAAAATATAAAAAATAGTATATTTGAAAATTCAAAGTTACTGTAGTTTACCTCGGAACCGGAAATAATAGAATACATATTATTATTTCAATTATGACAATTATGGTACTTTCAAATTACCACAAAATTATAAACATCTATTAAAAATATTTTTTATTCATCTTAAGGGATGATCCAAAGTCTAAAAGATCTTAAAGAAAAAATCAAAAAATGTTGCAAACAAAATATATCTTTACACTTTATTTTTATTCTTCATGGCTGGGTAGATAACATTTTAAATCACCCTCGTAAAAAAATAAAAGGGATTTGTTATTATTTTCACATTATACTCTGTATTTGTGTGTAACTACCTATCACAATTTACAAAATATATTTATGTACATTTATTCCTATAAGCTCAGACAAGTTCAAACCTAAATCTTTCAACAATTTGCCGATTGAAATATGTATTAGTTGTGCTTCATCGCTTCAACAGTGAATTTTTATGTGATTCGTGTGACCTGTTCCCTGCATATTGCAACAATTAAAATGTGAGTACATGTTATATATTGTTGTAGATTTATTTTATCGGTACATTGACATAAATGTTTATTTTCATTGACACCAATACGCTATAGAATGAATAAATCTATCGTTACTAAAACAAGCTCTGTTTTTGGGTATACTAAGAGCGCTGTAATTGGGTATACTAAATATTCGTAGCACGAGCCCTATTTTTGGCTGTTTTAAACATTGATTGTAAATGTATTTATTTTAAAAATGTTAATTCATGTGGATATCATAGGAGGGCCTGCGGCGTTAGCACTGTGTAGGGTACCTTTATATACAGGGTATGGCCATGAGGCAAGATCGCCGCCATAAGCGAGCCAATGTCAAACATATTGATAATTCATTTCCCTATTTATTTGTAAGAAATGTGATATTATATTATACTGGAATATTAAATAATCTCACTATGAATCTATAAAGGTAATAAAAATTCATTTATTTAAGAGATACACAATTATTATTATGACACAGATTTGGAGGTTATGTATAGCATATGATATAGGTTGTTATTATCACATCAAATTTAATAACTGTGGTTATTATTTACATAATAAGTATATATTTTAAACTTACCTTTTAAAAAATTAAATGTTTGTGCTTAATATTGGTCATTTTTATGTGTTTTCAATATTGCCAGTCATCGTACTCAGTATCTCAAGAAAATATACAAATAAATAAAATAAAAGTATTACTTACACTTTAAATAAATATTAGAAGTATATTTAAATGTGTTTTGCATTAAAATAAAGCATGTAGCCACGAAAATACATAATAATTTGCGCAACAACAACGAATATGACAGTGGCCCTCTAATGGCGGACGAAACGCGAGCACGTCATGGCCATACCCTGAGTATATAGGTACCCTAGCACTGTGTATAGCTTAAGCATGTTTCCAATGTCATAAAATGCTGAAGACAGCGGTGGTAGCACTTTTTAAAAACGTGTAACTATTATAATTTAGGAATCCATGTAAACAATCATAAAACACTATCCACTTAGGGGAAGCTCGGCATAGCCGAGTTTTGGCTAGTTCGTTACTAAAATTTATACTTATATAGGGTCTCGTTGCTATGTGCTTGGAGTGTTTGGTCGCGAATCTGTGGACCCGGGCACAAAAATGACCCCTGTAGTGCATTCTCCGCGCCAACAATAAATGCCCGTGAGGTGATACGTGATAAACGCCTAAACGATACAAATGTATCATCATTACCGATGTTTGTGTGTATATACAAAGCTGTGTGTAATAGACAAAGCAGATTGGCACACCCAGCAATGGGTAATATGCCGTGACGATATATTTGTTTATTTATTTAAATGTTAGTGGTGTTCACATGGTTTAATTTCCTTTATCATTAGTTGGCGGGAGGTGGAATGAATCAAAAACATAAATATTATGAAATACAGTTCTTCAGTCTCGGGGTCCGGTCTTCTCATATACAGATAATTTTTACCTCCCGCTGCCCCTTGGTAAGGGAGGTATAGGGATTGTGCTAAAAATAGTATATCGAGATATTGATAAATGACCACATTTTAAGGTCCCTACAATACAATTTTAACATTTCCACGATGATGTCTGTGTTGTGTGTGGATCCTATTTACGCTCTAACTCAAATACTATCTTTCAGAAATACATACACATTCATAAAATCACACATGTCCCACTTAGTTCAAAAAAATTGTATTTCTACCTTATTCTAATATGGAAAGAAACCATTAGATTTTGGTGTAAATCAGATAACCGGAATGGGCCAAAATAGATATTTTGTCGAAAAATACCTTTAAATGTTATTTTTTCGAGATTTATGTTATTATAAATATATAAAACTGAAAGATTATTAAATTTTCTACAGGGTTGCATTAAAACTTTTTGTATATATTTTATGGATAAATTTATAAAATTATGTATAATTTAAATCCCGGAGCTTACGCCTTAAACACTCCATGGTTAAACAGTTCAGATCTCAAAGGTATGTAACTGACAGATAAATATCAATGTCGAAAAACTAATTTCAAATTAATAGTAGTAACGTTTTAAAAAGAAAATAGTAAATAGAACAATAATTATATGGAAAGGAACATAATACAGTTTCCAAGTTTCCAGCATAAGTAAATATGTAGGAACGTATGTATGTATTTAAATTAATAAAAATTAAATGGCGGTAGGTATTATGTTAGCCACATCAGATTTTTTATTAAACAATGAAAAAATTTAACATATCTTTTTACCTTCAGTCACCTATAGGTAAGGAAGGTATTGTCTTTGATCAAAAAAATCGATGGTGAGTTTTTAATGAATAAGTACGTTTTAGAGTCCCTACAGTACGAATTTACTGTTTTTACGATGATATCTGTACGTTTGTGTGTGTTTATGTGTGTGTGTGTGTGTGTGTGTGTGTGTGTGTGTGTGTGTGTGTGTGTGTGTGTCAGTGTGTATATATGTGTGTGACAAAAAATTCTGCTTCGATAACTCCAATACTACAATTCCAAAAATTATAATTCTTTCATATTCCTCTTTCGTATGTCCATATGAAGAGTTGATTAGATTTTGGTTATGATTGGATAACCGGACGTACTCTAATTTACAGATCTTAACAGTATTTATAGAAAAAACGCTGTTAAATATCATTTTTTGATCTTTTATGTTATTATAAATAAAAGAATATGTTATTCTTTATTCTATACAACTATATTTTTTTCTTCATGTTCAATGAATTTAGAGCTAAAGAATTATAAAGAAATATCTTGCAACCTAATGCTGCTAAAAGCTGCACCATGGAAACAATATATTCAAATATTACTAATTGAAAAGAATAAACGGCAATTTAAATAATTTATTTTCAGAGACAATTTTCTCATGCATAGAGTAATATGAAAGAAAATAAAAAATACGGGTTAAATATTTTATTCTTATTCTTTCGATTAAACCAAAGAAAAAAAATCATGCAACACCACATTATATACTTTTTCTATTGTAATACTGTTTATTAACATCATTTACAACTTAAATCAATCAAAAACATATAAATATTATATGAAATAATATAAAAATTAAACAAAAATATTTTCCCAAGTGGACACCTACCGATCCCTGGAGTTACAGTAACATTTGCCGACAGCAATCACGGGACCCGGGCTTCTCATATAGGAATAATATTTTATTTCACATTTATGCACTTGTTCTATTGCATTGTTGTTTATTAACAACAATTGTAACTAAATAAAAATATTTCATTAAAATTGAATCAAAATTAAATATTTAAAGTGCAATCAGCACATTGAACAGGTGAGCTGCGGTCAAGGCTGGCCGCGAGAACACGTTTCCAACCCAAGTAATAAATTATCAGCATCAAGATAAGTTGATAAAAAATCGAATAAAAACTTTCAACCATGTTTACCAAGACGAATACTAAAACTACAAGGGTCAACGCGTTCAAAAAGATTCTTTTATTGGCTTGTTTCATAAATAAGTTTGTTAATAAAAAAATGGAAGAATTCAAAACAGTTGAAAAATAAAAAAAACTAATTTATTAATATGATTTGTGAGAACTTAAATAGTAATTGTTATTTGGTGATGTCAAACAATTCATTATTTGACAAATTGGTTATGACAAATGACCAATATATCAAATTTTATCAAATATTTCACAAGAGACCAAATCATAAACTCGTAATTTTGGATAATAGTAACGTCATTTCATATTTATAAAACAAATGCATTTTTAAAAGAATAAAATTTATGACTTACTTATTTATAATTGTTGATAATAAACTATTATAGGAAATCATATCATAAATTGTTATTTCATAATTATAGGAAATGGGACATTCTAGTGTGAAACGGAAGATGACACCGGTCATAAATAAAGATTTTGAAATTTTACACATCATACATAATGGTATAGTATTAGACTTTCTTAAAAATTTGGAAATTAATACGGCAATACCTATTCTTCATATTTAAGTTTTTAAATATTAAACTCATTTTATAGAATTCAAGCAGTCATGTGACTATGTTCGCCTTGACAAGCAGATATGGGGGTCGTGTCAGAATGAGAGCTAGTAATTTTGCATATAGATGTCAAATGTCAATTTTTCGTACAAATTTTAAGATTTTCTGAGTTCAAGTGGTTAATTTATCACCAGGAGTGTGTAATTTACTTGTCCATGAAATTAAATTGTTTGGAATTGGAATATTATGAAATTGAAAATGATGACATTTTACATCTATGTAGCTGTCTTTCTAACAAGGTCCCTCATATCTACTTGTCAAATTTTCACGACATTATTTGCGTTGTGAGATTTATTACAACAGATTATTTTATATATTATATTTCTTTATATCTAAATCTATAAAAGTTATAATAGAATATGCATATCAAATAGAGAATGTAATTTTCTTTAATACTTGCAAGAACAAAAAATTTCATAAAATAATATTTAGAAGATTTTTTTTAATAATCTGCTACTTCCGGTTGTTCATTTATTACCAAAACCTTTTCAACTCTTCCCAGTAATGTCCGACTGAGAAATACGTAAACAGATATTAAGTATTATAGTTTTTGGATAATCGTCCTTCCAACATCCACACAACACACACACACACACACACACCATCATCATCATAATAAAAAGGTTAAAATCGGATTGTAGGGTCCTTAAAATATGCTTATTCATTAAAATCTGGATATGCGATTTTTAGCATGAATCCAATACATCTCTTAGCGAGAGGTAATATATATATATATATATATATATATGAAAAGTCCAAGCCGAGAGACTGATGTCGGCAAATGTTCCATTAACTCCCGGCATCAGTAAATGTAATTTTGGGAAATCATTTTTACTTTAATTGTTATAGGTATAATATATGCCAGAATATTCTACTGCCTGTAACCGTTTTAAATATTTATACGAGTATGAATGCCACAGAAATAGACATATTATTTAAAGTTGTTTATAATGGAAATGACTCGCTTTCTCTTCTGTTAACAGTGCGTGGTACCAACAGATTCTGGTTAAAGAGAAAGGCGTCATATTCACAATAATCAGTTATTGGCAAAGAGTTAAAAAAACATCTTTCGAATCAGATTTTGCAAGAGTTTTTTAGCAAACAATAACAATATTATTGCATTGTGTTGAGATGATTGTACTACGTGAAAATTTGAATAAATTAAGAGAGATAATATAAAAAATTGTTGTTGCCATGGAGGTTGTACTGTCGTTCACCTTTTTATCCAAGTCAATATACTTAGGCGGCATTCTTCACTCTTATGTTTGTATGTTTCCTGCAGAGTATATTGGATCCCGTTATCTTATTAACATAAATAAATCATGTATTGATAGTTAATACAAGAAATCTTATCCCAAAGAACAGTTATTTAGCAATGAACGCGAAATTTTTTACTATTTCAAGTTTATAATTATAGTACATCACCTAATAACTATTAAATTATGTAAATTTATTGTATTGCCTTTATATCGAATCCATTTAAAATTAGACTCATATTAGTATAGGTCGCAGATTTCTATGCGTAGAATCCAAATTTTCAAACAGCAGAATGATATCTCTTTTATTTTTTGAGATAAGATCGTGGTCTCTCAAATTGGACCTTTTTATTCAGGCATCAATTATTAGAGCCTGTTGGCCACCGAAATTAGCATACTTTGATATCTGATGATACCTACAAGGCGTGGTGAATAAACAACTTGCATTTGTTCGAAAACAAATGTCTCACATCGCAAATCATTGTATGCAAATGAGTGAGTTTCTCTTAATCAAGTCGGCACTGTCTCGTCTTCCTTATCCAGGTCCTCGTATAATGTAAACAAGGTTAGGGGGTAAGTGGCCCCGAACAACACCACCTATGAATATTAACAAAGCCCCCCGGCAAGTCTGCAAGACGTGAGACACTGAACATTTGTCGCGGTAGAAGCGGAATACATAATGTTTATAGCAAAATTCAAGTTAATTTATTTCACTGAAAAATGCGTACATATCCGATAATATATACAGTATTGCTTGACGCGGTTCTTTCGTATTCATTTTCTTTACATCCATATGAAGATTTTGGTTATAATTGGTCAACCGGAAGTACCCTCATTTGAAGATTTTAACAGTTTTCCTTGAAAAAACGCTGTTAGATATGTTTTTAACATATAATGTTATTATAATTATTAAGGAATATTCTATTATCTATACGATTTGATTTTATTTTATACTTCATATTCAATGGATATAGAGTTAAAACATAATAAAGGAATTAAATCATAAATCAGCCAGCTATACTATAACCATGGAAACAGCTACTATATTAAGAAAATTCTAAATGACAGATGTCAGTATCAATAAAAAAAAAATATGGCAGAGAGACAAAGATGCTGAGATGGATGTTGGGGAAGACACGTAAAGATAGGTAAGATATAGGAGGATAAAGGAAATGGCTCGAGTGTTAGAAGTTTCTTAAAAGATACAACAGAGACGATTACATTAGTTTGAACATCTCATGAGAAGAAATGAATAATATATTAGAAGAAGAATGAACATCTTAGTAATAGTAGATAGAAAAAAAGAGGAAGATCAAAAAAGAAGGTGGACTGACTGTATTGCGGAAGATTTGAGAGAAAATGAATTGAATGAGGACGACAAGCAAAACAGAAATGAGTGGAAGAAGAAAATCAAAAATAGAGACCCCTAACGAATGGGAAAAGTTAAAGAAGATGTTAGTGTCAAGTGCAATTTGCATAGTTTGTTTATGAAATAATTTTGAATGGAATATGTACATAACATAATTGACGGAATCTAATGTGCTGGGCACATCAGATTTTTTTTAAATATTGAATTAAAAAGAATCGTCCTAAAACTCTAGACAAAAACTTCCCGGCACTTAAAAAGGCACCTGTTCTTATTGGCTGCCTGAACAAAAGCAACCTTTCTTGTTCATCGCGTGCAATCGCGTTTCTCTCTATCTCTGTCGCTTATAAACAAAACTTGATGTGCTTTTGTGTTATTGTGTTTGACATTAGAAACTGTTTCCTTGATTGTGCTGCCGCGAGTGCCTTTTGCCAACTCTGTTTTTAATCACGTAATATATTTGAAAATATGACATTTTTCACAATTAATAATTTATTATATATAGGAAGTATTATAATTTTTGTCCAATAAATAATGTTCAAATCATGCAACCACTCTATTGTGACATTTGTAGGGCGGAACATTTAGGTACTTTAAGATTATAACGAATAGCCTTGCTCCGCGGTATTTAAAATAAGATTATGTAAATTTGAACGTGACATCTGAGTCTGCAAGTTGAAATGCATCTTTATTTTAATCTTATTATACGCAGCGTGAACTCTTGATAAAAATTTACTGCATATATAAAAATCTTTTAAAGATTTTATCTCTTGTAGGAATTTATGTCAATGTACTTGTATGAATCATATGTAAATAATTATAATAAATAGACAATTTCGATGTCAGTCATTTGCAGATATTCCTTTTGAATTCATGGATATATGATGACACTAACGACTCGTTAGTTACAAGTCCTCAACGGTTGGCGAACTTTTTCCAAGGTTGGCATAACTTGCTACTATCAATAGCAAGTAAAATACTTATAGCAAGTGACATACAATATTGATGTTCAGATAATCAGTATTCATTAGATTCATGTTACAAACTCACTTTGATCTGCTATTGGCATATCTTTAAGAAAGTTTACTTAACACCACTAACGCAACTTATATAGCAGTAATAATTTAAGCACACAAAACTTGGTCCCTGTTTTCCAAGCGTGACTTTTGTGCATTAGGTTGTTATATTTATAGAAATATATTTAGAGAAATATTCTAGCCAGGGCCTTGATTTTGTAACTTCCACTAGATTTCAAATTTTACAAGAATTGGGTAAAACTAAACGTAATAAAGAAATGTCAAACATAAACGATAGAACGAATTCTACTGCTGCAGGCCAGTAGAATTTCAAATCTACTCTGAAAAAGAGTGAAGAAAAATTAAAATTTGTTCGGTTTTGAAATTTATTTATTTTTATTTATTTAATGAGGTTGGGGAACCAACAGCACAATAAGGACCAAATAAGGTTCTTGCTATTAGATACAAACAAAAATATTACAGCTAACAGAGAGTACTTAAAACAACTATAAAGATCGTAAGGTAAATTTGAAACATTTTTTAAAGGAGTTGAAAGACATATTGAACAGAAGTATATAAAATTAGTGTTGTATGTGAACATTATACACTTAATACAGGAATACTTATAATTATTTGTGTTACTTTTAGGTAACTTTTATAAATTATAAGACCTTCTTACTTTTGGTGGAATATGAAAATTAAACAGTGAAATAATATGTGTAGAATAAAGCAAATTATTGAAAACTTTATACAAAAAGATCATGTCAAAATAAGTTCGCTTTCTCGCTAAACTGCTCATATTGAATTTTTCTGGTTTGTATATGTAAGTTGGACAGTTAATATTAAATTTATAACAAAGTGAATTTACAAATTTCTTTTTCCTTCAAGCGTATTATAATATTCATATTATACTACTGTACACACACTATAGAAGATATTCATTTTCTTCGTAGTACAACAATGCGTTCATTATTGTACTAGTAAAAAATTGTAATTTGACAGTTGTATCGTTTTTGTTTTGTAATGTATACAATCAACTTTGGCTGAAATTGCAAACTCTACAATTAAACCAATTCCAAAAAAATATTTAAAAAATCCCCAATCTTCTTTGAAACACTTGAAGAAAAAATAGTATATGTTATTAGGAGTAGAAAGCGGTCTTTTTGTGTTTTACCCAGCTTGCCTGGCCTCGGCTAGCGCCTCGGCCGCAATAGCTGGGTTCAACACAAAAAGACCGCTTTCTACTCCTAATAACATAATATACTATTGTACATTTTCAATAATATTAATATTATTTCTGTACATTGATTACTGCGGACGCGTATTCAAGTTTGGAGCGTACTAAAGAATTATATATACAAATAACAGTGTTTGGATTTTTAAAAACTTGTGTCGAAATATGAAACCCATTGTACGGTATGAGTCTTCCCTGATGGCGTCAATATGAGATCAAAAGTTTAGGATCAAAGAGTACACCTAAATCTCGTATTATGGACTTTACTTCCACAGGAATATTGTTAATAATATAATTAAAGCTGACTAAATTGCGATTTCTAGTGAAATTCATAACATACCATTTTCAAATTCAATAGAAATTAAAGGTACAAAATCTGGGCCCATGTTGGATAACATCGCTAAGTCAACGAAGATTTAACAATTTGCTCGCATTTTATTAAACGACTCGCACAAGGTAAGATGCTTTTAACTGTCCTTGGAAATCACCAAAGTGAAAAGGCTATTTTGTCTTGTTATTGAGACTCTGTTCCATATGTTGCTTTGATTGATTTATTACAAGTAGAAAGTTTTTTACCGTATGTTTTCGTTGTTAAGTTTTAATGCGCATTTTTGCAAAGTAATAAAATTGTGCTCCAAATATTTTAATGATTACGGTCACCGTGTTATTGAATTTTGACTTACTTACTTTAGCATTTTATTATCTTATTTAATTTAGACTAAAGTGTAACCCGCATTATTTTATGAAACAATTAGATATATATCTCTATTTGTCACCTCGTCATTAAAGTTTCATTATCTCATTTGGAAAGGTCAGTAACACCAGACAATATTTTGTTTAAGTTCAGTAATGAATAAGCCCTATGCCTGCAACTTATTGTACACTAGCAGTACATAAGTCCCAGACATGTTCAGCTCCTAGAAGTCCATGGGTCCCAGTCCCATTATGAGAGCTTAGCTTACGATCACACGTAGGTCCCAGATCTACTATGCTAAACCCTGGGTTTACCCTTTGACATCCCAGATGTCCCCGTGGATCTCAGCCCCTCAATTGGTGTTTCTCATATCTTCAAAACACAATGTCCATTTGTGCTCCAAACACACACAAGATTTTTTCTACAGTCGCCACTGTGGGGTCCTCCTCCATAACAAAAAATAATAAAATGTAAACTTTGTACTTACACTACTACTCAATTAATAAGGAGTAATATAAAGAAAAAACGTCTTTTATATTTAATTTTAATTTATCGTTATTTCCCATTCTTCTTGACCTATTGTTTCAATCTAATCTAAACATTTTAAACTTTCGTTTTTGTAAATGAATACCCTATTTTATTTTCACAATAGTGCGGCATTTTTTTTGGTTATGTAATATACTGACAGCGCAGTTATGTCAGATTTATTTGCAAAGGTGGTAAACGTGTCACTACAGTGCCATTAGTTCCTGACTAAACGTATCCATTAATAATGTGGAGAAGTGACATTTCTCAACATTGTATTATTAGAAATTTGGACAGCGAGCGTTTTTTCTACTTTGTCGCGCTAGAGCGGCAAAGTGACATTTTGCGTTGACAAAAGAGTGCGCAAATGGTTACTTTCTATGTAGACTGTAGAAAAAGATATTAAAACGATACATTTCGAGTCTTCCTCTATCAATACAACCTATAAATTGTGTGGAGCAAATTAATAGAGAAGCGTCAATACCGATATTGTAGCGCGGCGTGGCGCGCTGGCCTAGCCAAGCTAGCGTTGCTTGTTGCTTTGGCGAAGTTTCTCCGTCCGCGGACTAATTTAATTAACGCGCTGGAGGCGAGATAATCTCATGACTTGCTAATGTCATTTCCCGGGGCTGTTGCTCGCTCGCACTCGCACCCCCTATTTAATGTTTTAATGTTTACGAAATCCGCTACAGCGAACCACAACTAACTTTGTTTCTCTACTACTATATAACCCTGTTTTGTTTTAAACTTTTTAACTGCCGTCTAGGTAAGGAAGGTACTATCTTTGGCCAAAAAATTCGATAGTAAGTTTCAAATGAATAAGCATGTTTTGGGGTCCCTAGAATACGAATTTACTATTTTTACGATGATGTCTGTATGTATGTGTGTGTCTGTGTGCGTGTGTATGTATGTAACGATCGTTTCGGATCGCATAACTCCAGGCGTGATTAGATTTTGTTCAACTGGAAGTACCCTCATTTGCAACTTTTAACAGTTTTTCTTTATTTATTGACATTTTATGTTATTATAAATTTTAAAGGATATATTATTCTCTATACGTTTTGATTGCATTTTGAATTTCATAAATCAGCCATCGAAAACTGCTAATATATTCAAATAATTCAAATTGATAATTGTAAATATCAATGAAAAGAAAATGTATTTGGCAGAGATGAGGATGATGAGATAGATGTTGGAGAAGACACGGAAAGATAGGATAAAGCATGAATGGATAAGGGAAATAACTCGAGTGATAAAAGTCTCTAAAGAGACGATTACATTGGTTTGAGGAAGAAGAATTAATAAGTTAGTAAAAGAAAGTAGAAGAAACAGAGGAAGACCAAATATAAGATGAAAGTACTGTATTGCGGAAGATGTGAGAAAAGAAACTGAATGAGGACGACACGCAAAACAGAAATGAGTGGAAGAAGAAAATAAAAAATAGCGACCCATAAAGAATCGGAAAAGCTAAAGAAGAAGATATCAGTGTCAATTGCAATTTGCATAGCTTATTTATGAAATAATTTTACTGGAATTACGTAGTATACCGGATTGACGGAAGGTAATGTGCTGACATCAGATTTTTTTTTATACGGTGGCAAACTTTTTGCATTTTTGTGGTTGGGAAATTTGTAGTTTTAGTTTTGAACTTTGGGCTTTTCAGAATATATTATGCAGATTGTTTTTTTTTTGTTTTCTAGAAAAAACTAAATTAACAATAATGGGTAATTAAAAGTGAATAACATTTCGAATAGAAAAAATTAAAGATGCAATCAGCATGCGAAACAAATTACATGAGTTTCTTACGCTGTCCGCAATCTGATTCCGGTTATATGCCGGTGTGGCTCTATACAGCAGATACTTGATACTGCTACACCTGTTGGGATGCAGTATGCGGTCAACTCACTCATTACAAAGCACAAAGCCATTATCTTATATTAGACAGACCATATTTCTAACATCACCTAATGTACTATAAAATTTAAGATGTCGTCTGCTGAAACTTGAAAATGTGTAATTATGTTTTATACTGTAGCTAGTCTCGAGTTCTGCGACTGTCTTGAGTTACAAGGGATAACTGCGACACATTAATACGAAGAATATGTTGATGGTAAATTTAGAATGCTAATTTGACATTGTAAAAAGTGTAATGGAAAGTATGTAACATTACATATTTCTTGTTGTAATGTAAACCACAGTGTTAGATATAATAAGTTATTATTCAATACAGAATCATTATCTAATGTTTTGAGAAAGCGGTCAATGCTACTGTACTCGACAATCTAAATAGAAATCAAAAACGAAAAATGCCGGTATTCCAAACTCTTATAAGTAGAAAGTGAAAAGATTTAACCTAAGCATTATTATTTGACTGATATGCTGATTATTTTAAATTAAAATAAGTACTAGGAACTGGAATTCATATAAAGTGTAAGCATTAGGATCATTCAGTTATTATTTACATATTGTCATTAACTTAGTTAAATTTTGTTAATTAAAAAAATGTTTGATATGTCTAAATCAGATATCCAGTACATCTAGTTTCTAAATGTATAGTGACATGGTTAGTCACAGCATGCTACTTGCTAAACTTAAATAATATAACTTCTCTGAAATTGCAATGATTTGGTGTAAAAGTTATCTGAATCACCTGAAGAGTTAAAGTTTGTATATCTTCAAATTAAAAAAATTAACTTCTTCCACTTTTAGCGTTCAGTGTGGGGTGCCTCAAGGATTGCTTTTGGGACCGTTATTTTTTCTTATTTATATTGCTGACATGCCATCTGTATTTAACTTTTATAATGTATATTCTTACGCAGATGATACAACCATTCTTGCTTCAATAAACCCTTCTAAAGTGGATGAACAACTTGCAATTGTTAACAGAGAATTGTTAAATTTAGTATTGTTGATAAAAAAAAACAACAGATATTAGATTAACACGAATAAATCTTCTTTCCTCGTCGTTGAGAATCATGATAATATTACTCCTTACGCTGGATGGTACTCAAATTGAACGAAGCAGTTTTATAAATATTTTGGGTCTCCTTATTGATAAAGATTTACTCTTCAGAGAACATTTAAATAAGAAACTTATGGTTGCAAAGATTGGCTTGCATCACTTATATCAGTTTAGACATGATATTATTACGTCGGTCAAATTATGACTTAGTAATTCCCTTATTCCGCCACTGTTTGACTGCTGTGGCTGCACTTTCGTTCCTAATCTCACCCAAATCGATAAAAATAGAATTACACTAATTCAGAACTCTTGTTTGCGCTTTGCTTACGGTGTATGATCATATTTCTGAATACCGTAAATCAGCTAAAACGATTTCGGTTGATGACAAAATAGTTCAAACTGGTATTCTGGGTTACCTACAAAACAAACTAGTCCATAAAGAATACAACTGTGCTCTTCGCATTAAAAATTTATACATTGCTCCTTCTTATAGGAAATCCAAATTTAAGGGTTCATTTTATTATCTGGCTCCTTTTTATAACGAAATTCTTATTTATTTAAGATCTGTATCATCGTGCACGTTTAAAATATCTCTCAGGTCAATATCATGTTTTCAATACTATCTTGCTTTGATATACTTTACGTTATTATCTGTATTTAACCTGTGTTGCTTGTATTGGATTTATTATTTGTAAACTATGCTCTGCTACTTGATTGTTCTTATTTTGCTATTGTTTTATATTTAAATATTCCATTGTATGGTTAGGTGGAGGATCAGCTCTGGATGAACCTCGCTATTGACTGTCAGTTTTACTGAATTGTTCCTGATGTATACACGCTTTTATTTTATTACCTTGACACTTTTGACGACATATTCATCCTTTTTTACCTTCCGTCACCTCTAGGTAAGGAAGGTATTGTCTTTGGTCAAAAAATTCGGTGGTGAGTTTTCATTGAATAAGCACGTTTTAGGGTCTTTACAATACGATTTTACTATTTTTACGATGATGTCTGTATGTATGTGTGTGTGTTCGTATGTGCGTGTGTGTGTGTGTGTATGTGTGTGTGTGTGTGTGTATGTGACCGTTTTTTCGTGGACGATATCTCCAATACTAGAATTCCAAAAATTACAATTCTTGCGTATTCCTCTTCCTTACAACCATATGCAGACTTGATTAGATTTTGGTTATAATTGGTCAACCGGAAGTACCCTCATTTGAAGATTTTAACAGTTTTTCTTGAAAAACTCAGTTAAATGTTATTATAACTTAAAGAATATATTATTCTCTATACGATTTGATTGCATTTTATATTTCATATTCAACAGATATAGAGTTAAAGAATAATAAAGATAAAAAATTCGTATAAATTTCATAATTCAGCCAGCTATGCTAACATAACCATGGAAACTGCTAATATATATGCAGGTAATTCAAATTGACAGATGTCAGTATCAATAAAAAGCAAGTAATTGAATGAAAAAATAAGGGAAGTAATTCTAGTGTTAGAAGTTTTTAGATATAATAGAGACGATTACATTGGTTTGAACATGTCATGAGGAGAGATGAATAAATTAATAGAAGGTGGAAGAAACATAGGAAGACCAAATATAAGATGAAAAGACTGTATTGCAGAAGACTTGAGAGAAAAGGAACTGAATGAGGACTATACGCAAAACAAAAATTAGTGGAAGAAGAAAATAATAAATAGCGACCCCCTAACGAATGGGAAAACTAAAGAAGAAGAAGATGTCAGTGTCAAGTGCAATTTGCATAGTTTGTTTATGAAATAACTTTACTGGAAATATAGGATCTTTTGCAAAAAAATTATGTATAGGGCGCGTGCAGTGACATGACTTTGCTGCCAAAAGTGTCATAATTTTTCATTCAAAATTTCATGATTTTCTTATTTCATGTGATTTGTTTGTTATCAGGAGTATGGAATTCCGTTGCCGAGAAAGGGAATCATAAAATACCAAAAATTTTGAATCTTTTGCAAGAAAATTTATGTATGGAATTTGTACATAATACACAGGATTGACGGAAGGTATTGTGCTGGCCACATCAGATTTTTACATTTAATTTTCGTTTGTAATGAATTGTATCCGAAATCCCTGAGGATGGTTCATTTGGAACCGAAACGTAGGAATGTTAAATAGATCACAATAAACATTTTTCACCAGACTGCAACTCCATTTATTTACCAGTAACCTTTTACATCATACCAACAGTCAAGAAATACCCAAGAAATTTATAATTCGTAAAACCCAAACTCCTTTAAAAAATAACTCTACCTACTCGTACGACTTTCCCTCGGTTGCATTCGTAATGCTTTACATATAATATGTTGCACTAGCCTTCACACAATTTTTCTTATTACCATAATAAAATAGTTAAATCAAAATATTTTCTTACCGCAAAACAATAAATTCAAATCATTGCAACATTTTTGCTACTTTGTGATACTGGAAATTTCCTTGAAGCAACAAGAAAATTATATTACAAATTAATAGTCACTAATTTATTTTCGAGCAGAAAATTCCACAAAAAATAAGTAATAACTTGAATTAATTACTTTACCAAACAATAAAAAATCTGTTGTGGTCAGTACATTCCTTCTCACCATTTACATTTTATCTTGCATAGGGCGTGGACAGTCATGTGACTTTGTTGGCCCTGGCAAGCAGATATGGGGAGCCCTTTCAGAATGACAGCTACTAATAATGTACATAGGTGTCAAATATCATAATTTTTCATTCAAAACATGATGATTTTCTAAATCCATGTGGATTATTTTCCTCGACAAGTACAGTATATAGATAATTGTGACATCTATGTAAATAACTACTACCCATCATTCTGACACGGATCCTTATATCTGCTTGCCAAGGCCAGCAAAGTCAAATGACTTCTTGCGCCCTATAAGTAACGAATACACTGAGATTTTTCATTTATCTGTCAATTACAAACATTTAAATTTCTTAACTGGTTTCCATGGAGTTTCTTGAGCAACGAAATTTATTACAACAGATTATTCTATATTATTATATATCTCCAAACCAATAAGAGATATAAAAAAAAAATTTAAATGTGTCAGATTGAGAATTTAATTATCTTTATCATTTGTAGTAACAATTTTTTAAAAAATAATATTTAGAATTTTTGCATTTGTCCAATTGTTACCAAAACCCATCAACTCTTCCCATTACAGTTAGATTGAAGAATTCGTAGTTACACAGGTCTTTAATCTTATATAATTTGATAAATCGTATCTATAACATCCGCACATACACATACATCCACACACACACACACACACACACACACACAGACATCATCGTAAAAATATTAAAATCGGATTATAGGAAACTCAAAACGTGCTTAATCATTAAAATCTGAATGCGATTTTTAGCATGAATCTAATACCTCTCTTAGCGAGAGGTAAGAAACAAAAATTAATGGAGTCAAACCAGTCAAATACTCAGAATAACAAAATTTTGTATTTCTTGTTATCATAAACAATGCATATGCTTCATCATAGTTCTGCTAATGGGAGTGTTAAAATTCTATACAATGAGTAACAAATACATAAAATTTCTTATAAATAATAAATATATTAAGTTATTTCCAAACTTTGAATCATATTTATTGTCATATTCATTTGATTTTCCTTTATTTATAATTCATATATTCACGTATAATTTTCAATATCAATCATAACTTCAAAAAATCTAACTGCGTTTAAAATTTCATGTCAAAATTTGTTTCTCAAACGTATAATTACGGTGTCTGTTTAATTAATCTTTGCTAACAATGCCGCTTTGTGTACAAAACTTAAGACAACACTTTTAAATTAATTTATAGCATTAAAATATTTCGCGGCGCCTGGAACAATAACAAAACATTCAAGGATTTTACGATGATGTTATGAGTTATTATGTAAGATAATATGTGAGATAAAAACTTTTGAAGTAAACGATAATATGATGATTTGACACGGGAAAAAATACTTGCAAAATAAGTCATTAAATTTTAATTATTTAAAACTACATCAGTATGCAAAAGATGAATAAATTATTACTATTATATGTATGTGATAATACTTGCGGTAGTTTTTTGCTAACTAATAGTTTTCAGGAAGTCGCAATCTTAACACACGTGTACCATACTCGAATCTACTCCACCGTACAGCCATACAGCGTAAGGCTGTTACCGTAAAGGATTGAAATGGATTTTGGCTTGTACTAGGTAGATTATTCTAAATTAAATTGAATGTTTACTTTTATAAAGTAGGTTAGCAGGAATCCTGCCTTTGTTCATTTACCCTATAATTAATCTTTGTTAAAGTTGTTACTCCTGTTTCTGTTTCTCATTCGAGACGCAATACGCGTTCTCTAGGCAGTTATCCGGGCAATGAAGCAATATAAATTTCTAATTTGCTATTGTTCTTACAAAATATTAATTATTAGTTGCAACTTTTAATAACCAATAAATTTGTAATAGTTTTAACATTTGTAACAAATATTTACGTTGATATACGATCTTTACTTCAATACTTGAAAGAGAAAAAAATATTTTTGCTATTGTTTATACAAAATGTTAATTATTATTATCAACGTTCAATAATCATTAAATTTTAACGCGTTGTTTAATGATTGGAAATAACACACAATAAAAATATTATTTGTAATAATATACTTTACATTATACAGGGTGTTAATATAAGTCTGATCTCAACTGTTTCCGAGGAAAACGAAAAATTGAAGAAAAATTGACAAAGATAGTGATTAAACAAAATTTTGTCTGCCAGTAAATAGACTATAAAAATCTAATGTGACCAACACATTACCTTCCGTCAATCCTGTGTATTATGTACAAATAACATACATAAATTTTCTTACAAAAGATTTTAAATTTCCAGTAAAATTATTTCATAAACAAACTATGCAAATTGCACTTTGCGCTGACATCTTCTTCCTTAGCTTTTCCCATTCGTTAGAGGTCGCTATTTTTTATTTCCTTCTTCCACTCATTTCTGTTTTGTGTGTCGTCCTCATTCAGTTCCTTTTCCATCAAGTCTTCTTAAATACAGTCCTTCCATATTATCTTTGGTCTTCCTCTGTTTCTACTAAGCTATTCATTCTTTTTCCAATATATTCTTCATCTCTCCTCATGACATGTTCAAACCAATGTAATCGTCTCTATCTTATCTATCGAGCGATTTCCTTTCCATGTCTTCCTCAACTGAAGCAGGCCTTACTCTATAATTACAATAAGTTGTCATAATCTTTGTCATCCGGCGCAGATTTCAAGAAAGCGCGATTTTCATACGACTGCATTGCCAGCTATCTGATTTCAAGTTTACTGTGTTATATCTGAGAAACTAATTGAAATAGTGACTTGCAGTTTTAAAATTTGTACTCAGCAGGCCTTCGTTTATAAACACATTAAGTTTCAGTAGTCTGCGTTACCTTATGTATTTTCAAATAAGGCGAATGTTATTTGCTGCAGAAACAACCAACTTTACTGAAGTTTATGTTTCAATATCTCTGAAAGTAATTGAGATAGCGACTTGTAGTTTAAAAATTTGAACTCACCAGTCCTTTTGGTGTAAGAAAATTATGTCATCTGGTGCCAATTTCAGAAAACCTATTACCGATCGGTTGCGAAAACAAACATCCCGTTACATACAGTAAGTTGCGGAAATCTTTGTCATCCGGCGCAGATCTCAGGAAAGCGCGATTTTCATTGGTTGCGATGTGACCCCACTGATTTCCAGTTTACCATATAATATCTCAGAAACTAATTGAGACAGCGACTTCCAGTTTTAAAATTTGAACTCAGCAGGCCTTGAACTATAACAATTAATATATTTAATAAGACATCTTGTAAACACGCGTTAAATGAAATCTAGTAGATCGCGTGTAGTAACGCATTGTCTCGAAAACCGCAACAGGATACCTTATTACAGGCATTCATACATGCTAATTATAATTATTTACGCTTCATCCTTTCCGTAGAAAGAGTACCTTACTGACTACAAGGATAGAGAGATGTGTTTTCCACAAATATTTAGGAAAACCTGTCTGTGATCTATCGAAATTATTTAAAGGTTATGCAATAGATTATTGGATATTCGAATAAGTGGTTATGATGTCTGGCGATGAAATTGGACTATAAATATAAAAAAGATAATATGACACTGGCTGTATAGGTGACTTTAATGTTTGTCACCTTATTTCATGGCACTTAATATTGGTATATTTGTGATGATTTCAAAGAAAATCTGGACTTATTACCCTTTGCTGGGTGTGTCACTCTACCAAATATACTCTAAGGGGTTATTTTCTGACGTTACCTGAAAAACACTATTTGTGCGTTGTGGTTGTGGATTTATCTAAACTTATAAGGACTGATATTTATTTGTTTTTTTATAAACAAACCATAACATAACCTAAACTAGCCGTTACTAGTATTGTTCAATTATGAGTAACTAATATCCGTTAAAATAGTAAAATTCGGGTTTGGGAATTTTCAAATGTTCAAAACTAGGTCTGAGTAAAATTTTCGAACAATTCCCGAATTCGGGTATATATCGTTATTGCCGAAAAGAGCGAATAGATGCAGATTATCAAAACCAGAAATGGGAAATTAACTATTATTATTGAGTGCTAAAAGTGCTCTACAGGAAACCCGTAAAATATATCAATTTTTTCTTGACAATGAAATTAACCTACCATATTTATTTTTATCCATAAAAGCTTGTTATATGGTATCCTTTAATTTACCTTTATTAGAGTTGAATAAGATGAAATTATTTTTAATACTTTCCTGTTACGTAGAAGCTTAAAATATATACTTATTTTTACCTCCCGCTACCCTTGGTAAGGGATAGGGTTCATGCTAAAAACCCCATATCGAGATTTAGATAATGGCCATGTTTCAAGGTCCATAGAATCCAATTTTAACATTTTCACAATGATGTCTGTGGGTGTGTATGTGTGTGTGTGTGTGTGTGTGTGTGTGTGTGTGTGTGTGTGACATTCTAACTTAAATACTATCGTTTACTATCGCACTTTACTTGAAGCTTAAAATAGTTTTTCTTCCAAAAATACCTTTAAATGTCATTTTTTCGCGATTTATGTTGTTATAAAATTAAATATTAGGTACATATGTATTAATAATTAAATATCACTGTCAGAAAAAATATTCATTTCAAATTAATAATAGTAACGTTTTAAATATAAAATTGTAAATACAACAATAGTTATATGGAAAGGAACTTAATATACATTAGTAAATATAATAATATAACTTAAATAAAAATAATAAAAAACATATCATCACGGCATACTACGATACACAGATTACGGTAATGATGATGAAATATTTATATCGTGCGGGTGTTTACCAGGCGTCACTTCACGGGCACTCTTTGCTGGTGTGCAGAGTGCACCACAAGGGTCAATTTTGTGTCGTCTAAAAGTCTAAATATTTGGCGTTGGTCGGGATTGAATCCGTGACCAGTTCCCCAGATTCGCGACCAGACTCTCAGGCAGGCGGCAATGAGACACCATAGCTATATATATATTTAAATTAATAAAAATTAAATGGCGGGAGGTATTGTATTAGTCACATCAGATTTATTATTATTATTACCCTTAAAACTGCACAGTGTTGAAGCATACAAGAAACGGAATATTATATGGTGCAACAAGTGGAAAAACATCTATTTTTCATGAGGTTTCAGGATGAAATAACACGCTTCACAAACCTTGAGAACTTTTTTTAATGGTCTATGTTCAAATGATTGTTCCGCTTGTAACTGAAAGATTTTGGTGTGATCTTAAGGCTCTTAAAGTTTACTGCGTAATGAGACAAATGACGCCATGTCATTTTTTATTAATCCTGAAAGTACCCTTTTAGTAATTTTTCAGTTTGTACGTGAAAAAGTCGCAAAGTGAATATTTAAACTTTAAATGAAAGCAGCTACCTACTACTCTATTCCAACTGTGACTATGAGGAGGTATATTACTCAAGTGAGGTTGTTCACAAACTTAAAATATTAATTTTTGAAAAGAAATGTTTTATAGGTCCTAAAAATGTATAACCTCATGTGCTTGCTTTACTCGTATGACTTAAGGTCAATTCACAATCTAATTGGGACCAAGAATAATTTCATACTAGCTTAAAATTGTACACTATAGTCAGCTCTTATTTGTGCCGTTCTGTTAATTTAATGGATTTCCTGCCTACTCTAGGGAAGTCCTGGGTTTAAATCCCAGTAAACTCCGTATATTTTTCACAAAAATCTTTCTACGAAATATATTTTTTCATCTTATTTTCCTGTTAATGTTTACGGCTAGTAAAGTTATTCCGGTAAATGATACAATCAAGTATGTGAACTGATTCATTAATAAGAACAAAATCAAAATAGATATTTTATTGTCATTATGATTCATTAATACGCGTATATTATTAGCATAAAATTATTCCATATTAGCAACATAGTAACTTCTTGCAGATTATTTGACAGATAAAATATCTATCAGTCTATAATATGAAAACTGAACTCGGACTTGGTTTAAGTACACGAAGTTGTATAAAACTTTGTCACTGGGGGAAGATTTCAGGAAACGCAAAAGTAAAAGCTCCAGTTCAAATCCCGGTGGCTGACAAGCAAGGGCGCCCGCAGGAATTTGGGAAGATGGGACTGAAATATAATTTATTGTTGGGAGGAAGAAAAATTCATCATCTCAGTTATTAATAAATTTGTAGAATCGCAAAGGCGAGTTCGTTTTGTTTTTGAAAATCAAGTGTTATTACCATCCGTCACCTTTAGGTAAAGAAGTGTGTGTGCGTGTGTGTGTGTGTGTGTGTGTGTGTGTGTGTATGTGACGTTCGTTTCGGATCGCATAACTCCAATACCACGATTCTAAAAATTATAATTTTGTCGTATTCCTCGAGTTTAGATCCATACGCAGACATGATTAGATTTTGGTTATAATTATTAGTCCACCAGAAGTACCCTCATTTGCAACTTTTAACAGTTTTTCTTGACTTAAAAAACAGTTAAATATATCATTTATTAAAATGTTATTATATTTTAAAGAATGTTGTTCTCTATACGATGTGATTGCATTTTATATTTCATATTCAATAGATATAGAGTTAAAGAATTATAAATATATTAAATTTCATAAATCAGCCAGCTATCCTAACTATGGAAACTGCTAATATATTCAGATAATTCAAATTAACAGATGTCAGAATCAATGCCTCCCTCTGCGAGCGCCCATACTGACATTATCTTTTCACAATTTAAGAGGGCTATCCAAAAATTAAAGATACGAAGGCACTAGTGGTCTGGGGAAATTTTGTTTCCGAACGTTGGCACTTGGCACTACTCCTCCTCTTTCAAATAAGTGGTCCACTAGCTCTCTAGGGTGAATAGTTTAACAGGAAAGTCGAAGAGCAATTCAAAACCGAAATCATGCAATGTTGACTCGCTTCACGATAAAGCTTTACTGGACGATTTTGGATGGGACGTATATTTAATTTTTGGCCGGCCCTCGTATTTCGTTAATGTATATAAATATTTAAAGAGTAATGAAGTGAACAATCCAAACATCCTCCAACATTTTTCATGTAATTTCCGAATCCCAATCATTCTTCAACTTCCTTCGCGAAGCGTGTTTCCATATTCCATTCCTGCAAGGTGTTCGCTTCGCGCCTCGCGCGTGGTGCCTTTATAAGCGTGTCATGAGCAGGCGCTCGAGCAGTCAGTGGCCGACATCTGCGGAGAATTGTTCTATTCCGGTTCGATTCCGGAGCGTCATTATCGTGGCAAGGTGGTTGTAAATGTGGCCCGCGATCGCGAATAAATACGCCGAGCTGTCGACCACCAGGAATTTTGTATCTGGATCAGGAGCGGGCAGTGAGTGAAGTGACAATGACGAACAGTATGAAACAGACAGTTATTAAGTAAGTGTTTCTGGTTTTATTTGTTTGTTTGTTTGGTTGTTTGTGTTGCTACGGGGAATTGTTTGTTTTGTGGAAATGTATCTATTGTATAACACTTGCACTAGGTGTGTTATATTTACTCTGGAAATAAGTTTCATATATTTTTTATAAAAAAAAACATTCAATTAAATAGGTATACAGTTTTTTTTTTTGATGATCTGGGATCTCTCAGTACCCCATTAATTTCATCGTTGGTGGAAAGTAATTTGTTTCAATTTTTGTTTATTGAAAATGTAAAATTACCTTCTGAAAAACATGAAATGGAATAATATGTATAGAATTTAAAATTATTTAGATTTTTAATTTAACCTGTAACTTGGTTAACTTGGGGTCTGTCTGTACCCCATTAATTTTACCGTTGATAAAACTTTTATTTATTTATTTTTTTATAGAAAAAGTAAAATAATGTATGATTGGTGTCAACAAACCTAATTGGGATTATCAAAGTTAATATCACTAGTTAAGGGTTAAATTAGATGTTAACAATTACCTACTCGAAATCTTAATCATTCAGTATTTATACTTATAAGACTGACATTTTGGAATACACTTATACTTACTTACCTTTATCAGAATTGTATCTATAAGATCTTAACTATAACAATTGGTTCATATATTCATGTTAAGAAAACTTCGTTCAATAAATCCAAATGATCCTGTTTACTTATATTTTTTCTGCACCTGATATATTTATTAAATTAATTAAACTACAAATTAAATATAATATAAATTATGTAAGAATCAAAATTTATTATTCTACTATAAAATAGCGAATAATGTACCCGGCCTTAAAGCGAATACCGAATAACCGAATGTTCGGTAAATAGTATTCGCCAAATTTTGACGCCAAATATTTGCGTAGATGATTGTGTTTTATAAAACTAAGAATTATATATAACATGAGAAATCAGTTTTTCCTTGCGCAAAAGTTCCCAAATTATTTTAGACAAAAAACCTTCTAATAAAAGTTGTAGAGAATTAAATTTTGCATTTTGCAAATTAGTAATAATATTTTATTTTTGACATTTCATAACCGAGAAAATCAATTTTAAGTTTTTTGAAGATTGCTGATTTATAGCGATATCCATGGACCCAAACAAAATTTGTTCAGAGTAACACCATTTTATAATCTGAAGCTTTTCTTCATAAGAAAGCTGTTATTGAACAAATATCACAAAACTTTTTGACAGTTAAGATATCATACAATTGTTCGTAATTTTGTTTGAGTTCCATGGTTCTCGCTATAAAACAGAAATCAGCAAAATGTTGAAAATAAAAAGGTTTTTTGTCTAAAATAACTTGGGAACTTTTGCGCAAGGGACAAATGGTTTCCCATGTTAGATGCCTATGGCCAGGTTTTTAATTAACATCCTGTATATATATATAGCATTTTTCATTCAAAATGACTCATTTTTAATGTATTATGTTGAAGCATTAATAGTATTAATACCATAATAGTTTGTATGGTTGTAGGATTTATTTTAAAAGTGGGATTATTCATATTTATATTAACTAATGAAAAAGAAGCCTTCTAAAACAAAATAAAATAATGGAACATCCAAACGTTACAGCCATATAACTGATCTCTATTTCTCTTTGTTCGGAAGTGTAAATTAAAAATCTAAATTTATACTACGTAGATGATAATTATTTTAGTTACTTTCTGGTAAAAAATCAAATTACACTAGCATAAAAACACATACATATTCAATTTGTAGACCTTGGCTAAAGATAATATATTTCTGAACGAAATTAATATACCTGCACTAAGTGAATCATAAAAGCAAATTGTTTTATCAATATTTATCTTTTAATTGCTACTTCACTTAAACGGGAAAATGTAAACAAAGTATAATCATATAAGTTGAAAATGAAAATAGTCCATTATCAGTACGTGATGAAAATAAAAAAATATATAAACAAATATTCAAATAAAATTACGTAACCTCACAGGTATTTGTAACTGTTTCAGAGAGTGTACGATTAATAATTCGATATAATTAATTCAGAACTAGTAAAGTTATTTGTCCAGCATACTAATAGCAAAAACCATTTAATTATTTTATAGCATATTAATAGATTCAATTTAAATTAAAAGAAAATAAAAAATATTTGAAAAACTAATTGTTTGAGGAAGTAAAAGTATTTACAAAATTGTTAAGAACTGTGACAAGTTTTTCAGAAAACTGTTTATTTTTAGCTTAAAAACTTCAACACAAAAAAGAAAGTTAATTTCTCTAATTTGTTTTTGTATTTGTTTTGTACAACCAGTAAAATGCATGATTTTCTCTACCTGACAATATAGTACTGTCCTAAAATATAGACAGACGAGGTGGTTTCAAAAATTAATGTATAATTATAATGTTGTTATAAAGTTTTCGGACTAACAAATAAGACAAAAGCCGTTATATCATCAAAATCACAATTTATTCTTCAATATCTATACGCTTGGCGTGGTCCTCCAGTTCATCCATACATTCTGGAAGACTAAAACTGGAATGCTGTTCAACACCTTCGTCACGATGGTTCCCTTTCATCCTTTCAAATTCCAATTTAGTTTGGGCAAGGAGAATACTCAACTGGGGCCAAATCGACGATAGTGTAACAGGAATACTAGCAGTATTTTTATATCACACCGCTAGCTACCAAAAGTTGTAACACAATTACAAACTGTATTTATACATCACATCGGTAACTATTAAAAGTTGTACCAGGTACGGTAGGGACAACAAAAATAGGTGATCGAGATGGGTAGCGTTCAACACTGCGTAGTCCTGCTTTTTGCTGATGACTTGAAGCTTTTTTCAATTGTTAAAGACATGAATGATGCTTTACTTCTGCAAAAAGATTTAGAGGGTCTCGAAATATGGTGTAAAAATAATTGATTGTCATTAAACACATCAAAATGTAAGTGTATAAGATTTTATAGAAAGAAAAATATTATTCAATATAAATACTCAATAAATAAAATACAACTAGAGAATGTAACATCTATTCGTGATTTAGGGGTATTTTTTGATTACAAATTAAATTTTAAATTACATGTAGATTATATTTCAAAAACGGCCAATCGAATGTGTGGCTTTGTTGTAAGACAGTGTAAGGACTTTTCAAATATCAATTCAATAATTTTGTTATACAATTCGCTAATTCGAAGTCATTTTGAATACTGTGCAATAATTTGGTTTCCATATCATACTAATGTTATTAATAGATTAGAATCAGTACAGAAGAAAATTATTAGCTTCATATTTTATAAATTACATATTAACAGAGCTGATTATTCGTATGAAAATAGATTAAAAATGTTAAATTTCGAGACTCTTGCTGCTAGGAGAAATAAAGCACAATTATTGTTTACTTGTAAATTATTAACAGGGTATATTGATGCTCCAGAAATTCTCAATTATTTTAAATGGAATACACCTAAACATAATACAAGATTTTCGAATGCACTTCAACCACGTTACAGCAAAACGACATATGGTCAAAATTCTGTAATCAATCGTTTAATTAAAAGCTACAATGACTTACCTGAACACATTGATATTTTCTGTACTACTTTAATGCAATTAAAAAAAAACTTAAAACGCTTGTAATGTTATGAATTAATATTATCCATATTGTTATTTCGTATATTCTTTGTATATCTTATCTAATGTAAAATTTGCTAACTAAAATTTGTAAATGTATCATTTGGGCATGTCCTGTGGTGTACCTTCTAATAATAATAATAATATGAAAATTTATTTGATCCGAAAGTAAAACACTAATTTAATTAATGCAAAACTATTAAGGTCAAAGGTAGCGGAATCGCTGCCACCACTATCCGTATTTTAAAAGTCCTCTGATAGAAGGACACGGCCAAAACGGGTTAAAGAAACAGTAATTAAAATTTGGGTAGTGTCACTAAGTAATTCAATTGATACTCACGCGTTATTCTACGGGTCACTAAAACACACGCTGGAAATGGATATGAGGCAGAACAAACACGTATTTCCAACAATAACAAAATTATATAATCTTTAATATATCACAGTCGAGAAATTATACACAATTTAAAAATAAAGATTAGAGATTAAACAAATCCTTTTTAATACCTAATCAATTTATTTTACCCTGTACGCGAACTGATATTTACGAATTAATTAATATTTAGTGGAATATTTCCCATTAATTTCAATAAACTTCATCCGTATTTGTAATTAGTGTGAAATGACTACAATGGGCAAAAGTAAACAATATACGGTTAGTTTTAATTGAAATAAATGAAACTATTTAACTCTTTAAAGGGTACGCAGTTTCTTAGAAAACTTTCGAAATTTGATTATGACATTTAAATCAAAACTTTTTGAAAATAAACCAGGTCAATTTTTTAATCAATTTATTCAAAGTATTTTATAATAATAATATATCATTTCCTCGGTAATAAGGAAATTTTTATGTTGTAATGTATCATGTGGTTATTTATATTTTAATTTATTTGTAATTGAATATTTCCTCAAGGTTTTATACCATTTAAGAAACAATAATTGGAAGCAGATTGTTGCACCAATATCACCCAAAAACTGATGCTTAGAAAGTAGTTCAAGTTTTTGCATAAACGGTGTCACACATATTGCAAAATTTCAATACTTGTTTTATTGGGAAACAGAATACAAAACACGAACGTGCTAGGTGTACTGAAATACTCGTAGAGTTTATGTCAATGACCTGACAGAGTCAACTTAAAAACAAAAAGGTTTATTTATCTGACAAATCTGCAATAGGAATGTTATGTCATAGATAAAAGACATATACACGGCATTATTATTACTGGTTCTGCAGCCCTTCTAGCCCTTGTCTTTAGTTATATTATTACCTTTCAATATATTCATAGAATACTTAGCAGTCAAGAATAAACTCTCGTACCGTTAGAATTAAAATTTTCTTTTGAGCAAAGGTAACAACACCTGCATAGAATATTATCCGTATTAACGACAACATTTATGAGTCAGTGTAATTGCATTTTCCTATTGTTATGAAAAATGCGCATTCAGTTATTAACTCTTTACAAGACACCAAATTCTTTGAAAACATGTCCAATCATTTAAAAACCTTTTGGCAAAAACAACCTTAGTTCATTTTTACCTATCGCTAAGAGAGGTATTGGATTATGGTAAAAATCGCATATCCAGATTTTAATGGTTAAGCACATTTTAAGGTCCCTACAATCATATTTTAATATTTTTACGATGATGTCTGTGTGTGTGTGTGTGTGTGTGTGTGTGTGTGTGTTAGGATGTTATAGGTACTATTTCTCCAATTCTATACAACTAAAGACTTGTTTAACTACGGATTCCTCAATCTACAATTAATGGGAAGAGCTGAAAAGGTTTTGGTAACAATTGGACAACCGGAAGGGGAAGTTTCTTAAAAAAAATCTTCTAAATATTATTTTTCAAAATTTATGTTAATACAATAATAAAGATCTTTAAATTCTCAATCTGATACATTTAAAAAAATTATTATAACTTCTATAAATTTAGAGATGTTTATAATTGACAGATGAATACAAAATGTCAGTGTCAAGAATCAACACTTTTATTAACATTACAGAAAGCTTTTTCTGGGAAGTAAGTACATTTAAAATTTCTTATTGTATTATTAAATAAATATTTAAAATTATAGGTATATTAATATTACATATATCCTTTAAAAATACCGCTAATTCCTCATAGAACGAAAGAATAGATACAATTTGAATAATTTGTGTACAAGAAATGTTAAATTTGTTAATTATGACCCGGGTTCGATCCCAACAGACGCCAAAAATTACTTCGAATTTTAATGGCACAAAATTGACCCCTGTGGTGCAGTTTCCACGACAGCAATGAGTGCCCGTTTGGTGACGCCTGGTAAGCGCCCACACGGTACAAATATTTCATCATTTACCGATATATGCGTACAAAGCAGATTGGCACACCCAGCAATGGGTAATATTTATGTAACATAAAATGGAAATGGCGAGAGGTCATGTGTTGGCCACATCAGATTTTTTTGAATGTGAGATAATCAAAGAAACAACTTTCTAGCTTCCATACTTTTATAGATTTCTATAACTTATTTTAACTCAGGATCATGTTTAATTAGAAAATTATTTACTGAATGTTAAGAAATAGAAAAATAAACATAGGTAATAATGTTTTTGTAGAAACGCTTAATCTTTAGAATGTAATATCTTGTGACTAAGACACGTTTTGCAAAAAAAAAGTTTTACTAAACTGTTACATGTCGCTGTATATAACTCATAATTACAATAATTGGACTATGTTTATTTTTGCCAAAAACTCTTCCGTTACTACGGTAGATCTGTTCTAATAAACTAAACTTTATTCTACTCTAGTTCGTATTATTTTATCTCGACATAGTTGTCCGTTTCTTATAAATATCCCATATTATCGATTATTAATAAACACGTTAAGTAAATCATCCTTAAATTAAATCTTAAAAGCATAACACGTGTGCTTTATACCGATCCTAGGGATGAGAATGTCCTGGGAGAATTTTCCGAATGGTGGAACAATTCTCCCGCGAACCCATATTAAATGCGGTTGAATAATTTACACATATAGACGTACTGGATGGTCTACTTATAAATACTTTAACAACATGGCTATCTTTTAGTATAGGGCTAGAACAGGCGCAAATAATTCGTCTAGTTTACATTTTCACCAAATATTATGGTGAGAAATTTCTACAAATTCTTTCGACTACTTAAAACTTAACTGAGTCAAATGACAGGTGAAACCATTTACCCTTGGTGCAATGGGGTAGTTACCATATGTTAAAATTTAATGAAATTTGTGTACAATATCATAATAATACATATACTGCAATAAAATTCGCAATTTATTATGTAAATATGTCAAAAAAGGTATTTAAAATATTAATGATTCAAATCGACCTCTACTCTGTGACATCACGCTTACATACTTTAAGCCGCAAATGTCACTAGTGTCGTTGTTTTACAGCGATGGGATGTGACATGTCAAAGTGACAGTTGCTGGTGATACTGACGCCGTGGACATAACCTTGTTTCTATTTATCAACTGTAATACAAAACGTCGTTACAAACTTTCTCAAAGAAAAATAAGTAAAAGTACGTGCTAACTTGACAGCAATCTAACCTAACAAACAAGTTTCCCTTGCCCCGCTAGACATACGTCGCAAAATATCTTTGTTATAGGTCGAGCAACACGTCGGAACTAAGTTGCAACGGAAACGGCAAGAGGACCGTCACAGTGGCGGGAATAGATATGTCCGGTATTTTTTTTCTCATTTAAAAACAAAAATTGTGCAAAATAAACAAATATAGATAAATACATACATACATAAAATCACGCGTGTCCCACTTAGTGGGTTCGCACAAACCCGATAACAATAAGAACAACATCAACATCACACAACAAATCCTTACTCTTAAACATATTAAAATGACCGATTTTCGGTAGCGAAATAACGCATCCGGATCACAATAATAGTTAGGAAACAATCACCCTTCGCCACATATTCCTATCTAAGCAGACTTCTTTCGCCTCGGCCACTCTCATAATCGCATTCATACATGCTCTTCTTCTCTTCATACTTGGAAACTCTCTCTCTCTCTTTAAGCACCCTACCAACCACATCCATCCACTTACACACTGGTCGGCCACGCAATCGAAAACCCTCAACAAATATGGAAAATTTAAATTTAAAAATACTTCTAATAAAAAAATCAAAAAAGGCGAAAATACCTCATTGTGTACAACAGTGACTAACAAAATTGAAGCTGGTATTACTAATTTGTGTAGGTTTTACAATTTGTTTGTTGATAAGTCGGCCGAGAGTCAATCTTTTCGCATATAAATCAAAAATTATCTACTGTTTATTGGTAAAAAACAATTCCTGTTTGCCATTTCACAATCGGACATTTGAAAACACCTATACGTTCGCCGCCCGTTTGCTCATCTCATAAAAGCGAGGTGTGTGAAACTGAAACGTAATCTGTGCGTTTGGTGATTTCATTTCGATTGAAAGAGACTTCCCGCTTCGGTTCGCTCCGGTTCGGTGGCGGTTAAGCGGTTAGTCCGACCGGTTCCAGGGGAGGAACTTTGTCCTATATTCGACTAACAAACACGTAGTTTTTTATTGGATTTACGTAGAGAATTGAAGCTTAACAAATTAATTCTTTCTCTTTACACACAAACGTAAATTAGTTTTCTACTATTTGTATATATGAAAGTGTATTATTTATCATTTAAATATAATTTAAAGAAAAGTTTTAATCTCAAATATGAAAGTAAATACGTGACTGTATAATCATGGTTTATTATCTATTGCTCGCCTATATTAAATACGATGTTTGGGTATTGATATCTCGGAAACAAATTGAGATATCGGATTGCGGGTTGAAAATTTAGAATTCCCAGACATTCTTTTATATATGAATTAATTTTTAAAAACATGGCATCACTAAAAACCTGAATTATCTAACAAAAATATAAAAATGGGAATTGCCTTTATGAAATATAATGATTTGATAACAATATCTCGAAAACTAATTGAGATATCTAGTTTTTTATAAGCATGTATAAAATTAGGGTTATGGGAATAATTGCTACATGTGCGCAGTAAGGCCAATCCTTAAAGATTTTAATCTTTTTTTCTGAATAGAAATCTAAATTATGTTTTCGTTAACATTTGTAATATATAAAATATCGATGTGGCCAGCACAATACCTTCTGTCAATTCTACGTATTTTATACAAATTCCACAGACATTTTTTTGCATTCTATGGGCGTTTTCTTTTGAGGGGAAAATGACCTGATCTTACCTCGTACTGAACTGAACTGAACTACTCCTAAAAAGAACAGTATGTTACTTAAAATAAGTAGAACATAAAAACATATATACCATTATATTTATAACATAAAAATCTGCTGAATTGGCGCAAAGCTGCAATCTGTTGTATTATATTTCCAGTAAAATCATTTCACAAAGATAATATGTAAATTTTATTTGCACTGACATCTGTCAATTAGTAATATTTGAATATTCTAACTGTTTCCATGGTGCAGCTTTTAGCAGCATTAGGTTGCAAGATATTTAAAAAAATATAATTAAATCAAATAGAGAATAATATATTCTTTTATTTATAATAACATAAAAGGTCAAAAAATGATATTTAATAACGTTTTTTCAAGAAAAACTGTTAAAATTTTCAAATTAGGGTACTTCCGGTTAAATAATCATAACTAAAATCTAGTCAATTCTTCATATGGACGTATGAAAGAGGAATATGAAAGAATTATAATTTTTGGAATTGTAGTATTGGAGTTATCGAAGGAGAAATTTTTGACACACACACATACAGACATCATCGTAAAAACAGTAAATTCGTTTTGTAGAGACTCTAAAACATGCTTATTAATTAAAAACTCACCATCGAATTTTTTGATCAAAGACAATACCTTCCTTACCTGTAGGTGACGGAAGGTAAAAAACTATACATTATGTTTTACAGATAGTTTAATCTAAACAGTATCTACAATGAAAGAGAAAGGATTTAAAATTGTTTAATTCTCGTATAATCATAGTGTAACAGGCGATTGTAGTTAGAGATATAATTCATTTATTGTACAATGAACTTATATAAATGTTGCAATACATTTTTAATAGTAAACTTTACCATATTAATGTCTGTTTAAAGCGTAAACGTATGTATATTTTAAAATTCATATCGTTTTCTTGCCTTGAGTATGTAGAAAAATCGTTTGTGAATTACACACATATTAAGCAGCAATTTCAAGGAAAATAGTTGACTAGGCATTCAGAATTTTCTCAGGTCGGAAACACGCCATTGACAATAATTTACAATTTCTAATTTTTAAATGGGTTTTATTTATTGAATACCATGTAATGTAATGTATTGTTCCGCGCAAGGACACTTTACATATGTGTAATTTGTAATTCCGTTCGCAATTACATTTATTTTGAATTAATGTCATCTGAGTCATACAGAAAACGGTAACCCCATATAGAACAGCAAATAGTAATTAGTATTACAGGTTTAATTTGCTTGAGTAGAATTTGAAGAGTAATTTGCTGTTTTCTTTAAATTTATAATCTTTTATACATTTACATTATTTACAATAAATCAATCATTTGTATAAATTGTATGTGAACATATTTTGTTTAATAATTTTTCAATCAAAACGGCATTATTATAGTTAATTAGAAGAATTCACTGATAAAATAGGTTGCTTCTAGTAGAGAAAAAGGTACTCTAATATCGTGACAGCTAAAATATTTTCTACGAGAATGAAATATTATTTCTATTGATTTTTAACTATTTCAGAACAAGCATTTCTAATTAATTAGTAAAATTATTTACTAGCGTTACTGAAATAATTTCTGATATAACTGACTAGAAAATGCTATTTCAGTGAATTTTTTTTTCTGAAATAAATATCACAAATTCTAGTTCAAGTAAACCTTATTCTTAAAATAACAAATACATTTAATATTCTAGTGAATTAAATTCAAATTATTAGGTTTTAATTTGATAGTAACAGCGAAAATTTTGATTTAGTTCCTGGGGATAAGAAATAGTGAATAAAGAATATATTTATTTATAAAAAAAATCTACATACATTCATCTTAATGGTACACGTCTGAGTAAAATACTAATAATCGGTAACAGTAATAAAAATTTAAAACAATCCTTCAAAGTGTTTTATTATTTCTTCTTCAACATTTATTTCTCTTAAAATTATCTTCATGCCAAACAACAATAGTCGTTAGACGCTACACTTTTCCAGTGTTACATTGAAAGTTTCTAAGTGTGAAGAAAAGAAGAGCATGTATGAATGCGATTATGAGTGTGCTTAGACAGGAATGTGTGGCGAAGGATGATTGTTTCGTAACTATTATTGTGATCCGGATGCGGTATTTCGCTACCGAAAATCGGTCACTTTAATATGTTAAGAGTGAGAATGTATGATGTTGATATTATTTTCGGGTTTGTGCTAACCCACTAAGTGGAACATGTGTGATTTTATGTATGTATGTGTGGAATGAATCTGCTTCCCAATACTGTACTGTTACTAAGCTGATAGATATTGTAACATATCTTTATCGTATAGTAATTTCCACGTTTTAATTGCAATAATGACAATATAGAAAATAATTGCACTGCATTATAATTGTTTTGTCATGTGGCTTCAAAACGTCCTTCACAATTTTAATAACCTGTACTGCATGTTATGAAACAAACTTATTTTCAAATTATTTCAATTGTTATCTAAAGGAAAACATTTCAAATTTTCATAATATATGCACATATTTTGCGAAGTTTGTAAAACAAGCTATGCAAGAAAAAATAACAGTAAGCAGTTTTATCAAACTAGGTTTATAGAGCATTATTTCCAAAACATAAATTTTGTCTTATAGAATAGGGCAAAAAATTGTTTATCAACAGTATTTTATGGACCAAATTATGATTTTACGTAGTAAACATTGTTATTACTCTTATTCTCAAATGCTGGTGTCTCCAAATATTGATAAAATTAGGTCAAAGTTAATCCTTTTGAAATTTATCCTTCAATATCTCGAAAACTAATTGAGATTTTAAGTTGCGAGTTGAAAATTTGGAATACCCAGACATTCCTTTATATGTGTACTAATTGCTGTAAAATTAGAATAACTAAATCATAAATTGTGTGTGCGTGTGTATGTGTAGGTGTGTGTGTGAATGTTTGAGGTACGATTTCTCAAATTCTATAAGACTAACGACCTGTGTAATTTTCTCAATCTAACAGTAACGGGATGTGTAGAATAAATTCTGGTAACAATTAGATAACTGGAAGTAGTAGTATTTTAACAAAAACCTAAATTTTATTTTTTGAATTCTCTATCCAACACATTCAATATTTTTATTATATCTTCTATAGATTTAAAGATATAGAAATATGATCTAAAAAATAACCTGTAAATAGTATTTAAAGCTTTTTCTGCGAACGATATTTAATATTTATTATTGTATTATTAGTTATATATTTAAAATTATAGGTATATTATACATCCTTCAGAAATACCGCCAACGCCGTCAATGAATTGGAAGAACCTCGAACATTTAGAAGAGTTGGAGAAAACTTGCTCATAGAATGAATTTAAAATTATAGAAAATATCCAAATATAAAGATTAGATGTAATTAGATTTTTTTGTATATACAATACATGTTAAATACAATACTAATATATTCCACAATTGAAAGGGCGAGAGGTATTGGGTTGGCCACAACAGATTTTGTTCTTTCGGAACACTTAAAAAATGTGTACAATGGACATTGAACAATTAAAAAACAGAATTATTGCAGCTTCAAAAAATATTACTCCCCAGCAAATAACGAATGCTATTAATCCTTTTTATAATCGTTTATTAGGATATTGCTTAGAAGTTAATGGTGCCAATTTTGAGCATTTGATAAGTTAAAATAAAAATTCCTGATTAGTTTAAAAGATTTAAGTATATATACATAAATAAATAATTTCTCATTTCTTTAGTTCATAATTTAATATTTATTTTAGTTAATGTTAATTAATCCTATGTTTGCTTATAAAATAAACGCTTTAACACATTGCTGTCAGTCATTTTAAACTGTATTGTAATGTTAACTAATAAAATAAACTCCCGGTATACATGGTATAGTTTGATTCAGAAAGAAGACAATTCAAGGTCATTTATTAAACGTATGGTATAATATTACTAGTAGATAACTTCACTGCATTTCGTATACACGTGACGTGCAACATGAAATATTTATGGATACATTTTAACTGACAAAAATAAGTATAATTTATTTGAAAATTATGTTTCTTTTTAAATAACGCCTTTCTCAAAGATTTATGCTCTTCACCTATGTATTTGCAAAACCCAAAAACATAGACTTGACAAAATCCATGGAATAATAATTTGATTTAAATGTCAACATCACTGGGTAACTATTAGGACAGAGGGCAGTACAGTAACTCTACGACATACGTCATTATTATTTGTAATGTGTTAGAAAGTAATGCCACCATTTACGTATATCTGTCACACAACATAAACTGTATAGACATACGTCAAATAATCTTTCTCTTTCTAACATGAAATGTTGCTAAGTTACTACTATATAAAGTGCTGTGTATTCTTTCTTCGAACAAGTGACCATGAATTGTCATCTTTCGTGAACCAAAGTATATCACTAAAAACATAATTTGCCTAACAAAAATATATGTAAAGCCAAAATTTCTTAATAAAATTAGATATTGACAATATATTTACAACTTAATTTTCCAAGTGTTTGTTTTACAAATCTTTGTTCAATAATCTAATCGTTACATATAAAATGGGAATTTGCATCAAAGTCGCCCAAATAAAATTTGATGTTTGATTAATGATATCTCGGAAAGTAAGTAAGATATCGAGTTGTGGATTGAAAATTTGGAATCCACGGATGTTTTTTTGTATGTGTACTAATTTCTATATACATGGAATCACTCCAAAATGTTGTTACGAATGATATATGTGAGAGAACGTTTGTAGAGTAAAAGTAGGCAGATAATAGCTGTACTAAGTGCGACATGTGTTAAACCAGTATTGAATTTAATTGTAACGAGTTCTATTAACGCCACGTCACCATTTTGACGTGAACGGAAATTAAATTTGTCTGATTGTCTAAATCCGAAAAACGGGACAATCATCCTCTCGCGTACAAACACCGCTTCAGTAATGGATTCTGTTCTCTGCTCTATTTCGTTAGCATCAAACGCTGTTTGCAAATTTGATCATCTATGTATACTTTGTTGTAATCAATTTTATAGTATGTTTACATGCCCAGGGATATGTAAATTACTGGTTCAAGGAAAATGTCGTTATGGGGAATGCCAGGATTATTGGTTTTTAATTAATTGGGATTGTAGACGACAACAGTTATTTATTTAGACATTTCAAGATGTAGATAAAATATTCAGCACGTAAACATATATACAGTACCGATGGTGGGACCATAGATTAAGGAAAATATATAGTAGAAGATTGGGTATCTCCCTTATAAACCGTGATAACAAGTTATAGTGCCGTCTATTAAAAGGTTAGAGAACTAAATTTGACAGCGGAGCAGGTGGCGGGAAATATGAATTCATTTTGAATTATTCAAAATTTTAAATTTTATTTCTTGATAATGTAATTTATGAAAATCTATCGAAAATAGATAATCTATTAAAGGTTGCATTATAAAAAAATAATTGAAGTACTTAATATGTTAATGTCTTTATTTAAAAATGTATACATTACATTATTTAAATTAAATAATAAATAAATAACTACAAATCTGAAACTACACGGCGACAACTATTAAAATTTAAGCACATATTACTCAAGGAACCAAAATTTTTAATTATTATTATTACAAAGGGTAATTTTATTTCAAAAAAGGATTGTTACTTTAAATGTCTGTAAAAATGCACTGCTTCTTTGACCTCGTCATCGATGTTCGTCCACTTTTTAACAAATCTATCCTCTTCTATATTCCTTTTTGATTAAAACTATTTCAACATCTTTTGATAAATCTTATGAAGCTTCACGTCCTTTCGCCAAATAATGTAGTATTTTGCTCCACCATGGAATACATTCTCCTGGTCCACTTACATAAACCATTTCTTCTACTGGGCACTGTCAACTTCTGCAAGAATGTGTCTTCACTACAAATATTTCATTTAATCTTTTTCTGAAATATTAATTTGTTTATATCACCCTCTTATTATAATAATGCTAATATGAAAACCAAAAATATATTGAACGATATAGCACTATATTGCAATAAAGATACAAATTCATAAATTTACAGCAGTTCTCAAACATATGTTACCTTTTTATAGTATTTTGACATTAAAATTTGAGAATTGCTGTAAAATCTGTACTACTACCGACATCTATGAAGAGGTCAGGAAGTATTTCCAAACGCTACTAGATTGAAAACTTGTTATCACGTTTCTGAATAAAGATTCATCCCCCTGTAGGACTAACCAAATAGATAATACATCTGGAAATAATTTTTGTATTGGCGTACAATTTATATTCGGTATATTGAATATCAAAATGTCAATTACCTTAATGACAACATGTAATTTTCATTGTAAAAGTGTCAAATACCAATGATCTTATATATCAATTGTGACAGTCCCGTGTTTTTAGTGAGACAACTTCTACTTATCAATTGCAATGAAATCGGTATTATTTCTCATTAGTCCACCTCTAACTTCTTCTGCTGCTACATAAAAAAAGCTAAACATCGAATCGAATTACTGCAGATTTGGGTTCTAAGCAGTCATCTCAATATTCTATTAAGTTGTACGTTTGGTTACACTTACATAACACCCTGTATATTGATCGGGTTTGAGTTTTGTGCGTTAGGTTAGGTTACGGTTTCTTTAAATAATTCAAAATAAATTTCGATTTTTATAAGTTAAGAATATATTTCTAATTTATTTATAGATATTACTGTAAAAATGATTGTATATAAATAAATATCTAATATTGTATATGACTATTTCGCAATAAAATGTTATTGTTCCAGTTCATTTAACATTAAATGTAATTTGACCTTTTAAACGCGCATATAGACCTTTCATTCACAGATAAAATATTTCTGTGAAAAACATGCAATTTTCTTTATAATTTAATTTTTATATAACACTATGCATGCATCATGAAAACATAACACAATACTAAATTATGTAATATTTATGTCGCTTATCCAAGCATTGAACTGCACACTTTCCCTATTGAATCGTTTATATGCTGCATGCTCGTTTCAATTTTCTAAACAAATTTTGTGCTCGACCGAAAAGCTAGCGTAGCTACAGAAAAATCTACCGTAAATTGAAAACATTATTCATTGTGGAAATGGAAAACGAAACGGAAACGAAATACATTTTCTAATCACTTCCGGCTCTCGGTTTTTGATTAAATTGCAAATTTACCAAGATGAAATTTATTCCATTTTATTCACAGTCGTTTGGCCCACTGTTTTTGTAAGTTTTAAGTCCAAATTTAAATAAATAAAATAAAAATAACTCACTATATTAAACTTGTTATAATATATTTGGTGTCTTTGAAATTGGGGAACACCGCTTAACCACAGATTCTTTTTATTTTGCGAGTACATTGGGTCTTTCGAGCCGGTTTACAGTACACTGGGGGTGGGGGTGAGTCACAGTGTTAATTCAACCAATAGGGTTCAAGGAGTAATACTCTTTGAAGCCTATAATACAATATATGTAATTCCTACAAAAAAAATTCAGGAATGTCTCTGGATTTTTGACACTGACATTTATCTCCCAGTTACAAACTTTTTCATTTTTCATTTGGTTTCCATGACATTATTTTTTTGTGCTGTAAGATTTATTACAATAAATTATTATATAACATGGTTCTTTATTTCTAAATCTATAAAAGGTATAATAAAATATTTATATGTAACGGATAGAGAATTTACGTTTCTTTTACTAGCATGAACAAAATTTATTACAATATAATATTTTTTTAAGAATCTTCTACTTCCAATTATTACTAAAATAAGCTCTTCCCAGTAATGTCTAATTGAGAAATACGTATACACATACATCCACACACACACACATCATCATAAAAATATTAAAATCGGATTGTAGGGACCTTAAAACGTGCTTAATCATTAAAATCTGGATATGCCATTTTTAACATTAATCCATTACCTCTCTTAGCGAGAGGTAAAAATTACAACTAAACATGGTTAAACATCACTGAATTCTGTAGATTTTATTTGATAACTGGCAGGCGATATTTTCACATTTGTCACGGCTTGTCGGATGCGGCAGTAGCTCTCTACCGGTTGAGTTTGGAACTATGATTGTTTAGGTTATCACTTGTCAGTTTGATTTTGTAACATCAACATATTGTTAACGAAAAACATATTTCATACAACTTTTGGTATTTATATTAATAATGTTTTATTTACATAACTTTACTCTTAACTTTGCTGTCACCTGTCACAATTTTAGGTTAGGTTGTTCACAACTGCAAACGGAAATCACGTGGACCGTAAATGTGTGTGAGAGGAATGTCTTTGTGTGAGTAACAAGCCGTGACGTCACGAATTTTACAGCCGCGAAAGTTTTTTAGCAAATTTATGAATGAAAAGTTACAGATTTCATATTATTTTATATTACTATATTTATTAAATAAGACGGATTTCACGATTTAAAAAAAAAAACGACGTTTTTTTTTAAATGACCCCATTTCCCTATCTAACCATCGCTATTTTCTTACGTAAAATAAAGTATAGCAACAAATTAAAAACCAGAATTCTAATAATTGTATGTTATAGGTACCTAAATAATGCATAATTATAATGCAAATTTTGGTAGACATCGTTCGATATAGAAATTTGAATTGAAAAGTTTATTTTTAACATAATCTACGTAAACAATATATGAATCATGGATTAATTGCTTGAATACGCAATTAAAGATAATTCTTGTTTTCTTGGCAAAATATCTCGAATTTGATAGACATTATCTAATCTACTTAACTTTATAAGTGTAGGTAATCTTTATCCGAGATAATTTTAATTTGAAAATTTAACTGTTTACGTAAAGTTCTTTTTAACTTTAGACGCGCAGTAGAGGTCAATTTAATTACATTTAATCCTGCTCCATGTTCAAATTTGCATTTAAATATAAAGTCTGTTTGCGCATTAAAATATACAGTTATACAAATTCAGTTTATTTTTAATTTTGAATTAACATATCTTCATCTAATTTTAACAATTTAAAATAAATTTGAATGTTGATAGTTGTTAAATGACTCTTATACGTAGTACATTGACTGCTTTCTATTTTCAATTTACACATCGACAAAATAAAGTATTTGTTGTTATTGTTCGATTGTTACACCCAGTAAGAATTAAAAAAAAATATATCAACGTATAAAAAAGCCTTATCGGTTGATAGTTACTATCGACCGTACGGTCATATGTCGAATTCAAATTAGTTTAGATTGCGAACCAAGTATGTCGCGGTTGATCTGTAGTGAGTTCCCGTATGCGGAACTTTCAAACAATGAAGTTGATTATAGGAATGTGCCATGGAATTGTTGCAGGTATTATTAAAGTGAAATTATGTCAACAAACTTTGTTTTTCTGGGCGTCAATATACAGGGTGTGCGTCTAGAAATAAACCAGCATATATCTCGCTTATTATTACTTTTAGCGATTTCAACTATATAACAAATTATACTTTGTTAACTCCTCTGTAAAATTTCGGAAGTAGTTCAGTATTATTACTTCCGGTTTTCGAGGACTTGATATCAACTTTTAATTTAAATGGAACACCGTATATATTATATCAAATTTAAAAAATACATGAAATTTGCTATCCAACAGTATAAAAACAATCATGTTATATTATTAAAAAATACAATGGCAAATAATAAAGCATTATTTTTTTATTAAATGCAGAAGGCGTAGTATTTCATTTATTTTACATTTCATCTTACAAATATAAATAAAATTAATTAATTAAAAATTCAAATTCATCTACTTTAATACGATATTTAATTATTTTCTTTGTTATTTAATGTCAAATAATATCACAAGTGATTTGATTATCATCGATGATATTCTCGAGCAATATCTTCGATTATTAATCATATCACGAGCTTATATCTAATGAGAGAATATAATGAATTTTTGTAACACATTGTGTGTGCTGCTAACCTTACTTTTGATATACAAATTCATGTTGTTTTAAAACATGGTACTTACGAGTTTTATTTAATATTTCGTAGTTGGAATTATTGTTATTACTTATATTTATACTGAAAATTAACTGTCAATGCTGAAAATAAAGAAAACAAATCCCTTAGTAATGACTATATAAATAAGGTGATAATTTCTTTGTTTTTTATTATCGCTGTGATAGATATGTAACTATGGAGATTCTGAATGTCACGTGACTAATGAATTATATTCTCATTAAAATATTTCTTATTCAAAAAAATATTTTGCAAAGCCTCCTACATTTAATAAAAAATAAAATATTTTAATCATTTGATATTATATTTTTTAATAATGACAAAAAAACAATTGAAAATTAAAAGTTGTCATCAATTAATCAAAATCCGAAAGAAATAATATTGAACTACTTCTAAAATTTTATAGAGGAGTTAACATAAACATGCTATAAATTGTTTTTTATAGCTGAAATCGTTAAAAGTAATAATAAGCGAGATATTTATAGACGAACAGTCTGTATATTATTGAAAATAAAAGAAAATCATAAAAATAAAAGTTGTAGTATATCAAGGGGGACATTAACTTATTAAAGAAAAAAAAAATATCAGTGGTTCTTAAACTATAACATAATGTTATATTTTATTATATATTGTTTAGGCCCATTCAATACAGATTTTTTTTCGGAATCCAATCATATGATCATTTTATATCCTTATATAACAAAAATGTTAAGAAAAATTCAATTGTAATTTAAATAAATTTTATTTTATTTTATTAGGTAATTATTTTCAGTAGGCTATAAATAAAAAAAATGAACTTAAATTAAAATGAAACATAAATATTTGTTAATAACTTTATAAATAATGTTAAAACAATTAAATAGTGAATTATGCACTAAATAATTCAAATTGACATATAGCAGTTTTTGTTCGATCACCCTATATTATTTAACAGTAGATTTATACACATTATATAACATATATTGCACAGTGGAAGCGTTGTCGCTTCACGTGCTGAATGTCCACGGTTCGAATCCAGGCTGGAGTATGGAAGTTTGTGCATGGCTTTATAATTTTATCTACATCAACAATTAATAAAAAAAACCAACGGTTATAGATAAACAATATCATCGGAATTTATCATGGATTTCGAACGGAATTGGGTTACTGTTGAAGTAAATACCTTATCCTGCTCGTAGTTAGAAAAATTGACTGCCTATGATCCAGCAATAAAATTATAAATATCGTAATTATGACAAAGCGGCACATAACTGCCACTGCTTGCTTTTACATTGAATGCCATTAATTTGTACCGCTCTATTAAAATTGTTGGAATCCCTGCCTACTCAATCTTACTGGTCCATTTATATAAATTCTGAATATACCTTGATCGGTAGATCGGTACACAACTGCCAGGGACCATAAATAAACTTTTTCCTTCGATGTTGTTACCTAATTGTGTTCGTATCTTCCAGGAATCCAGGATGGTGGAAGCGGCGGACCAGCATGGAACGAAGCTTGACTTTGGTCACCTCCATCGTCGTACTCGTGGGGATCGCACTTTGCATTGCTTTAGCCACCGTACTCATCTCCATGCGCAGGGATCAGGCACCAGGTTAGTCACATCTACATAACTTCAACATCAATTGTACTTTAGTTCTAGTTGCCTATTCCCAGGTCCCAGACTTGGGCAGGTGCCCCGCATATTAAATGCGGCCTAACACCTCGTGGGGTCCGGTGCCCCTATCCGCAAAGGTATGCACCCAGTGCAGGGACGATTTGCTGGAATACGGCTCTTATGAATAGTCACTTCGGAGCCACTAGCGGTACCGTAGCCACCTTTGCATGTCCCAGACATGTTGAGCTCCCAGAGGTCCATGGGTCTCCGACTCATTATGAGAGCTTAGCTTACACATCATATAGGTCCCAGACCTATCATGATAAACCCCAGGTTTTTCTTTACGCCCCAGACGTTTCCATGTATCTCAGCCTCTCATTTGGTGTTTCTCACACCTTTAGAGCACATGGCTCTATGGACCCAGAGTTGTCCCAGACAACTCTTCGGATAATTAGGAAACTACTAGTTTGTGGCCACAAAAAAATAATACAACTGTATATTACACATATACCATGCGTATCAAATACACAAATAGTGTAATCTATGATCATTCCCTTCCAGAATTGATGCCCGCTACCCAGATCGCTCTAACTGGTAGCAGCAGCTCATTTGCCGGCTCTCCAATCACAGTCCACGACGACGCAAACGTATGTCTGACGCCGGGATGTATTCACATTGCCTCCAAGTTGCTGAAAGATATGAACTTGAAGGCAGAACCATGTGATGATTTCTACGAATTTACTTGTGGAAATTTCATTAAGGATACTAATATACCAGATGATAAGAGTAGTGTCACGTCTTTCAGTGTCATCAGCGATCAACTCCAAGAGCAGTTGAGAAGTATGATTGAAGAGGATATTAAACCAGAGGAGCCTATGCCGTTTGTCTTAGCCAAAAAACTGTACAAAGCTTGCATGAATAAAAGTAAGTACATTCTCCTAGAGGTATTGAATCCGATTATAACACTTTTACGATGATGTGTGTGTGTGTGTGTGTGTGTTGAATAGGTTCTGGTAACAATTGGACAACCGAAAGTGATAGTTTCTAAGAAAAAAATTCTAAATATTATTTTCTGAAAATTTGTTACTACTTTAAAATTTTTATTATATCTCGTATAGATTTGGAGATATATAAATATGTATTTAAATTATTGGTATGTTAATATTACATATATCCTTAAAAAATAAAGCTAATACCGTCCATGAATTTGAAGAATTTTGAACATATTAGAATAGTAGGACAAAATTGCTTATATAACGAAAGAAGATATACATTTTCAATTATTTGTGTGTACAAGAAATGTTAAATTCGTTACTTATAGGGCGCGAGCAGTCATGTGACTTTGTTGGCCTTGATAAGCCAGATATGAGGATCCGTGTCAGAATGACAGCTAATAGTTATTTACATAGATATCACAATTGTCATAATTTTTCATTCAAAATTTCAAAATATTCTGATGTTTATTTGTCATCAATAGTATGGAATATACTTGTCGAGGAAAATAATACACATGGATTTGGAAAATCATAATGTTTTGAATGAAAACTTATGATATTTGACACCTATGTACATAATTATTAGCTACCATTCTGACACGGGCTCCCATATCTGCTTGCCAAGGCCAACAAAGTCACATAACTGCTCGCGCCCTATGCAACATAAAATGAAAATGGCGAGAGGTATTGTGCTGGCCACAACAGATTTTTTCCCTGCATGGACGTCCTCCCCGTTGGTCTACTATGAATTTTATGTCTATAGTAGTCGAAAGAATGTTGTAGAAGTATTTCACCATTTATGTAACGAATTTGGGCTTATACTATGTACTGAATATATATTTTTCCTCCAGCTACGATTGAAAACCGCGGACTGAAGCCAATGCACGAAATTCTTGCCAAACTGGGAGGCTGGCCCGTTCTGGAAGGCGACAAATGGAGAGATGGTGACTTCGACTGGAAAGAATCCGTCTACAAGTTCCGTAAAGTCGGCTACAGCGTCGATTATTTCATCGATTTTTCTGTTGGTATCGATTATAAAAACTCTACCAAACGTATTATAGATCTCGACCAAGCACAGTTAGGTTTGAGAAGAGAATATTTAATCAAGGGAGTTGAAGATAAACTCGTAAAGGCATATTATGATTACATGGTAGATATAGCTGTTATATTTGGAGCTAACAGAGATGCAGCTAAAAGAGAACTTATGGATTCGTTGTCATTTGAAATTCAACTAGCAAATGTAAGAACGTGAAACAATTTTTAAAGTTTTTAAATATAAGTTTTTATTTGATTGTAGATTTCGTTGCCACTAGAAAAACGTAGGAATGCCACACAACTATACAATCCAATGACAATAGAAGAAATGCAAAATAAACATCCGTCAATTCCATGGTTGGAATACCTAAACAAACTCCTCCCACCAGCAATCCAAGTCACCAGGGAAGAAATCATTGTCAACAGCGTACCATCTTACATTTCCAGCGTCGAAAAACTTTTACAAACAACCCCCAAAAGAATTTTAGGCAACTACGTCGCCTGGAGAGCTGTCACAGCATCCATTAGCTACTTAACTGAAGAACTCCGAAAACGACAACTGGAATACAGTTTCGTGTTAAGTGGAAGAACCGAACGAGAAGCAAGATGGAAAGAATGTATTGATGTAACAGCTGGAAGCATGCCTTTGTCAACTGGAGCTCTGTACGTTCGAAGATATTTTAACGAACAGTCGAAGAAAACAGCTTTAGAGATGGTGCAAGATATTCGGGTGGAGTTTAGAGAAATTTTGGAGCGGTTAGATTGGATGGATGATGAAACGAAAAAGAGTGCGCTGGAAAAAGCTGCTTCCATGGCTACACATATTGGATATCCAGACGAGCTTTTAGACAACAAAAAGCTTGAAGATTACTATGCAGATGTAAGTGAAGTTTATTATATTTTAAGTTTTGTCATTTTCTTAGATTATTCAGTTAGGCGTTAGGCATTATGTTTAGTTGTTTAGTTATCCATTATTCTAGCTGGAACTTAACGATAATTCCTATATCGATTCCGTGCTCAACCTAACTTTATTCAGCACAAACTACTCCTTCAACCGTTTGAGAAAACCACTCAACAAAACCGATTGGATCACACATGGTCGTCCAGCTATTGTCAACGCATTTTACTCCTCCATCGAAAACAGCATACGTAAGTGTTTCTTTTTACTTTAGTACAACTTGTCTTTCTAATGTGTAGTTAACCATCGAACCAACGTGGTTCCTTGAAGCTAATCTTAACTGCTCCTTGTTCTACTGGGATTGGACGAGTAAACAGCTTCGGGATCCAGTTAATAAAACTGATTGGCGGGCTCATGGGTCGCCTACAACAGTTAATGCATATTATGCTGATTATGAGAATAGCATTCGTAAGTTGGGTGTCGTGTCGTTTTGTTGTCGACTGGCATGCTCAACTTGTTATATTCTTGATGTTGTTTATTATTTTTATGCACATAGCATGCGTCACAATGTTATTATAATTTTCCACTGCACCTTCACTCCAACATAAACACCACTTCTATTTTAAAATATGCTGATGTATGTTGATGTTTTTATAGAATTCCCAGCTGGTATCCTCCAAGGAACTTTCTTTTCAAGTGATCGTCCGAAGTATATGAACTATGGAGCTATTGGTTTCGTTATTGGGCATGAAATCACACATGGATTTGATGATCAAGGAAGACAGTTTGATAAAGATGGAAATTTGGTGGACTGGTGGGCACCAACTACGAAGGAATCTTTCTTGAAGAAGGCGCAGTGTATTATTGAACAGTATGGAAACTACACTGTACCTGACATCAACATGAATGTAAGGATATTTTAGATTAGGATTCCATCCTAATTTTTTCTTTGCATCCTTGTCCATTCTTTTCTCTTATTTTGGCTGTCCAAATTTCCTTCGCAGGTCTTATCGTCCATCCGTACAAGATGTCTTCCTAACTAAACTACCTTTCCTCTATAAAGTCTACTGTCTGTTTCGTTTCTAGTTCATCCCATTCCAATTTTTTGTTAGCCGTCCTCATCTATTCAGGGTGGTGGAGGAATTCTCTAGGGAGGCATTCGACAGGCGACTGAGGGGGCAGAAAGGGACAAACGGGGGGGGGGAGTTGTCTTCGGGCGTGTACGGGTGATACTGGGTTGAGCAACGGGGTGAAAAATGGGGGACTGTTGTGTGCAGCGCGAATGAAGGGTGTGCAATGGTGGGTATTTGCACACTAATTCTAGAAGCTGGGCCGCTCGGTGAAAGCCAGGAAGTGGCGACTCCCGCACCTTCGAGCTGGCGATACTTATGCCTGGCTTACACTGCTTCCACTAGCCTTATTAGGGAGCTACTGGGGTAGGATTGGTGGTGCTGCTATGCGTTGCCAGGGATGGTGGCGTCGGTGCTCTATATCAGCGAAACCTTCACCCGAAGGGTACTCCGTGGACTGACCGTATCCGGGGTATTAATACCCGGTCGACGTAAGGGGAGGTACGCTGTGGTACGCAGCATGTGCGATGGCGGAGGGTAGTGGGTTCAATCGATATATGCTCCTTAGTGGTGCTACGTACCTTCGCGGGTGAGCTGCATGACAATACAACTTCATAGCTAGATTTTGGATGGTGACCCGCCCCCACCAGTGGGCCTTAACCAAGCTTGCACCCGGGGACTGGGATCGCTCGGCAGCGAACTGGTATTCTTAGCTTCGGCTTTGACGCGAGTAATTGAACGTTACTCAATCCCTGTTTTTATGGTTTGCCAAATGTAGTGCCGAGAGGCGGAACATTCATGACATTGTTGTCTGTTTCGTTCCTAGTTCATCCCATTCCAATATTTTCTTAGCCATCCTCTTCTATTCTTTTCTATTATTATAGCTGTGTTTATCTCCTCAGGTTTTTCGTCCATCCTTACAAGATGTTTCAACCAAACCTCAACAGAGTCTGGTATCGTTTTCGTTCTTATTTCTTACCATCCCCAATCTTTTCTTAGCCTTCCTTGTCTCCTCTTTATTCAAATCTCCTTCACAATTCTTGTCGTTTGCTTTTACAAAATATTCACACAAACACAACTGTCTTTCATCAATAAAAACCAGTTTTGTGTATTGGGTGCGTTCAGCATCAAACCTTGAAGTGTTCATTTGGCTTTAGCAGAACAGGGACCGTCCGGCTATCTGTTCAGTGCAGTGAACGCAAAAGTATACTGAATGCTTCCACTGGCTTCGTTCTGTATTCATTCTTGATATAATCTATTTCGGTAAAATATGTTGTGTACAATATTTCTCGATTTATTTTCAGTTGAATGGTATCAACACCCAAGGAGAGAACATCGCCGACAACGGCGGCATTAAAGAAGCCTACAACGCCTACTTAAAATGGGTAGAACGCAACGGCAAAGAACAACAACTTCCCGGCCTCCCATACACCCCCCAACAAATGTTTTGGGTGAGCGCAGCAAACACCTGGTGCTCGAAATACCGACCCGAAACTCTCAAACTTCGGGTGACCACCGGCTTCCATTCTCCAGGCCAATTTCGCGTCCTAGGGCCAATGAGCAACTTAGAGGAGTTTTCCAAGGATTTCAACTGCCCCTTGGGGTCGAAAATGAACCCACAGAATAAGTGTAAAGTGTGGTGAAGAACCGTGATAGACTTTTAACGAAAGCTACTGCGAAGCTGTTCTCACAGGGAATTGAAAAAGATGATGATGTATTTTATGCCTTTGTGGGGACAGCATGCAGAGGTATATTTTTTTTAATAAAATGCAAACAGCAACTTTAGATCTGCAATGGATCTCTTTTATTATTAGTTTGAAAGTATTTTACTATTTATGTAGTTTTATTAATAATATTGTATACATACATATCTTATAGACCTACATATAAAACATACAGATGAATAAAATTATTTACATGTAAAATTGTCCTCTGTATATTTGTGCAGTATGTGGGAAATAAAGTGTATGATTTTTTAAATTATCCAAGTATTAATGTCAACCTAATAATTACAGTCCCTTGAATTTTCCTAGTTCCTATACGTCGACTTACCTTCTAATCTAAAGTGCGGGATATCATGTTCACACCGACCGACAAGTGCAAACGTACATACCTCTCATTATTGACGGGAGTCTATTTAAAATTCGAAATATTTATTTTTGGCGTCAGTAGGGATCAAACCCAGTTCCCCAGATTCGCGGCCGGTATAAATACTGTTATGAGAGTTGTTTATTAATAACAATTTTTCAGTAGAGTGGTATGGAAATTAATAATTTTAATGATTTTTTTTATTTTTCCTTAAAATGAACAATCAAAAAGTTAAATAACACACAAGTAGGTATCAATTACTTGTTGTTATTTAATTGTTAATTTCTCTATTTAAAAATTTAATTACATTATTATCTAATGCTTCACAATTATATAGACGAATTTTGTTATTCGCATTGCCGTAGTCGTAGGGTACGGATGTTAGTGTATGGTGTGCTCGTATACTGCGCCTTTGAGGATGACTTCCTGGTGCTTAAAGACAACTCCTGGAGATTTGTGGATTACCGAAGATTTTTTTATTCAAGGTGAGATCATTTGCACTATATTATTGGCTATCTATCATTGCTGCTATCATTCTTTGTTGTATTAAACAGAATATAATATTCAGAAATATTTACTGTACTCGTATATATTTAATTAATTGTTCAGGTCTAGTTTATATTATTGGTATATGAAATAATTTACTATGTATATACGTATATTTTTTTTAAATTTTACTATACAGAGTAAAAATTATTTTCCAAAAACTGGTTTAAAGGTAAAATTCCTACATTAGTAATAATACTTGTAGAATGAACATGTAACATTAAATTATATTTATTTTAGTTAGCGAATTCAATATACCTATCCATCCAGTGCCACAATTAATGTATGACTCGGAAACGTGAAAATTTAATTTTGTTTTTGAATTTTTTAATCCGTTAATAACATATTAGAAAATATATGCCCCAACTTATGTACCCGAAGTATGAAACACCCTACATACAGTATCAGACACAAATATCTTTGGAATTGAAGTTATGTTTTATTTTTGAACCACTCAATCGCCAAAATCATGTAACTGTTATTCTAGTTTTTTTTTTTTTTAAGTAAATATAAGATTTTTATACAGTCGCTCTATTTTTGTCGTACCTATCTCACTTGTGAAATTTAGTACGATACTTTTGAATTACTTATTTATTAATTATTATATATTATTGGGTCAACTTATACAATAATTTTTCTTGTATACCTATTATTATATAAGTTGACCAGGTTGAAAATTTGCTTAATAAGTCAAAAGTTTTTTTTTTTAATAAATTGAATTCCTCTCATTTTCTGTTCATATATGAGTTATTTTATTGGTATATATATGTAAGTTCAAGGGATTTAAGAGTCAGCACATTTTTTTTAATTAAAAAAGTTCTGTTATTCTTTACGTAAGCATGGCATTGCAATGCACAATAAAAAAAGTGTATGATTGTTGAAGACATACGTAATTGAAGTAGTCCCTTTTGGCCACGCAGTTTATAGAATCTGTTCATAAGGCGACGTATGTCGTAACTCTGTTTAGGAAATAATTAGGAATTTCTTATACATTAAAATTTATCGAAAAGGGCTAGAATAATAGTCTTATTTGCATATGCGTTTCTTGATGCAGAAAAAGGTAGTTTCCTAGTCGATGTCTGCACAGATTATAGAACGAATGAACTTGCCTATAAACGAATTATTATTCCGCAATGACATTTTTGCGTGAAGAATATTCAGTAATATAAATAAGAAAATATTGATTGAATATTTATTTGTTACAGAACTTTCCTATGTCTAGTTGGATGCTCTACCAACTGAGAACTTCAAGACCCCACTGTAGTTGTGAATCTTTCACCTAGCGAAGAAGCAAAGTATTATAGAGAATCAGGATGAGGACCAAATCGAGCTTTAGAAAGATCTGGACGGATATGCGTTTTATTTATGTGTAAATGTATTTCTACTCTTTGAAAATTTAGTTATAAGATTTAGATAAATAAATAAACAAATCCTTTCCAAACATATCATAATAATTATTTACATAATTACCTAAAAGAAATATTCATTTCATGGCTTATTATATGTTTCATACTGTCATAATTCTAGTTACTAGTACGTATTAAGTTTTACAGAGAGACATGCATACATATAGGTACTCGAATTCGTAAAAATCCATGTATATTTTGACAAAATTTATGGCTGTTTATGATGCATATAAGCAGGACAAGAAAACGAAACGAACACTGTTAATCATTTCATAATTTAAATTATCCAATTTTAAATCGATTTTATTCATATTATTTAAATATCTGCGGTCTATGCAAAATGATGGAAACAAGTGTCATTTGTTTTAATGTGTGGTGTTTGCTATGTGTTTAGTAGTGTATTTACGAACGGATAAAGATTTTATGAGCTGTTTAGTGTAAATTTAAATGAAAATAGAGCAGTAGAAGTAAAGGTGCATGGTAAATTTGTTTATTTTTCTTATAAAGTTGTGAACGATTGTTATTACATCATATTTAGTTGCTACAGGTAAAATAATTAGTTGAACTTCTGTATTATATTATTTATATTCCAATAGCCAAAACAATATTTTAAAACTAGTTTTCTAAATATAAAACTTTAAATTTCATTATAAATCAGCCGTTAGGAACAAATCATATATCCGTCTATACATGCATACAAACATACATACATAAAATCACGCGTGTCACACTTAGTGGGTTCGCACAAACCCGAAAATAATAAGAACAACATCAACATCATACAACAAATACTTACTCTTAAACATATTAAAGTGACAGTTTCGGTAGCGAAATACCGCATCCGGATCACAATAATAGTTAGGAAACAATCATCCTTCGCCACCATTTCTATCTAAGCAGACTTCTTTCGCTTCGACCACACTCATAATCGCATTCATACATGCTCTTCTTCTCTTCTTACTTGGAAACTTTCTCTCTTTAAGCACCCTATCAACCACATCCATCCACTTACAAACTGGTTGGCCACGCAATCGAAAACCTTCAACTTCACCAAGATATATACGCTTAACAAGCCGTTCATTCGCCATTCTCTCCACATGACCAAACCATCTCAACTGACTCACCCCAACTCTCTTTATCACATTGTTCCTAACCATACATTCCTCATACACCAAATTATTCCTCACGCGATCCCGTCTTACATACCCACATACATCACGTAAATACCTCATTTCCACGGCAGTCACTCTCTTTTTATGCTTTCCCGTCCATGCCCAGCATTCGAGTCCATACATCAAAGCAGGCACTAGCACTCCATTATATACACTTAACCGAGCATTCCTTGATACGTTAACGTTTCGTACAAACGTACCCAGAGCACCTATTACCTTACATCCCGCACTCACTCTCCTTTCTATCTCTCGATCAATTCGACCATCCCTCGACATCATGCTAGCCAAATATACAAACTCATTTACATGCTCCAATTTCACTCCATCCACCAACACATTGCACTCAGTCACCAATTTACTCCTTTCAAATACTAACACTTTAAATTTATCAACATTCAATACCAGATTCATACTTCTTCCCAACTTCATGTATTTTCTTTATCATTCTCCTGAGTTGCTCTTCATTTTCTCCTAAAACAATTACATCATCAGCATACGCTAACGCAGGCACTATACTTTCACCAATATGTACACCATCCATTTCACTCAAAGCTCTCCGCAATAACACATCCATATACAAGTTATAATCACTCAACCTACCATCTATTCTCACAGCAGCCTTACTTCTCTCATACAACGCTTGAATCGCTCCCAACCAGTTTCCATTCACACCATACTCTCTGAGTACATCCCACAAAGTATCTCGAACAACGCTATCATACGCCTTCTTTAAATCAAGAAAGCCACAGAACAACTTCTTGTTCTTGTCAAGTGACTTCTCAACAATCATACGAAGAGCAAACAATTGATCGACACATCCCCTCACCGGCAAAAAACCAACCTGCACATTACTAATTTTTGAAATTGTTAAGGTTCGCAAAAGAAATCCCGTATTTTTCGATATTAAATTGAACTATATAATCTAGAAAAAAATTGTTGGTAATTTATCAAAATTTATGATAACATCCAAACCCATATATCATCCTTATATATCATCACATTAAATAATAATGTTGTTCCAGATTGTTTTTGTGGAGTGCACTACTAGTCATCTGTTTCGCTGAGTGTGAGAGGATCTCGTTCATAAACTTCTGAGCTACTAGAATTTGATACATTTTCTCTGGTGGATGTTAGTGCAGTGTGCTTTGCGCGTCCGATTTGGAAACGGAGTGTTCGGGATTAACAACGACGACAGTGAAATATAAATACCTAAATAATAATTGCCTTTATGTATAAATGTGTTGGTTTCATTTATTATTTGTTGCCATGTTAATATCTGTACTGCATGTTTACCTACATATATATTATATAGTATATTGTTTATTTGTCAATATGTGTGAAATATATATATATATATATATATATATATATATATATATATATATATATACATACCTATACCTACCTACATAAATATATAGTATATGTTTACATAGTACATAGCCTAAGATATTTATATACGAAAAAAATTTATACTTACTAATATATATATATATATCAAATATTATACAATCACATATTCCAACATTCAAATGCTTCAGAAAAAATCATAATCCTAATTTTTGGTTCAAATAGAAGATAACTCTTACCCTGGCGAAGAAATTAGTATAGTTTGTTCATACTTACACTACAAAAGAAGTGTATTACGATTTCTCTTTTTATTAATAAGTAAGACCCATTCTAAATAATTAAAAGAAACTAATTTCATATATTGATCTATTTATTGATTAATACATTTTTTACTCATATAAGTATTGCTGACGAATTTATCTTGTATTAACTAAACATTACATATATTTTATTTTTTTTCTGTTAAAACATTCTATTAATATATGCATACATGAACATATTAAACAAATAAATCGTTAGAAAATAGCTAATAAAATGAATTAAATTTTACAATAAATCCTTTGTCTCCAAGATGAATTACTCAAATTCCGTTAGTCCTCAACTTACAAAATACGTACATATATGCTAACTATATTGCAAAATTGAACTTAATATGTGATTGTACATATCTGGTATTATTGATTTATAATCAAACCTGTATAATAACATTTGGTCTACTTAATATTCTAATACCTGATATAATTTTTCTAAGACTTATAGACACACTAGCTATTTGCATTATAAAATATAATATACATTGATCTACTTTTGTGTCTTGTAATATATATAACATCCAAAATATCTCCATCTCGATAAGTCTTAGAAAAGTCAAAATACGTACATAATGTAACCACCTAAAAAAATACATAACTTAATATACATTTAGTGATACATATTTTATTTATTTCTAAGTTCTAATTCATATCGTTATATATTAGATTAAAAATGTATTATATGAGTGACCAATAAACACCAACAAAATGAATACAATCTTTCAATTCAAAATCCCAATATTTCCATACCCAAAATTACAATTTTTCAGGCAACCTGCAATTCACCTAAATACGAACTAGAGCATGGATTTGCAGCCAACAATCTCGCGAACTAAAAAATCCAAATTCAGTTCCAGCTACCAGCTAAATCGAGCCAAGAGCAGCGGCAAGCGAACCGCAGCAGCTCGATTATATAATCGCCGATATACAGGGTGCAAACGATGGCAGCCAATTACGTAATCGTCAATATACAGCGAGCGATCCACGGCAGCTCGATTACATAATCGACAATATACAGCCTACAGCAAGGCTTCTGGTCGATAAAATTCAAAAATCGTGTAAAATCGACGATTTTAAGCCGTAGCGGCTGAAAAGTAGCATTTTACGGCCGCTACGAGCATTTTTGAGCTCTCAGACGGATTTTCAGCCGATCCCAAGGCATATACTCATCAAAAATAAAAATTACTGGCTCTAGCAAGACCAAATTTTAAAATTCGCAGAAGCGAAAGGCAGCAGCAAGGCATGTGCCCACAAACTTTAAATTTCTTGGCTATAACAAGACATCTGATCATCAAAATTTAAAATTCGCAGAATCGAAAGGCTATAGCAAGATATTCTCCCACTAAATTCAAAATTCAATCGCCTGGTGGTGGATTCATGAATCCTAGCCTTCCCACCACAGATTTCAGCCTTATATACAACTGTTTGATGAATTTACAGCCATTCAGCGTGAGAGATGATGTCGTACCGGACACTCTGCTTCGTGAAATTACGTAATCGAGCTATATACTTGCTTTTGCAGGATTTCTAGCTAGCTGGCTGGATTTCTAGCTAGCTGGGCCAGCTGGCCGCCAGAATCCGCCCCGCTAGACCGTAGGCTAGCGGGACGGGCTGGCGGTTTGCTAGCTAGGATGGGGTGAATATGCTCGGCTGGTTGCTGGGTGCAGGTAGCTAGTAGGCGGGAATCGAACTTGGATCTTTGGTTTGCAGGATTTTGTAGGTCGCCGTTCTGGTTGCAGATTGGCGACCTACAAAATGCTTGCTAGCAAGCAGGATATGAACCTAGATCTTTGGAATGCGATTTTTGATCGGTGTATTGGAATGAAAATAGTATGTTATTTATAAGAAGGATTTATTTGTCAGAGATGTGTTACATAATAATGATATTACAGTACATAATACATGAAATAGATTATTTTAACAATAAATAAATAATTATTGATCTATGTATTTGTGATACACAATTACTCTTATAAGACGTTCGCAGTTTCACAAATACAGAGATGATGATATGTGGTCTAATTACATCAAATTTGACTTGAAAATGTTACTATACATAAATTCTTTATCTCATAGATATATGCGTAAGGAATGATAGATTTTTAACTAGAATATGTAGTCAAATTTTTATTAGGAATAAGTTTTATTGCGATGTTTAGGTAACATATTAAGATATACATTTTAATGGTACAGATTTGCGATATTTATATATGTACATAACTAGATACATGTATTCAATATATGCGAAGTATATACAGTCAGAAAAATGTAGAAATGTAAAGTATATCATAAATAATTTTAATAAGTGTGCAACAATACATTATCAACAATGCAATTATGAATACAAACACACATATATGTATTTTTGTAAATGATTTTACTATCTTATATACAACAGCGTAAGTAAAAGTATATCGTTTTTTCGTAAGATGAAAGTTAGTTTTTTCCTTTTAAGGCTGTGAATATATGAGTGTTTTCCTACAGCGTAAAGTCTGTAGAGCAATAAATAATAATACACCTATATTATACATTTATTTATTATGTGTTTGTATTTAATAAAATGATTGTATAGTAGTTTATATAAATATGTATGAACACATGCGTTTTTCTGTATGATTTTATTAAGGTATATTATCCTATATAAGCATAACAGAGTAAAATTATGTCATTTTTTACATATGTCTAAGAATATATGAATTTTTCAAAGATGAAAATATGTATATGAATAATATCCTAAGTGTATAAAATACGAGTGTACTAATGATGAATAGTGTGACAGTGTATGTACCTATGTTTTTAACGATGACATGATTTTCTTTCAAAGTGAAACAATATAATTTTTTCTATATCCATTTTGAAAGTAGGCTTTTCAATCTGTCAGTTTAGAACAGAAAATTGATAAATGAAGTTAACAGAATAACTTGTAGTTTTTCTGGTTCAAAGCGGAATATAAATTTTTAATTGTAGTAAATGAAAAATGAAATTATTCACAGTAAGATTTGAAACCAAAGTGTTTTTATTATTTCTTTCAACGGATGTAGAAAAAAATATATGTGTGTGTCATAAACGTAAAGTATTATTTCCCGCTCTAGATACACAAATGACTATTTTGCAATGTGCGAATGTATTATCAAGTGTTTTCAACCGGTGCATGAAGAGAGTTAATGTGTTATTAATAAATATCATAATATAAATAAAACGGCTTTTCCTTAACTATATTTTATTTAGAACAATCAAAGTTTCTCAAAGTATTAGATTACAAATGTGAGCTCGTATGTAAGGGATGCAAATGATAGTACAGAAAAGTAGAGCTAAGTCCCCATCCCAATTACTTATATAGTTCCTAGATTCTGAATTTTTAAAGTTCTAAATACCATTACTACGTATGTGATTCTTATATTGTATATAGTAACTTTAAAATTAAATAGTTCAAAAACTAAGTGATAGCGAATTATCCTATAATCTTATTTAGATTTATGGGGTTATTTTCTATATGTAAACGTAAATTCAGTACTTCGGAATCGCTGTAAACATTTTCAGTAATGCTTGTTTCAAGATAGGTAAATGTCTATTGAAAAAAAGAACTTAAAAAATGAATATATTAAAAACTAATGGAAAAAAGCGATTTATATTTCCCAAATTTGGATGTAGAGGGTATATTTATACATAATTTCAAAAGGTTTGAATTACTGAAAAAAAAAATCAGTAATGTTTATTTTACGAAGTATATAATTTGAAAATGAATATCACGAAAACTAGGACAAATATTTTCTTGTGTACTTTACAAATTTGAATATAGAGAGTAATTTTCTATATGGATACTTAATTTCGAAAGGTTTAAATCACTGAAATTTATTTCATTAATATTTATTTCAAGACATGTCCATGTTTCTTGAAAATAATAACTTTGAAAATGAATAACATGAGAACTAAGACAAATAGCGATTTATTTTTCAAATTTGGATATTGGGAGTAATTTCCTGTATGTATATTTAATTTCAAATGGTTTAAATTGCTAAAAAAAATCAGTAATGTTTATTTCAAGACGTGTACCATGTTTATTGAAAATAGCAGCTTTAAAAATGAATATCACGAAAATTTAAAAAAGATATAACGATTTGTACTTTTCAAAATGATAATAAGAAATTTACTATATGTAGACTTAGCTCTATTGTTTCTTGTACCCTTCAAATAATAAGTATGTAATATGTGTGTGAGTTTGTGATATTGATGTATGTGAACATAATGTAATACGCTTTGAGATGTTGAAATATAGTTATGAAAATGAAATTAAGTATTTTATAATGACATGATTTTATTCTCTGTTATTTAAATATACTTATATGTATGTATATGTCGTAGGCATATGTTCATAAAGTTTTTATTAGCAGAGTAGATAATTTTTAAGGTTACTACAATGGTTAGATCATATACTTTATAGGTGTGAGTTAAGGTTTTATTTATTTATTTTACATAAATTTTACAAATAACGACATGAGGTGAGAGATGTACAAAATCCATATTGGGGTTGTTTTGGGGTACGATGCGCTGCAACGAGGTGACAATCTCCAACGCCAAAATCAGGATCCAAGAACTGCAACTCGCTCGTCTCTCTTAAGTGTAGGTACAGGACTGTCTGCAACAATAGAAAATATATTGGAATGCAACAAATATGAATTAGAAGCAATGGCCACAAAAAACAAGACGATTTTATTTGCAGATTATTAAGAATTGTTTCAATTATTCATAATAACTATTAATAAAAATATTAATGTGAAAGAAAGTGCGAAATATTTAATATTAATGAAAAGAATGTATAAATTTCAATCAATTAATTATAGATTATGTACGATATTAAAGTATTTTTAATAATGAAGTATAAGTTACGTAATGTCACCAATAAAAAAATTATGTTACCATTTGTCGTAATATCGTACACATTCATAATTACGTATATATGAAACAAATATATGTAGTAAAATATGTATATAGGATATATATTAAATAATATACAGGGTGAACACGAGAATTCGTGAAAGGCGTTTAACATAAGAAAACATTTTTAGATATTTAGCGAATAAAATTTAAATCGTATATGGTTGAAATATTAAATAAATATCAATTAATATAAAATATTTTCGATATAGAACGAGCAATCATTTAAATATAGCTTATATCTATTAGAATAATCCCTCGGAATTAATGGTTAATATATCGAATAAAGAATACAACTATAAAGTAGCATAAAAGTAAAAAAAAACTTACTTTGGATAAATGAAATCTATGGTTATAACTCCAAGTCCTGCAGTTATCTAATGTCCTCTCCAAGCACCAGGAAATCGTCCTCGTGTTCACAGCACACCATACACACGTCTTTACCCTAACACTGCAACAAACAAACTGAAAGAATTAATCCATGTAATAGTCAGGGTGTTAGATAATTTGCCTCGATTATAAATATTAATCGCTTCTTATGCATTATGTAATTTGTTCAGATGTTTTGAATTTTATGAATGTAGAAACAGCGCGAAAAAAATTTGAGTACACAATTATTATAGTTAAACGTCGTTTATTTCCACATTTGCAAAAAACTATTGTCATAATTTTGGTATAATTATTAAATATTGACATAGTATAATGGAACATTTAATACTGAATAATTTTCTTGAAATAAACTTTTTGTATGGCCGTCTATTGCATAAAATTATAAACAATCACTGACATTTGCTAATATTTATATATGTATTTTCAGAAATTAATATCACAAAACTAAGGCATTAAATCGAAAAAAGTTTCAAATAAAATTTACTCAAAATAACATATTTTACTAATTAATATATTAATTCTATTTATTTAGTTTTTATCTGTAGAGATTTAAACGTATACATAAATAAATCATTTTCTCAAAAACAAAATATGAATAAAGTAAATTATTAGCTAAAACATATTTAAAATTAAAAAATAATAGAAGTTTATTTAGAAAATTTTGTTGTATAAAATTTTCCCCTCATATAATAAATAAATTTTAGTTCTACTCATTATCTCTGAAACAAAAGCGAAAATAAAGAAAAGATTCAACAAAACTCCCCTTTATTTTTAATTATAAAATAATTTCTATTTAGAAATTTTGTCGAAAAGTTGCTAGTTCAGCCAGAAAATTAATTTTCTGGAATTTGTTGATCCAAAACGAAACTACTAATGCAATCTATCATGATAATTATAAACTATTTTTTAATGTTTTGTTGTAAAAAAGTACGTTGTTGTATCGTGTAAATGGGAGAAAATCCAATACATCGACAAATTGATTGACCAATCAGATTCAAAGAAATGTGTAAATGGAAGATGCGGGAGAAAACATTGTTTAAATAAACGTCATTTGATTGTTAATCAGCTGTTAAGTGTAAAAGTGTTAAATTTATTTATTTTGAGTTAATAAATTCTTGAAATATTGATTGTTATATGATTTTATGTATCAATTGAATTAAATCAGAAATATTTGTTGTAATTATTATTTATTTACCATATTATTTTGTTACAAAAATAATGAATACAAGAGTATATTATATCCGAAGTGGAATTATATTTCATTACAGCTTACAGGCCAAAAGCGGAAGCGAAGACTTTGCTTTGAACTAGTTTTGAACACATGAAAATTTCCAAACCCGAATATTTTCACTTCTACAGATATTACTTAATTAGAATTAAACAATAAAACAATACTAGTAATGGTTAGGTTATGTTACAATTTGCTGTAAAAATAACAAATAAATGTCATTTGTAAGTTTAGATAAATCCAAAACGTGTTGTGGCTGACTTTCTGGTTTGGGAATGATCAGGAGTTCTTCATCATTATCGACAATGGCGTATATAGATATATTTAATTGAATTTTAGTTTTATTGCTTGTTTCTGTTGGTTTGTAAATTAAATAATTGTAAATAAATCATATTAAACACATAATATCATCCACCTATCAAATTTGAATTTTGAAATTTTTCCCAAATCGCTAAGAAACTATAAACAATATTGCCAAAGTTGGATAACAAAAATAATGAGAGACGAGCAAATATAAGTACAAAAATTTTAAGAAATAAATAAAAAATACTAATATGTCATTTATGTACTCCAAAAATGGTCATACATTTATTTTTTATATATAAAAACACCTTATCTAATTTTTATTTCCGTGAAAAAGCTCCAAAAGAGCTTTTACAGCTGACAATAATCCTGAAACAAGTTTCATGCTGCCATCTTGTATGGCGCCAGTAAACCATGAAACGTCAGTTTTGGAAAATTTAAGACAAAAAACATTCAATCATCATATATTTGTATAAAATAAGGTCAGACGTCAGATATTTATATTTTATCTGTATTATTTTCGAGATAAAATCCTAAATTAGCTTTTTCAGCTATTATTAATTCCTAAAACGAGACTCATGCTGCTATCTATTCAGGCGTCGTCGAACCATCAAACGTCAAATTTGAAAATGTTAAAACGTCTTTTGAAGGAATTAATACTTTCAGTTCTATTTAAATTAATACAGAAAGCAAGCAATTCGTCAGAATATTTTTATTCCTTTGTAAATCCTGCATATTGTTGTTAAAAAAATTGTGCTTACACTTCTTATTCTCCCATTATTTATCTAATTTTGGCAACATTGTTCTTAACAACCTGAAAAATATTTCATCTAAATTTTGATTGGACAACTGAAATGCTTTTTTGAATCTGATTGGTCAATCGATTTGTCGATTTTATTAATTTCTCCTATTTACACGATACAACAACGTACTTTGTTACAATAAAACATTAAAAAATAGTTCATAATTACCATCATAGATTACAGTAGTAGTCTCGTTTTGGATAAACAAATTTGAGAAAATCCATTTTCTGTCTAAACTAACGACTTTTCGACAAATATTGTTATATAAAAATTGTATATAATTAAAAATGAAGGCGAGTTTTGTTGAAGCTTTTCTTTATTTTCGCTTTTGTTTCAGAGATAATGAGTAGAACTAAAATTTGTTTATTATATGTGGGGAAAATTTTATACAACGAAAGTTTCTAAATAAACTTCTATTATTTTTTAATTTTAAATATGTTTTAGCTAATAATTTATTTTATTCATATTTTGTTTTTGAGAAAATGATTTATTTATGTATGCATTTAAATCTCTACAGATAAAAACTAAACAAATAGAATTAATATATTAATAACTAAAATATATTATTTTGAGTAAATTTTACTTGGAACTTTTTTCGATTTAATGCCTTAGTTTTGTGATATTAATTTCTGAAAATACATATATAAATATTAACAAATGTCAGTGAATGTTTATAATTTTATGCAATAGATGGCCATACTGATATTGTATTGAATTTATTGATAAATAAAAAAAGTTTATTTGAAGAAAATTATTCAGAATTAAATGTTCCATTATTCTATGTCAATATTTATTAATTATACCAAAATTTCTGTTAACATAAATTTAAAAATTTGGAAATTAAGGTGCCGAGATATATTTCCAAAAATCTGTTGTGGCCAGCACAATACATCTCGCCGTTTTCATTTTATGTTGTATAGGACGCGAGCAGTTTCAAACCAATACAATTTCCATTTCAAGTTAGAATAAATAAGAGTAATTACAATTATACTACAAATATTTTTATTATACTAATTTATCAAATTATATATGTTCTTTTCAGATGCAGCCGTATGAAAAGACGACATCCTGGTGTTGCAGACTTCGGGACTTGGAGTCCCAACATTGTAACCTGAAGCACTCATCCAATGGTGAATTACTCTGTAGTAGATATTTCTTGTAATCTTGTCCATGGGCTAGCTGTTAAATCTTCATTTTGATAGACACGATCCCTGTAACATTAAATTTTCTATATGTACACATAAATTTCAGATTTTTCAGCCGGCTGAAATAGATTTTTGATGACTACAAACAAGATTTTTAATTTTAGTACTTACTTGTAATAGCAATCTAGGGAGTAATTTTCTATTTGTATACAAAAAGTGTAAATCGCTGAAAATTGTTTCAGTAATGATTATTTCAAGACATTTTTATTGAAAATAGCAACTTTAAAAATGAGTATCACAAAAATTGAAAGATGTAGATATAGATATTTCAGTCGGCTGAAACAGATTTCAGCAAACGCGATTTTTAACGGTTACTAACAATATTTTTAATTTTAGTACTTACTTGTAATGGCAATGATCGGCGAATTTCCTCAACATATCGTCTGCCCTGCTGAACTGTATTGTCTTCGGCGATTTACCCTCACACCAATTAAAGTAACAATTAATGCACTAAATAAAAGTTAAAAATATACTCTGATAATGATCAATTAAATATAGTTTTAGCGTAAATTTTAATATTTTTATTTATATCATGAAATATAAATTGAATAAGAGAATGATTGTTCCTATCAACACTATACTATCACAATACACGATTATTCACAAGCACCCCATGTTCACTTCACCAAAGTCAAAACGGAACTGAAGTCTTTATTATAAAAATATAATATTAATATTATAACGTAACAACTAACACCAATTAAGTGTTAATTGATTACGTTTTTATATTTTGGCGCCCAAAATAAACAATGTTTGTTTGTTTTCAGGTTCCGCGAAGGGCTGTATTACACCCAGCGATAGAATACGGTAACTACAACACTGGACGTAGATAATAGATGATTTTTATAAGAATAAATAAACAAAAGAATTTTTATATTTACCTTCCGTATGTAATAACAAAGGAGACTGAGAAATATACAAATATTTCAGGATTTTTTCCGAATTTTCCTATCCTATCCTTTATTATTAAGTTCTCTAGGTACGAAAATAACCATCCGAAAGGAATCCGCCCTTTTATAAAGGGCTAAGGTCTTATATGAGCCCTTAAGGAAACTCTGACCACGAATTTCACTTTTGCAGATCCAAGTTTAACAACACTTGTCTGGTCTTTCTAGCCCTTTTAGTTCAGGAATTACCGTAGGCCATAAACTTGAAGGGCAATTATATTGTAAACCAGAGGATTTTCATCAATTCTGTGCAAGCCAATGCAAAGCGCGGGTTCAAATCCTTCCGATACGCTATTTTCCGACCTTATAACCCGTTTAATTAACGAATTTAAGCATTAAACCCTTCGGAAAACTTTAAGAGTCCGTATCTCGGAAACTGCTGGGATCTCAGCCATTTCCCTGAAATTTCGCGTGCCCTTAGTAATCCCCGAAATGTCAGGGTCGTAGAACATCATATTTAAGTTTCAAAGGCATAGGGCCAAATCGCCTAATTAAAATTTAACAGCTTCGTTTTTACAAAAATTAAAACATTTCGATTCACCTTTAAATAAGAGAAATTGACTAACTCTGAACTCTCAGGGCTAGAAGGGCGAAACAAATTCCCTTATACTAATTTCGACCCGTAGATTACGATTCTGATGTCAGATTTTACCTAAGGGCTTATTTAACGGCCCTTTGGAAGAAACTGTCCTTGGAATCGTGTCCTACGGGTCGAAATAAGCCTAATAAAATTTATCCTGCTTTTCCAGCTCTTTTAATAACGAAGTTAGCGCATGCCCTTCACCATAAACTTGAGGACTAAGAATGTTGTAAACTGAAGGGCTTTCAATAATTCTGCGCAGGCCAATCGAATGGACGTGTTCAAATACCCCAGATACGCTATTTTCCACCCCATTAGCCCTTCAAATAGACAAATTATAGCTATAACCCTTAGGAAAACTTTAAGGGCTTGTATCTCGGAAACGGCTGGATTTTCAGCGATTTCCTTGAAATTTCGCGTTTCCATAGCATCCTATGAAATGTCGGGGTCGTAGAACAACATATTAAGTTTTAAGGGCGTAGGGCCAAGAGTTTAAAAAACGCCTAATTAAAATTTGACAGCTTGTTTCTTTGAAAAAAGTTGAACAAATTTTACAACATTTATTAATATGCAAAATAGAGTTCTCATACTTCTATGTCGTCCCAATTAATTGAAATCATCTGTACATACTTCCCTGTCTCTTTGTTGTGGTATTTTGCTCTGGAATAAATAAGGGGTTGTTAAATAAAAACTTGTATTAGTTTTAAGTATTTTTTATTGTTTATTTGTAATACATTGTTGTCTTTATTATGTTCATAGCTTAAATTGTATTTGTTATTCTCATTCTTTGTATTTTATATATATATACAGTAGAACCCCGGTTATCCGAGGTAACGTGGGGGATACCCTCCTCGGATATCTGAAAACTCGGATAATCCGGATTTATTTTTTATTCATTAAAAAAATAAACACAAATGTACTTTAAACGGTTTTTTAACGTTTTTAACATGTAAATAAGTATGTATGTATATTATAAAACATTGAAATAGTTATCTATGCGTTGCTATTTCATATTGCATCTTTTTCTCGCTGCCATATTTCTCCATCTGTTAAGAAGAAGCAAATCCGCTGGGGTTGCCTCTGATTGTTGTTCGATATACCTCAGAGCTTTTTCCAGATTTTAAATGGAAATATTTTAGAAGCTCGGTTAATACGGATGGGTCTTTAGATTGGCTCGGTTAATCCAGATCATAGACGCGCGTACCTCGCATGTTGGGTCTTTAGATCGGCTCGGTTAATCCGGAGCTCGGATAATTGCGACTCGGATAATCGAGGTTCTACTGTACTTACCGTTGTCCTGAAAACTTACAAATAGGAATGTTTAAATAATAGTTTGTTTAAATTTTACTTGTATTTATTATTTATTTGTAACATACATTGTTACATTTCATGTATATGTACAATATTTTACACAATAAAATATAAATTAAAATATAGTTTTTCTATTTTTTGATACCTTTTACTTAGGGTGTTAATTCTATAAAATTTAAGTGCCTATTGCACCTAAAATACACGCACCAAAATAATGCTGTATATATAAACACAGGACTCTGAATAGTTCCTAAAACGGTCATTACTGGGCAACAGAAATCATGGAAACGAATAAAAAAAATTGCAAAAAATCTAAGGGGGCAATTTTCAGTTATTTTGATGTATAATCAATTGCAACGTGTGGTCGTTTTAAAAACTTCATACGTACAAAAAACCATTTTGCAGTTAGTTATAAAAAGTAAAGTTTATTGGAATTATTACAAAGGACTGTTTGACAATCATAAATTGTTAATAGAGTTGTTAACAAATTTAGTAACAATTATGAACAGAAATATAACAAATGGTTTAATTATTAATCGATGGACAAAGGTCCCAAAAGTATTTTATATAATATTTCAAATAATAGAGTTATTAAAAAAATACATACCGATGGCTGTATATACACTTGGGCTCGAAAGTTCTGGATCCTAAATAAAAAACTATTCATATAATACAAATTCATAACAAATAACTTAAATCTTTTATTTATAAACTCTTGAAATTTAACAAAACTACAGTTAAATAAATACAGAACCGTTGTACATATTATACTTTATATTTGAACAACAACACAGTGCATCAACGTATATTTATATAATATAGAATGCTCTACTTGAAATACAATATAATTTATTGTCGAACTTTAACACTATCTAGTTCTCGTTGACACCTTCACATTCTGGGAAGACTTTTCCAGCTAAAACTCCGTCAAATATCACATAAATCGAACGATATGTGGACATCTATACTAAAATCCTTAACATTCACCGAACATTTACGGGCAGATTAAAAATTAAAAACGGTGCCAAAGATCCAAATTACGTTATTTGAACGACTATTGTTATTTACACTGGACATGGAACAACAGAAGGCTGGATAATTCCTCCAGGACCTGGAAGGGCAGTTTCTCCACGATTTAAATATTCGTCTATTCGTCTGGCTGCTTGGCGACCTTCTGAAATTGCCCATACAACAAGGGACTGTCCTCTGCGACAATCTGTAACAATAAAGATTAAATAATCTACTATATTAAGAAAATTCTAACTGATAGATGTGTCAATGAATAGAAATGAATGTAGCAGAGATGAAGATGTTAAGATAGATGTTGGGGAAGACACGGAAAGACAGGTAAGTAATTAAAGGATAAGGGAAATGGCTCGAGTGATAAAAGTTTCTAGACAGATGAAAAACATTTGAAGGAAAATAAAAATAGCTTAGTAGGTACTAGAAAATAAAAGAAACAGGAAAACCAAAGATGGAAGGACTATATTGTAGAAGATTTGAGAGAAAAGGAACTGAATGAACAACCGTAATTAATTAAAGTAATTAAAGGATAAGGGAAATGGCTCGAGTGATAAAAGTTTCTAGACAGATGAAAAACATTTGAAGGAAAATAAAAATAGCTTAGTAGGTACTAGAAAATAAAAGAAACAGGAAAACCAAAGATGGAAGGACTGTATTGTAGAAGATTTGAGAGAAAAGGAACTGAATGAACAACCGTAATTAATTAAAGTAATTAAAGGATAAGGGAAATGGCTCGAGTGATAAAAGTTTCTAGATAGATGAAAAACATTTGAAGGAAAATAAAAATAGCTTAGTAGGTACTAGAAAATAAAAGAAAAAGGAAGACCAAAGATGGAAGGACTGTATTGTGGAAGATTTGAGAGAAAAGGAACTGAATGAGGACGACACGCAAAACAGAAATGAATGGAAGAAGAAAATAAACATTGCGCCCCTTAACGAATGGGGAAAGCTAAAGAAGACGATGTCAGTGTCAAGTGAAATTTGCATAGTTTGTTTATGAAATAATTTTACTGAAGATCTAGGATCTTTTGCAAGAAAATTTATGTATAGGGCGCGAGCAGTCCCGTGACTTTGCTGACTTGGCAAGCAGATATGGGGGGCTATGTCAAAATGACAGCTATTAATTATGTCCATAACTGATAAATGTCATAATTTTTCATTCAAAATTTCACGATTTTCTTATTTCATATGGTTTATTTGTTATCAGGAGTGTAGAATTCAGTTGCCGAGAAAAGAAATCATACAATACCAAATTTTGAATGAAAAATAATTACATTTGTCAGTTATGGACATAATTAATAGCTGTCATTCTTGATACGCGCCCCCATATTGCCAAGGTCAGCGCCCTATGGAATTTGTACATAATACACAGGATTAACGGAAGGTAATGTGCTGGCCACACCAGATTTTTTTTCTAGTTTTAAGTCTATATTTAAAGTAGTCGAAAGAATTTTGTAGAAATTTGACCATTTGTGTAGGTTTTATAATTTTTTGAAAATGTAAGTCTTGGTTTTATACATTCAGATGAAATGATAGAAAAATGTTGAATATTATAACAATATTTAATAATTAAATTCTAACCTCCAGCGGCAAAGACATTTCCCACGCTGGTTTGATATTCTTTAGCTTCAAAATTACTCCTAGCATCTAATTTAAGTTCTAGTTCACTGGCTACAGCTCTTTCAGGGCCCAGGAAACCCATAGCCAACAATACTAAATCTGCTTTGAACGTCTGTTCAGACCCAGGTATTTGTTTCATCTGCCAACGACCCGCCGGGTCTTTTTCCCAATCAACAGTGACAGTTTTGACCCCGGAAATGTGCCCAGCGCCATCGTCTGTAAATTCTTGGGTCATTATGCAGAATCTTCGCGGGTCGTCACCGAAACGAACTTTAACCTGAGAAAAAAGAAAATTGAAGACAAACATTTGCATGATTTATGGGTCACGCATACTTCTTCATGTCCGTAGTCAACCCGGAACACCCTAGGCCATTGTGGCCATGGGTTATCGTTCCCCCTCTTTTCCCCTGGTTCTGGTAGAATTTCAAACGTAGTTATAGACGCCGCCCCTTGTCTCAAGGAAGTAGCAATACAATCACAGCCCGTATCACCTCCACCTAGTAACCAAACAATAAAAAAACAACGAACAACAATACAATAAACGTTTTATTACCGATAATAACAACATGTTTGTCTTTAGCACTAATATGAGGCTGCGTTCCGCCTAGTTGTTTCTTCTGCCAAGATTCCAGGAATTCCATAGCGAAATGTATTCCAGAAAGCTGTCTTCCAGGGAGGGGGAGATCTCGGGGCCATGTTGCTCCAGTACACAAAGCTACTGCGTCGTATTCTTCGCTCAATTCTTTAGCAGAGATGTCTTTACCTACATTAACATTAGTTTTGAATTGAATGCCCTCTGCAGTCAAAAGATCGACGCGTCTTTGGACTATTTTTTTGTCTAATTTCATTGTTGGTATTCCATATTGTAATAGGCCTCCTATCCGGTCATTTCTTTCAAAAACTGTAACTAAATGTCCGGCTTTATTCAGTTGATGTGCACAAGCCAGTCCAGCTGGACCAGAACCAACTACAGCGACTTTTCTTCCGCTTCTGATTAAAGGGGGTTGAGGTACGATCCACCCTTGTTCAAAAGCATTATCAATAATTGAACATTCAATGTTTTTGATTGTTACCGCAGGTTCTGAGATGCCTAAAACGCACGCGGCTTCGCAAGGAGCGGGGCATACCCTTCCAGTAAATTCAGGGAAATTGTTTGTTTGTAAAAGTTGATGTAAAGCTTTTTTCCATTGGTTCTGGAATATTAATAAGTTCCATTTGGGGATTATGTTACCAAGGGGACATCCATGACTGTTTGATTGACAAAATGGAACACCGCATTCCATACAACGGGCGGCCTGAACGCGCAAACCTTTTCTAATATGTGTGTGGTTATAAACTTCATTCCAATCTTTTAAACGTTTTTCGGCAGGGCGATACAGACCGGTTTCTCGTTGGTATTTCATAAAACCGCGTAGTTTATCCAGTTTTCTTTGTTCCAAACCAATATCAGTAATTGCGTCTTCTATATCTTTAATATTTGGCTCATTATTCACAATTGGTTGTACCGGTTGTTCTGCTTTTACGGTTTTTAGTACCCGTTGATATTCATACGGAAAGACTTTAACAAATTGGTTGGAAAAGTTATCAAACCAATCATTCAAAAGATTTTGCGCGATTACTGAACCAGTTTTTGCCACAAATCTTTCTAATAAATCTTTAACTAATGTTTTATCATTTTCGTCTAGCTTGCAAAGTTCAACCATTTCCGGGTTACACTTTACTTTAAATGATCCATCTAAATCCCAAACATAAGCGAGTCCTCCTGACATACCAGCAGCAAAATTTCTACCAGTTAGGCCCAAAATAACACATATCCCTCCTGTCATATATTCGCAACCATGATCGCCGACTCCTTCGACAACGGCAGTAGCACCAGAATTACGCACGCAAAACCGTTCAGACGCAATACCTCGGAAATAAGCGAAACCACTTGTAGCACCATAAAGACAAACATTACCAACAATGACGTTTAAATGGGATTCAAATGTTGAAGATTTTGGCGGGAAAATAACTATTTCACCTCCTGACAAACCTTTCCCGACATAATCGTTTGCGTCGCCTTCTAAAGTTAAGTAGACACCATGTGCTAAAAATGCGCCGAAACTTTGCCCAGCTGATCCAGTCAAATTAACATTTATTGTGTGTCCTCCTTGCAAACCATCCTCTCCATGTTTCATGGAAATGTGGTAGCTTAAGGTTGAACCAAAAGCACGACACTCGTTGTAGATAACCATGTTAAGATCAACCTTTTTAACAAGACCGTCAATGACACCTTGAGATTTTTCGATAAGTTGATTGTCTAAACGTTGTTCCAGCTGAAAATCTTGAGTAACAGAACCTCCAATAATGTTAACTCCAGGTCGAAGATGTAAAGCGTTTTGCAAAATTAAACCTAAATTTAAAGTACGAGCTTTTGGGGTTCCGATTTCCGACGCCCTAAGAAGATCTGTACGTCCGATAAGTTCCTACAATAAAGTATATATCAAAACAGAAAATATATATAGTTTTTCTGTTCTTACTTGATAAGTGCGAACACCTAAAGCAGCCATATGTTGCCTAACTTCTTCCGCCAACATAAACAAATAATTTATAACATGTTCAGGCTGTCCAGTAAACTTCTTTCGAAGTATCGGATCCTGAGTTGCAATACCAACTGGACATGTGTTCAAATGGCATTTTCTCATCATAGTACAACCCATAACGATGAGAGGAGCAGTACTAAAACCTATTTCATCGGCTCCCAAAAGGGCTGCGACTACTACGTCAAAACCTAGGAAGAACAGAAATAACTAAAGAAAACAATTATTCAAATAATATGTACCAGTTCTGATTTGACCATCGGCCTGGAGAATTATTCTGCTGCGTAAATTGTTGAGGACTAGAACTTGGTGAGTTTCGGCGATTCCTAATTCCCAAGGAAGACCAGCGTGTTTGATGCCAGTCCAGGAAGAAGCACCTGTACCTCCGTCGTGGCCAGAGACTACGATATGTTCAGCTTTTCCTTTGGCTACTCCAGCGGCTACAACACCTACACCAACCTAGAAATATTATTAGCTAAAGACATTACAATCTATTTAGTTGATTTGCAGATCTCAGACGACTATTATGTTAAAAGGATTTCGATATGAAAACTTTGATGTTTTAAAATTATTGGTTATATTTTTAAATTGTTTTGGGCAGTGGGGCCTCAAGCAAACTTGAATTTGGAGGCCCCATATACATATAGCGTTGAATTCAGACATTTTTCGTGGGGATACCTTTGGAGAACAATTTATAAAAAATGAAATGTAATCCGCAAGAAAAATTCAACAAAACGCTTATTTGAAGCAGTACCTATGCATTTTTATTGCACTAAAAACTAGATTAATTGACCAAGAATTAGAATAATATGTGTTTATAAGCTAGAGTAACCCAGATATAGATAATATGCTGTGATTGTATATTTAAATTAAAAAACCAACAATTCCTATAAAACAACAAATAAACAAAAATCAAAATTACGGCGAAAATTTAAAGAATAATTAGATAACAGATTAGAAAGATGAAAAAACAAAACTTATTATAATTGTGGGTAAATTTCTCGACTGTGATGTGATTAGGTGTTAAGAATTACTCGAAAGTTCAGTCAAACAGCATTCATTCTTACTACCAACGTTTCGGTGCACCCTTGCACCTTCTTCAGGGTAGTTAGATCTTGCAAATTATTACAATTCATGTACACAAAATACATTCGTACAAAACGCCAACTACAATAATGAATTTATTCGTTGTCGTTTTTTAGAGCAAATGGATGTATGTTCTTTCAATTTTTTGATATATTTAATAAATTAAATGAATGTTTCATACGAATGTATTTTATATATTGCAAAATATGAAGGAAATATCAAATAAAAAGATATGCTTTCCCGCCAAGAATGTTTACAAATATGTAGTAGCATGCGCGGGCAATTCGCGTCCCGTATTGGTGGTACAATTTAGAATGCGTCTGCGCAAAAGCTTTGCAATCAGATGTTATTGTGGTGTGATGGAAGTTTGCGAAGATACAATAGTTTGTGTTTGTGGGAATAATGGGACTGCATACAGTTTTCATTCGTCGTAATATCAGCGTAGTTAAAACGGCAAACTTAGTTGAAATTTAAAGTAAGATTACGCGAATACTTTACCATAATTGAAGGTTAAAATATAAGCAACAAAAGGTGTAAAAAGGACAGTTATTATAACTGCCATTATTATGATATTAACATAGACCTGTTTTAAAATATGAAGTTCATGTTGTATTGTAACAAAATGAAACAACACAGGACAATACGGTTAATATTTTATTGAATAAAGGATAATACAAAATAAAGGATTTGTACTGGATGACAAGGATAAAACGAAGGTTTAAGGTTCCATGGTGTGGCTCTCCACTGTAATATGAAATAAACAGATACACAGATGATTACAACAATCAAAATGATATATAACAAAGAAAAAATTGCTCACCTCTGATACAAGCTTGACTGAAATACGCGCCTGAGGGTTAGCACACTTCAAATCATAAATCAACTCTGCCAAATCTTCAATCGAATAGATATCATGATGAGGCGGAGGCGAAATCAACCCAACACCCGCCACAGAATGTCTTGTTTTTGCAATATCTGGTGTTACTTTATACCCAGGAAGTTCACCTCCTTCACCCGGCTTGGCTCCTTGCGCCATTTTGATTTGTAAATCATCGGAATGTGCTAAATACGAAGAAGTAACACCAAATCTTCCACTGGCGACTTGCTTGATGGCTGATCTTTTATGGGAATCGAGATATCTTTCGGCGTCTTCACCCCCTTCGCCGGTATTACTTTTCCCGCCAACTTTATTCATTGCGATGGCTAAAGTTTGATGTGCTTCGAGACTTATAGACCCGAAACTCATTGCTCCGGTTGCAAAACGTTTGACAATTTCAATTGCTGGTTCGATTTCTTCTAACGGAAGTGACTGGTCAAGTGTTCTTAGTTCTAATCTACCGCGAAGCATACAATCGCGGACAGAGTTCATCGTAGCTTCCCGGAATTTTTCATAAGCGGAATTGTTTTTGTTAACAGCTGCTTCTTGCAAAGCTGCAATACCGGCTGGATCGTTAAGATGTTTTTCACCTCCGGCGCGCCAATGATAATTTCCAGGGTTGCGCAGAACCAAAGTATCAGGCGCAAAACGATAAGTTACATGATGTCGATCGAACACTTCCGCTGCTAATACTTCCAAAGTAACTCCTCCAATTCTTGAAGGAGTACCACGGAAACATTTATCTATAACATCATCCGCCAAGCCAACAGCTTCAAAAATCTGTGCACCCTTGTATGATTGCAGTGTGGAAATGCCCATTTTGGCCATAACTTTGGCGATACCAGTTTGCATAGCTTGCGAATAATTTTGGAATATTATATCGTCTGTAAATGTAGGATCTAATGCGCCATCGTCGCGTAAACTAGCAGCTAATTCTAAAGCTAAGTATGGGCAGATTGCGTCAGCACCGTAACCGAGTAAGAGACAAATATGGTGGACTTCACGCGCTTCGGCAGTTTCAACGATTAATGCAACGCGCATTCGGCGACGAGTTTCGATCAAGTGATGGTGAATTGCACCTTTAAACATTAAAATAGAAAAGATACGGAAAGGAAAAGGAAGTAACTGACTTACCCAAAACAAGAAGTGAGCTGATTGGTACCCTTTCTGGTCCTCCGCGCCTGTCTGACAAAACCAACAACTGATGGTTGACACTTTCTCGTTCCGCTTCTTCGCAAAGTTTGTGCAGAGCCTTTGGCAAACCTGGCAGTCCGTCTGCTACTGGGAAGGTGGCATCTAAGACATGGCAACTCCAGCCGCGGTGCGAAGTACTTTTCAATACTTCTAGATCTGATAAGGATAAAATAGGATGGTTCATCCACAACCGGTGAACCTAGCAGTCATACAAATAGTAAAGATGTGCAAGAGAAGGATAGAAATCTACATGGAGACAGCAGCAACTTGGAGGAATCTACTTGATTTTATTTTGAGACTTACTTGACGTGGACTGGGTTGTAAAATGTTGTCTTCGGGGCCGATTGGGCATTGTAAAGACATGACGACTTTTTCACGGAATGGATCAATCGGAGGGTTGGTTACTTGAGCGAATAATTGTTTGAAATAATCATACATTAAGGGAGAATAGGCAGATAGACAAGCTAACGGGGCGTCGTTTCCCATACTTCCTAAAGCTTCTTTCCTGTAAAGAAAAGCTTGGTCAACGATATCTCGAAAACTAATTCAGATATTGAGTTGCCGGTTGAAAATTTGGTATCTCCAAACATTGTTTTATATGTGTATTAATTTCTATATACATGGCCTCACAAAGAACATGAATTACCAAACAAAAACAAAAATGGGAATTTGCAGCAAAATCGCCTGTATAAAATATAATGTTTGGATAACGATATCTCGAAAACTAATTCAGATATCTGGTTGCCGGTTGAAAAGTTGGTATCTCCAAACATTCTTTTATATGTGTATTAATTTCTATATACATGGCGTCACAAAGAACATGAATTACCAAACAAAAACATAAAAATGGGAATTTGCAACAAAATCGCCTGGATAAAATATAATGTTAGTCTCGAAGACTAATTGATATATCGAGTTCCCGGTTGAAAATTTGGAATCTGCAGACATTCTTTTATATGGGTACATTTCTATATGCATGGCGTCACAAAGAATATGAATTCCCAAACAAAAATGGGAATTTGCATCAAAATCGCCCATATTTATCATATAAAATATGATGTTTGGATAGCGATATCTCAAAAACTAATTGAGATATCGAGTTGCCGGTTGAAAATTTGGAAATTCCAAACATTCTTTTATATGTGTTCTAATTACTATATACATGGCGTCACTAAAAACTAAAAACAGGAAATCGCCTATAGGTATAAAATATCATATTTGGATAACGATATCTCGAAGACTTGAGATAGCGACGATTTTAACAATAAATAATAATTATTACTTACTTAGTATTAATCATTGGCAGAAGGAGCATGTAAATAGTCTCAGTTGAATAATTGTGCAGGGCCAAACGTTTGTCAGAGAACCCACTAGGAGTAAAAGTGGCAGTTAAGGACCTTCCGGCAGCCACATGAGCTGTGCGCATATCTTCCAACAAAATCTAAACACACATTAGAAAGAAATGTTACAATATATTCAATAAAAATAAAATTGTACACAATAATAAACAGATAAAACAAGGATGTTAACAAAAACACAAAATGAAAACTGTTAATCACGTAGTATACAGAAGAAATCCTGTAGATCTACCTACGACAAATATCCTACAATACATAAAAGGGTGCAAAACTACAAATCGTGCATAGAACACACACCAGTCTACCACTCACCATCTGATAGGGCCAGACCGCAACGAGAACAGAATAAAATAAAGTTATTAGAAATTTGTACGAGAGAATATATTTCATCTAGATTATAAAGTGTATCAATATCAATATTCATTCTGAAAAGAATTGGTCAATAAAGACACGAAATCATTCCCATTTTTAAGATTTCGCATCTTTTGTCTTTTGCAAACTCCTCCCCATTGGACAATCACATGACAAAAGACAGTACCAATACCAACTTTAAAATAAAAAATATTACTGTGATTTTACCTGTTCTTTGAGCCATTCAGAATGTGGTCTAGATTGAGCGATATTCCTCTTCAGTTCTACGTCCTGAATGACAGATTTTTCTCGTGTGTCTACCAGCAACATTCTTCCGGGTTTCAGACGGCTTTTCAGGATTACATTTGCTGGTTCCACATCGTAAACTCCAACCTAGAAAGATTTTTCAGTAACTTCGAACGAGAAAATATTAAATATTGCATACTTCGCTGGCCATAACCATGATATTATCTTTGGTTATATAAAATCTGGAAGGCCGAAGACCGTTTCTGTCTAAAATAGCACCGATGTATCGTCCATCTGTGAAAGAAATTAAGGCTGGACCATCCCATGGTTCCATGGAACACGAAGCCCAATGATAATAGTCGCGTTTATCTGGGGTCATTGTTGGATCATTTTGCCATGCTTCTGGTACCATGGTCATTACAGCCTTTAAAAAATAAATTAGTTTCCATTTTTGCAATTATAATACTGTTGAGGAATAACTCGCAAAGAAAAATTATTTCAAAAGTTCGCGCTAAGGAAAATAACCTAGTTTTGAAGGTGAATTAAATGTCCGTCATTGTCCAAACACTGTTGTAAGCAACTTATGAAGTTTCGCATAACTCTTTCGAGCATTTCTTGGGGGATACGGCGGGTTTCTATGCCGATTGCCACATTTAGGGTTTGCAGGATTTTCGGCTTTGAAATTACCCCACAGAAAAAAGTCCATGGTGTTTAATCTGACGAGCATGCGAGCCAAGGAATCTCGCGTCAGGACAATCAAGTACCCGAAGAACATTTTCTCGAAACCTGCATTGATATTAGCGGTGTGGGCCGTGGCCCCATCCAGGCCAAGTTCTTCAAGAACTGGTACAGGCTTACACACGCTCCGAATCTTACGAAGAATTTCACTGATGCCACAATTTCGACAAGATAAACAACGATTCTATTACAATTATTAAAAAAATGGACACATTATTACACTTTTCCATATATTTTTCTGTAAAAGCCATAAAACGCCGATTACAATAACGTTTGTACTTTTTATAAAATACAATTACTGGTGAATAATGTTTAATCTTTTAACTCGATAAGACCAGCAAAGTAATATTTTTTTATTGCGAGTAACTCCTTATTAAAAATATTATTACTTCTGGCAGAGGTCTTTGTCCAATTCTAACAAGAAACTCCAAAACGCAGTCTGCCGATCCAGAATCAGACAAATTGGGTTCCACCACTGGATACAAACTCTGTAGTTGTTCCCCGAATTTGTCAGATTTCATAACACCTTCCCTGGCTTTCATAAAGTTGACATTACCACGCAAAGTGTTTATTTCTCCATTATGAGCTAGCATTCTACAAAAAAATAAGGTATTTAAGAACTGTAGGATGCTTGGAAATATATTAAATACCTTAGAGGATGTGCGCGCTCCCAGCTAGGAAAAGTATTAGTAGAAAATCTCGTGTGAACTAAGGCCAAATACGTATCGAATATTGGATCTGTTAAGTCTACAAAATAGGTCCATAATTGTTCGGCTGTAAGCTGCCCTTTATAGATTACAGTCTTTACAGATAAGGAACAAATGTAGAATCTTGTTCCTGGACTGTGGATGGTGTGCGTTGCTCTTTTTCTCAACATAAAAACAACTGTATCGAGTTCTTCTTCAGAGAACTGTTTGCCTTCTTGAGGTACAACAAACACCTAACAAAAAATCATGAGGAATCATCGAAATTTAATGAAAAAGGAATGGTATTCTTAGCACCCGACTTAGCAAACGACTAGCTAGTCACTTGACTAACATAAACAAAGAAACTAAACAGTTACGGAATTATTTTAACTCTGTGTGCTAGCGTCTCTACATGTCTTTTTGACATGAGTCAAGCACAGACTCACTAGAAAAAGCTAAAAGGTTAACATCGTCATAAGAAGATATCTGAGGGTGCAGGGTATCATATGGTATCCCAAACCAAATAACAACTTATAGACTTAATTGTCAACACTCTAAATTGCTACGAGAATTAATCAAATATAAACGGGACTATATTTTTTTTAATTCTGGGTTTATTTTAAAAAGTATACAAAAACATAATCCCCCGCCCTAGAAACGCATTTTTCCCAACAGATTGGGAGCTTTTTAATCCCTTCATAGTAGAAACTAGCGGGACCTTCACATAGCCATTGGAGCACAAACTCCTCCACCGCACGGTCGTCGTCGAATCGATGGCCTCCCATTGCTTCTTTGAGTGGCCCAAGACGGTGAAAGTCACACGGTGACAAGTCGGGATTGTAGCGATTCCAACGTTTCCCAGCCAATTCTGTTCAATTTTTGCCTCGTAGTGTTTGCTGTGTGGGGCCTGACGGGTTTTAAAAACATGCTGTCCCAGCACTGGGCCTTCAACCTCCGCAAAATTTCGGTTGGACTTACGTCTTCCTTGGCCAAAAACTTGACAATAATCCGTTGCTCCACTAAAGAGACCTAAGCGAAGTGGGGTCATGTCTACCCCCTTCCTAACAGCCCTAGCTACCTGCTAATCAAATCCATACGGGTCTATGACCACTGGAATTTAAAAAAAAAACAGTCCCGTTTATATTTGATTCACGCTCGTATTAGGCATTGTGTCCATAAGCATTGCACATTCTTCTGTTATATTTTTGTCTTAGATGTCTTGCAAGGTAGGTTTTACTATACGCATTTGAGTTTTATTGATTCATATCTAAATGGTTCCGGTAGAAGAAGTCTATTATTAAAATATTCGAAACTATTTTGCAGATATTTCTCCCTATTTGTGTAGATTTTATAATGTCGAAAGTGTGTACATATTAGCTAGTCGTTTGCTTAATCGAGTATTCAGAACCCAGTCAATATGTCTTACTTGTCTCATAAAAGGTTCAGAATTTTTAGCGACCTGTCCAATGGTAGCATTGTTAGTCGGTACCGACCTCCAGGCCAAAATGTCAAGGCCTAAATCATTGGCTAATTTGCCGAATTTGTCTTCGGAAATTGTATGATGCGTTTTGTCCAAAAACAAAATTCCGGTGGCGTATTGGCCAAACGGAGGAAGGACTACGTTTTGAGATTCTCTGAACAAAAAAGGGACAACCAAAAATATGTAATACAATCAATCAAAAAGGGATTGATGTTATCTATTACCTAAGCTCTTTGGCATACAGATTGTGCGGAATGGCACTCAAAACACCAGCACCATCTCCTGTATCATTATCGCAAGCACAAGCACCTCGATGATTCATACGCATAGACAAAGTCTCAGCGTCCCTGAGGATTTTGTGAGACCTGGTACCATCAATGGCGGCTATGAAACCGACACCACATGCTTCTTTTTCGAACTGCGGATCGTAGAGCCCCTGAGCGCCTGGTGGTAACCAAGGCGACTCCATATTGTAGTCTATAAACAAAACTGTAAACAATAAACCCAAAAAAAAAAATTGATGGAAAATTGATTCAATGAGGTCTCGTGGCCGTGTGCCTGAGTGTCTGGTCGCGAATCTGGGGACCCGGGTTCGATCCCGACCGACGTCAAAAATTACATCGAATTTTAAAGGCACAAAATTGACCCCTGTGGTGCACTCCACGCCATCTATATTCCATCATTACCGAAATCTGTATACAAAACAGATTGGCACACCCAGCAATGGGTAATATGTCGTGATGTAATATTTATTCATTTATTTTATTTGAACATTCAATTCAAGTATTACTCTTCAATTTTTATGATTATAAAATTTGTTTATTTGTAATTGACGTAAATTAAAATTTGTTATGTTTTATTATCAGATAAAAATGTCGATATTAGAATTATGAATGAAATTATAAAAATTATCTATCACGATATGTATTCGTGTATTTCATGTTGGTGATAATTTTTATTTTCTAATATTCTTTGAAATTTATTACCGAACTTGACAAGGTTTTAAAATTACATATTTAGAATGTTATTTATAACTTTGCGGCCGACATAAAACATTTAACATACAATATATCAATAACTAATATTTTTCTATTCCTTTTTTTTTCCTTGCCTGCTTTATAAGTTGCGCATGACATTGAACATTGATTTTTGTTTAAATACGCAGTAAACAAATTCATTGAAAATTTTATAAATATTAAATTAATAGTTAAGTGTGTCAACATTTTTTGTCTTAACTCAAAAAAAGTTCTTGACCTAGTAAATGTAAATTAGATACAGCATTCTGTTTCTATATATTTATAGATTTGCATAAGTATATTAACATAGAATAGGATGCCTGGTTCTCTTGTTATTTTCCACGTCTTCTTATACTTAAAGTCTTAGACAGTCGGTACTTCTATATTGGTATTAGACGATTAATCAAGTTTTTTTTGTCTCTTACATAAGAATTGGTCTGTACCTCTGAGTTGATCCCCACGTTATTAATTTCTGATGCAAGAATTGCTAAACTTTTATCTAGCATCTTTGTCGTACACACATGACATATATGAGACTTTTATTCGCTATCTCATTATCGTGGTGTTTCGAAGGGGTATACGCTATCTCCGTCCAACCGATGGCAAAAAATGAAAAAAAAACTGTATTATAACCGCGGTAACAAAAAAAAGTAATTTTCATATATTTGAATTATTTGAATATTCATGTCATTCTGTCAATCATGTGATAATGATGATGTTTTGATTCTGGCATCGATAATTTGTGTTTCGTTGTGTGTTGATAGTTTTCTTGACATTTAGAATCCGCTTATAATGAACTTTAGGGGACCAAGAAAAATAGTCCATTACAGTCGAGTGTTTATCTCATCAGAATAATTAGTAATAAAACAAATGCTTATTTATGTTATTTCATTATCATGTTTTTATTAAGAAAAAGTAACTAGATGCAATATGAAACTATGTACCTACACGTATATAGGTATACATAAGCGCGAAAATAGAGCGGAAAACTTATTGTAATACAAACATACTCGCATATATTTACCATTACATATTTAGTTTTAAATTATTAAAAATCTTTCAGAACTCATAATTCAATCAAAATCTACGGTTTGGCTATATAATCTTTTATCTAGAATTAGTTTGACTTTATTTTAAGTACCGAAACGCTCCGCTTGTAATGGACAAAAGTCCAATAAAAATAAATCAAAAATTGATTAAATAATTACAGATATCGAAAAATGCAAGAATAAATTTAATTACGTTTTTTCTAACGAAGTCAGGTCTTGCAAGAATTCGCTTATGAAAAAAAAATGTTTTTCACTTATGTTTTCATTTTTAAATAATTAACCGACCTAACTAGTAAAAAAAACTTCGTCCGGTGTCTCCCTGACAAATCTTAAAACGTCGTCACGGTTTAGTCCTTCAGATTTTTTGCTCCTAAAACATCTACAACAATAATGTAAATATTTACAACCTGGTCCCCAAAAACACAATAAATATTTTAAATTAAGACACTGTTATATCTAATTCTTCACATACCAAATGTAAAATTTAGAATGAATTTGTTATCAATTCTGGGAAACTGATAAGCGATTTTATCCGTAGAGAGAATATTTCAAACCAGTGCCGTAGCAATACAATTTTTTTCGGGGATATCAACAATTAAATTCTTGTCACATTCATACATGCTGTTTATAAATATTTATCAGCATTCCTTCTATATAATTTATTTCATGAATGAGAAATTAAACCTACTAAGAACCAGTTATATTACGTATCTGAATTGTGTTCTCAAATACCTAGTCAATGCCATGGAAAAAATGCCAATACATTATCCATTAAACTGATTAGAAAAATATTTATTTTATTGGATGTACATTAAGTCATCCTTGGTAACAAAGTAATGACAACGACACGTGTAAGACTTGGACGTCAGAGTTTGTTTTGTTTTTAATAAAGTAGACTGTCTATTTTTATCTTGTATTACTTGATCATTAATATTTGGCCGTATTAATAGTGTCTGTAAGGTATGTTCAGATTTTAATATGTTTTTTTTATTAATTTGTTATCATATTATTTTATCGGTCATATTGTTTTTAACAATAAAGTGTTGTTAAGATAAAAACAACGGATAAGTATTAAAAAAATTTAGTCTCACTATGGTTACATATTTTAAAAATAATTTTTTCACTGTTCATATTTGGGAAAACATATTATATACGGTCGTGAAAAATATTTATAAACATAAATAAATTAATTCTAATGAGTAATTAAATCTTTATCGCTAATTTTTAAATAATTGTTTAATAATTATTAACAATTTCCTACATAATGTTTATATAAACTTGCAACTTATCAAACTAACTGCGTATTTGTACTGATAACAAATGAAAACACAGACAGTCTTCTGTTTTCACACTTTTGCCGGCAAAACTTCATTTGTTTTCCACGCGCAGACATTGTTATGCAACTAGTCATCCATCAATGGCGTGCTAGTTTTCCTTCAAATGTTTTTACATTTTTTAACAAATTTTTAAATCTTGAAATAAAAATTAGCGATATTATCTTGTTTGTATAAATAATGATAAATGATTATTTTTTTTATTTCTCAAGTGATTTAATAGTGTTGCGTGAAGCAGATTATATCTAACGGAAAATAATCATCTTCATTGTTGCTATTATTCAATGAACATGTATGTATGTGTAGACATGCATGTATAATTGTTATGCAACCAATAAATGCACTTTACCCTTGCTAAAAATAGATTATAGTACGACTTTGAATACTACTTCAAAATACAGCAATTAATATTGAACTACTTATAATAATAGATAATAAACTGTTTCCGTGATTATTTTTAAAGTTTATATTATCCATTGTTGCGTATATTAGTCATTTGTTATTCACACCTTTAAAAAATTAATATACAGTAATACAAAAAGTCGACGTATGACAATAGTTTTTCTTTTTCAATCTATTTTAAGACTTAACAGTCAGTAAACGAAAAACAGTATTGACAATATATACAAAGGTGAGTCTTTTTTTAATAACTAGTTATTTAAATATTATGGGAAAAAATTCAAACGAAGTTTATTTTATATTAAAATGTCTATAAATTTTCAGTATAGGTTTTTCTACATGGTGCTCCATGTCAGTGTCAAAAAATCAGAGATAATACTGAAGGCTTTTTCTGGGACCGATATTTAATATTTCTTATTGTATTATGAATTATATATTTAAAATTATAGGTATATTATTGAACCCTTCAGAAATACCGCCAATCCCGTTAATGAATTGGAAAAACCTTGAACATTTAGAAGAAATGGAGGAAACTTGCTCATAGAATGAATTTCAAATTATAGAAAATACGTAAATATAAAGATTAGGTGTAATTAGCATTTTTTGTGTGTAGAAGAAATGTTAAATACACTACTTACACTATATATATATTGGTTAACATTATTTGGCGATTGACTTGACTTGCTAATGGAGGGGCTGGTTCTTCTCAGCAGGTATTAAGCCTAATTGTGTTTAGGAGCGGATTATAATAAGTTTGCATTTTCTTTCTCGAGATTGGATTTCGGTTGTTTTTAGCAACGTAATCTTTTCAATACATTTGTTTCTCAGAAAACTTTATAAATACCATTTTAGTTGTTCTCTAGAACTCAAGTGAACAAAATATTATTAGATACTACCCTGATAAGTATGGCCTCATAAATTTCTTTAATCCTATTGCGGAATACCTGCTGAGAAGCCAATCGCCAAATAATTTTACCCAAACTATACATCTGATAATATTAATAAAATATTATATTATATTATGCAAAGCCTACCCGACCTACTTAATAAAAATGTTTGAAACATTTTTCCATATTTTTAAAATAATCGAGTTATTAAAAAAGAGTCACCTGTATACACAATTATATTTTTCATTTTTTTTTCTTTTCAAGGCAGCAAAGAACGAAATATTGTCAACAGATTTTCATATTTTTTTTTAGGAATTTTTGGCTAAAATCCAAAATAACAATTGAAGTCAAACGTTGGCGTGTATGTTTTGTATAACAACAGAGCATCGCGATTAACACGTGAATATTAAGAGTTAATTATTTTACAGAAATAAATATTATGTAATAGGAAAACATAATGCAATGATACAGGGCTGTATTAATGGAGAGTTTCGACTGAGGACCTCCACAAATAAAGGGCATTAAAAAAATCTAATATAATTTATTTTATATTACTAAATATAAATTATATATTTCAAATTATAATTTTATTGTTTAAACCAACTAACAATTAAAATTTACTGTTAATGTTATGTAAATAAACATTATTATGTTAAACAGTCAAAAAATAATAATTGCATTTCAAATGTTTTAACTGTTACGTCATAAATTTTTCGTTTATTTAATGGATAATAAAAAAATTCCAAAGAAAAACAATTTTATCATAAATGCACAATTCGTGTAACAGTTGAACATCGGCCAACATTTCTCAGACAGATGAAAATCGTTGGCATAATTTTCTTTGGCAAGTTAGAATGAACTTATTTTTCTGTTGTGAAAAACAGTTGAACTCAATGTTTGTAAACGTTTACTGTACATTAATAGCACCTAAGTTAATTATACTTATTGACGTAAATAAAATTAGATAAATTTAGAGAATTATATAAATTAGTACAATAACGAAAATGACGGAATATTTTTAAGAAAACAAAATATAGTAAATAAAATAAAATAATCTGGAAATACTACGGAAAAAACATGCAAAACATTCAACACAAATATATGAGTAACGGCAGGAAAAACAAAAGTAAAATAAAAGAACGTCGAAGTCCAAATTGTGGACCCCTGCTAAGTACTGTTTTGTTTGTAAACATAGACATATGGCCTGTCATCCTTGGCACTAAATACGTATGGCAAATGTTTATCAGCTTTCAACTATTTCTGCTAAATTAAAAAATTAGTCTGAGATTTAGATAACACATAGCAGATAGCTTATCAACATTATACTATTTCAGTTGGTAATTTGAAAGAAAAATGCATGAATTCACAAAATATTAATAATAATTACATATTTATGATTTAATAATTATTATAATTATTGTAATCTTTTATCAATTAACAATAAATATATTGTTAAAGGAAGGCCAATGAACCGTTTATAAATATGAAATTAGATATTTGAAAAATTATATCTTCAAAATATCATAATTACATAACAAGCTGACGATTATATTTTTTTTTCCAAGGAACTGTATACATATTCATATCTTTATGACGTATATTTATGACCCAAAAATACTGGTTTAAAAGGGCAGGTATACATAATAAAAGTTTAGGGTACACACCACAAAAAAGATTAAGTTATCTATGAATGAAAAAAAAAAAAGAAAAACAGGTATTAAACTGTCATGTAAATTTGCAGTTTAAAAATAGAATTTAAAGCAATTTCTACATAATTAGAAGTTAATAGATAAACTCCGCACTAATCCAAATCTTTTTTATAGCAGCTAGACATATTGATTTAGCAAAGGGCCTGCGCAAAATATTTCAGCGTGTCAAACAGAGGACAAAGTGCCCTAATGACTACAGCCGGCACACATGTCATCTAGGGCGGTTCTTAAAATATTTAACCAGAATTCCACAGATATTAATAGAAAATATTTCGCAACTATCAGTATAGCAAGTCAATGTACAAAAAACAATTGACAAATGTTGCAAATTTCACTGTCAAATGTTTTTATTAAGCATATAACTCACCTTACTTAATAAAGAAACTGACACTAATATGTTCACTGGTTTATAAAACAAAGTATAGTATTAAAACTGTTTTGTTTAACCGTTGTTTTATTGAAAAATGTTTATAAATTATTTATTTAAGTGATGGTGGATTTTGCCGGTACAGAACACAGCACAACTGCGTTAAAAAGGAGCCGGACGACAAGTAAATTTTCAAGAATCATAGAGTGCCTGGAAAGTAGGGGGGATACGGAAATAGCCGATTATAGGCGGCAATACACGAGACAGACATTCATTAGCATATGTCCGCCATGTGAAGTTGTTGACTACTTATATTTTAAGTTCTGTTTATTATTTTTAAACGAAATTTTGGATTTTTGTTCTTGCAACAATGAGCACGTTTATTCGTCGATAAATCAAATAAAATTTATAACAAATGTTAATATAATACAAATAAATTTGACATACACAAAATAATTTGACGTTTGTGAATTTGTACCGCAAGAAATGTGACAGGAATACAATGAATAATAATTAAAATTTATGAGAAAATTACGTGTACTGTACTGGAACATCCTAACTGATTCTTTATAGTATGTAGGACAACTTTCTCTTTGTGTACTTTCTTTTAGAAGTATAAAACGTCTGTCGAATTAGTTTTCCTTTATTTTTCGCATTTGAAGTTGTATTAAAATGAATGTAATAAAACTGAATCGTCTTCTTAAACAAAGTTATTGTTTTAAAAATTGTGTCGTTCATCAATTTAGCCAACGTCATCAAGAATTGTCGACAAATGGTACAAGTTATTCCAAACCTGCTCCAGATCAGAAGCCCAATTGGAATAGGGCTGTTAGCGAGGCAGAAAAAATTGTAGGGTACCCTACTTCTTTTTTCAATTTGCGGTGGTTGTTAAATGATGAAGTAGCTAATGTAGCTTTACATTTGAGAAAGTTAGTAGGGTCCAATCATCCTTTACTCAAAACAGCCAAGTAAGAAGACAAGTATAACCTTTAATGTTACAAATTTATTGTTGTTTTTGAGAGAATAAACGCTGTATGACTAAACTACAATTGTTTCTTCTTTACAGGAATTTATTATACAATGGCCGTAATACGATGCAAGCCTGGGGTCTTATCGTCTTACTTTTATCCAAAGCAGCCGGCCATTCCCCTAATATTCCAGATATGGAACAAGACAAGGCCGCTGGAGTTTTACACAGTCAACGGGCCTTAGCAGAAATAACAGAAATGATCCGTACATCTCAACACATTCACAAAAGTTTGATTAACCTTCAAAACTACACTGACAAAGACGGTGACATGCTTTTCGGTAACAAAATATCACTTCTAAGTGGTGATTATCTCCTAAGTACAAGTTGTTACGAATTAGCCGGGTTAAAAAACCAAGAATTAGTTGAATTGATTGGTGCTGCACTTCGAGACCAATCAGAAGCTGAATTTGTCGGTCCGAGGGACAATCAGAATTTTCCATTACCGGCAAAACCAAAATTTTTGTTAAAACAAACTCAAGAACTCATCGGAGAACCAAATACAGAACCATTAGCTGTTGCCGAAGCATTGGGGGACGCCAGAGCCGAATGGACTTTGAGAAATGTTCTTAGTGCTGGTAGTCTGTTAGGAAAATCTTGTCAAGGAACTTTAAAACTCGCTGGACACCCAATAGAAATGCAAGAACAGGGTTATTTATTCGGTAAACATTTAGCCCTAGCGTGGCAGGCTTGCCTTGACCGCGAACCGTTCCAAGGCGAAAGAAAAGGTACTTTTAGTCTAGTCAGCGCCCCTGTTATGTTTCAATTAGAAAACGACCCGACTTTATATAAAGAAATAGAAAAAGGACAAGAAAGTATTATGAATGTCGATTTTGATTTGATACATAAAGCCGTTTTGTCAGGACCAGGAATGGAAAAAACTAAAGCCCTACAGAAAGAGCATTCACAAGCCGCTTTAGATGTGCTGAAATTGTTTCCAAAATCGGATGCCAGAACGGCGCTGACGAATATTATTGTTGCGATGCAAGATTTGTAAAATACTTTGAGATTTTAATACTCAAAAATGGTTAATAAGGCGTGGTGATGTATAGTGTTCGAAAATACTGGGAAATATTTGGGGAATCAAATACCAAAACAAAAATACTAATAGATCCATGGAAAACAAACATTGAATTTTTTATTTTAGTTTTGTAATTTAAAATAATTAAATATTCTTTACATGGATTATTGAACGCGTTCGAATATTCCTGATCGTAGTCTTATTACGTTATACCTGAAAATCTGTAGATAGTTCAAATTATCACAGATAAATTTATGGTATTGGCAACACTGCTGTCATTCGCCCTCGATTTACTGACATCGCGATATCTCCAAAACTTTAATAATTTATTTCTCGAAAATTAGAAATAATTGTTTTAAAAAATATGGGTATTTTATATTTTTGTCTAGTATCATATGTAAAAATCAAAATTTAGTCACATACCCCATTCTTTCTCAGAGTAGGTCTGGGCAGTAGAATTCGTTTCTATCGTTTATTCTTGACATTTCTTTATTACTTTTAGTTTGAAAAATTGAATTATAATCATTATTTTTACCCAATTCTTGTAGAATGTAAAATCCAGTTGCAAAATCGAAACCTTGCGCTCGAAAGTGTGTATATATGTATATACAGGTGTTCATGTTATTTTGTACACTATTCGGGGACTATAAGAGCTACGAAGTCAGGTAAATTAATAAACAATTTCTTCTTAATGAGTGCAATTTTTTTTGAACCAGTGGTTTTCAAACTGTGCGAACCAGCTTTGTTATTCTAAATGGATCATATATTTTTTACATATTAGATAGAGGATTTTATTCTGAATTCAGTGATATAATATTTCCATACACTCTATATAACGATTTTTTTGAGAAATATGCATACAAAGTTTCATATTAATTTGATTAAAATATGACTATAATAAGAGTGCCGTAAATGGAAAAATGAACATTTCCCAAATATTTCCCAGCATTTCCCGACCATCTGTATTTAATTATTACACAACTTTTGTAAGATTTTGGTGTTGATTTTGTTATTGTTATTCCGGTTTTAGGGTTATTATTATTATTTATGTTTACAATATACCTACCTAAGCACAAAATGAAGAGTATTTATTATTTATTAAAATACTTAATATATACTTTACAACAATTTATTTATAACTTTAAATATAAGGACTAAAAATTTGTAACAAATAAACTACTTAAGATCCAAACAATTCTTTCATTAAATCACATTTCGCTTGCTTCATATCCGTCACTAGAACATTATCACCGTTGTCAATCGCCTTTAAAGTTTGTAACAATTTTTGTTTGTCATTTTGGTCGACTTCAGGTTCGGATATTTTTAAGTGTTTAGAAGTTGTTTCGATTAATAAATCCTCTTCAAAACTATATTTTTCACTCTTTAAAATCTGCTGCATTAGTTGGTCACTTGAAGTTTTATTAGCCATTATAGAATAATCATAAAAGTTAAGCTTATCTCCAGAATGACTTAATTTCGATAAGCGTTCATGTTTGGTATCATTTTCTTTCAAACTTTTCAGTATAATTTCAGTTTCTTTCATATTATTCTTAAACTGTTCCGTATGTTCATTTACATTTTTCGAATTATACTGATAATCTTCTAACATTTCCCCGTGACATTTTTTCATTTCATCTTCGATATTTTCTTCAAGTTTTGTGTTGCGTTTATTCCAAATATGAACGAATTCTTTTAACTGTGCTTCGGAAGAATCTAAGTCGTGGTCTGGACTTTTTGTGGAAGAAATTGGAGATGTTTCTTCTTGTAAGTTTGTGGTAGATTTGACCGAAGATGAAGATGACGGAATGTCTGTATCTTCGGTTAGATTAGTTAAGGTTACATTTTCTTGTGGGCTTTTAGAAGTTGATGGTTTGTCGTCGATTAAATGGACGAGAGATTGTATGCGAACCTTGCTGGGAGTTCTTTTGTGCGCTGAGTCTGTTAATTTTATCTAAATACGCAAAATTAAAACAACAATAATTTTTGTCTAAAAACATTAATATTGGCATTGGTTGTTTTTGCATTTAACAACAAATATCTTTGGACTAATAATCGACATTTCATAAAATAACACAAATATTGCATAATTTTTTCAAAATTATTATCACAAAATAATTTTGAATTATTGTGGTTTAATATAAAAACAACTAATGTCGCCATTTAGTCGTTTTTTGAATTAATAATTCGATTAATTTATGTTTGAAATAAACATCTAATACTAGTATCTCGTGTTCCTTTTGAATTAATTAGATTTATTTTGTATTAAAAGATAGTAAGATCTTGTTTTTCGCATAATAATTTTATAGAAGCGTAAAAGGAAACACACACATTGTCCTAATGTTCATACATCGCCCCGTTCATTTCTTGTTTCGTTCAGTTTCCTAACGTTCAAATCTTGACCATGAAGTTGGCGCAGATGAACTTGGCGCGCTCACAATTTAAAAAGTACACTCCGGAGTACAAAATGTACATGAATAGTATTTTTCGTAATACCATGCCTTGATTGATTTGAACGTTTATTTGAACGAAACAAGAAATGAACAGGGCGGTGTACAAACACGATGCTGCATACCTCGCCAACAAAATTTTATATTATTAGAATCAAAATCTCAACATTCTTTTTTAAAAAGTGAGAATTTAACAAAAGTTCAAACTAACCCCCGCTAGAATTTAATTTTGAGAAACTTTTTTCAAGTAAATTTTGTTCTCAAGTGAATCGTTTAGCCGAAAATATTTTTTTTTTCAAAAATGTACTTATAACCGAAAGTCCAAAAATCGGGCCTTAATCGAAATATTTTTTTTACCTCTGATTTCGAAGAAAGATCTTGAAGTTGTCCCAAGGCCTTATGCAAATCCCTTTGCGTCTGTTTATTTTTCGTTATTTCATTATTCAATTTAAATTTATAATTTTTGCTTTCAAGCATTAATTTTCTATTCAACATACTTATAGTGGATTCATTTTGTCGTAAAATAGCTTGCAAATCCTCTACTTTATCTTGTAATTGCTGCCTTTCCTCCAAATTTTTATTTTTACATAAAGTTAATAAATGTTTATTTTGGTCTCTCAAAGAATTAATTTCCTCGTCTTTGTTCTTAAGTTGGTCGGAAAGATCTTTCAAGGATTTGCGTAAATTTTTGTTTTTGACTTGAAGAACGCGGATTTCTTCCTGATGGGACTCCAGAATTTGGGGAAGCTGGGCTTTTGTACCTTCATATCTTCAAATGTAAATATTTGAAACATTACGATACAAGATCTTAAATAGAAAACTTACTTTGATAGGGCAGTATCCTGTTTTTTTTGAAGATTTTTCAACAATTTATTTTCATTTACAAGTTGCTAAAATATACTAAATTATATTTTTGTTATCTCTAGTAATGTTTTTCTTACAGTTATATGATAATTGGCATCGTTTAGCTGATTTTGTAACGCTTTAAATCTCAATAACTTTGCGCTTAATACACGTTGAGATACAGTATTACTGGAAGTTCTACTTTTTACAGTCGTGGCTAAAGGATGTAACGGTTTTCTTTTTTGCAAAACACAACTTGAGTTAGAAGAACACAGCGTTTCACAACTAACCCTTTACAAATAAGATTGTCGCTATTATTCGAATTGATATCAGTGGTTTACGTACCTTCTATCGTTTCTTCTCAAGTCTGTTTGACTACTAAGTGCTGCCATTGGAAAATAAACAATAATAAAAATGTATATTTGTAAAAATATAGCAAAAAACTATTCTCGGCTGCAATGCAGCTCCATCATTATCTTTTGTTTGTAGTGACACTTACCCTTGGTTACCATAACAACGTATATTAATGTCAATGCCTTTTCACTCAAAATCAAACCGTGAAATAATTTATTGATATTGTGGATATTATTTTCATTGTGAAAAGACATGAACACATATATTATTGACATGCTGACATAGATTTCGCGGTAAAATGCGCAAAACGTAATTATAAACATTAATATTACTGTTTTGTATAGTGCAGAGCGGTAAAATAAAAATGGCTATTTAGCATAATTTTTAAACAAAATAGATTTTTGGGATTTTGGATCTTTTCAGAGTTTTTCAAACTTTTCTTTGTACAAAATGAACTAATTGAGTAATGGAACCTAATATTTCGGGAGCGAAAGCGATATCAACATGTGGTTATGCATCATTTTAACTAAACGTCCGTATATTGCAAGATCCCCAAAAATTTTGATTTTATATCGACCGACGTTAAACTATTGGAGGTGGAAAGAGCACTACAACTTTTGTGCTATTTGAAATTTGGATATAATTTTCAAAACTAAACTTAGGACGACCAAATTATAACCAAACCTAACGCACACGGCTAGGTATGCAGCGTCATAATGTTTATACATCGCCCTCTTCATTTCTTGTTTCGTTCAGTTTCATAACGTTCAAATCTTGACCATGTTAGCAGATCAGCTTCGCGCGCTCACAATTTAAAAAGTACCCTTCGCAGAACAAATTTAAAAAATACTAACAACTCTACCTGCTTCAATTCAATAAATAATTTTCATGTACATTTTGTACTCCGGAGCGTACTTTTTAAATTGTAAGCTAGCCAGCTTCATGGTCAAGATTCGTTAGGCGGTTGAATGAAATAAGGAATAACTCGATGTATGAACATTAGGACGAAGTGTGTGTTCCCCCTAAAATTTCCAAAATATGAAGGCAGTAATTTTAATTATTCTTGTATTATTATTTGATTAAGAACATTTTTATTATCAAATTTAAATTCATCTTCAATAAATAAAATGATAACAACATTTAATAACAGTCCATAATATACAATAAAATAAATATAATACGTAAAATAAAATTGGAATCTATTTCAAAATAGTCTGTTCTTTTACATGTTGCGCTTGCCATAGTTTACAATATAAACTATTTGGATTATTAACTAATTTACTGTGATGTCCTCTTTCTCTAATTTGTCCATTTTCTAACACAAATATTTCATCTGCATCCATTATTGTACTAAGTCTGTGCGCGATGCAAATGCTCGTTTTTCCCTCACTTGCTCTTCTCAGGGCTTGCAAGATATTCTAAAAGATTTAAAATTAAACAGTATTCACCAAGATTATAATAAATACATACAAATTCTGTTATGGAATCGAGCGAGCTAGTAGCTTCATCAAAAATCAAAATGGGAGAGTTTTTAAGTATCGCCCTGGCAATAGCAACTCTTTGTTTTTCCCCTCCAGATAATTTAAGCCCTCTTTCTCCGACTTGCGTATTATACCCTTTAGGCCACGTTACAATCGCGTCGTGAAGTTCCGCCATATTGGCAGCCCTGATAACCTCCTCTTCCGTTGCTCTCAAATCGCCATAATGCAGGTTATGTTTAATAGTATCGTGAAATAGTACCGAATCTTGTGGCACTATTGATATAGCTCGTCTTAAACTTTCTAAATCAACATCTCTAATGTCTTGGCCACCGATTAAAATTCTCCCGCTCAAAGGTTCGTAAAACCGGAAAAGAAGTCTAACCATTGTTGATTTTCCGCTTCCGGAACCTCCAACAATGGCGATCTTTTTCCCAGCGGGAATGGTAAACGATAATTTGTCGAATATTGGTTTACCAGGGCCGTAATTAAAGGTAACGTTTTCAAAGGTAATGTAGGAATTTTTGGCGTCTACGTGAAGATAAGGAGCGTGACTTTTGTTCTAAAAATGTTGAAGTGTTACAGTGAATTGTGGTAAAATATGAAATGTATTAACCTTAATGGCAGTATCGACGGTCATAAGTGTAAACATTGTTTGCATGTCTATTAAAGCTTGTCTGACTTCGCGATAAACACTGCCTAAAAATCCTAAAGGAACTGACAATTGAAATAATAGTCCGTTTACCATTACCAAGTCTCCGACGGTTAAATTGCCTAAAGTGTGGTAAAAAATTGTTTTATAACCATAGTACCGGATGTAACAAAAGTTTAGGCAAAAATATATCTGCTGGAACAACATATTGAATTGTATAAAGTATTGCGAAAAGGTGTTCCTAAAAGTGGTTGACCTTGAGTTTTGACTGCGCAAATGCATTTAGAATGGTAGAGGCCTTGAAAATCACAAATGGTATACGAGTATATTCGGTCGCAAATTAAATATATCACACATGATTGTGAATAATATATTCCATGTCTTTCTAAAAGTGGCTGACTTTAAGTTTTAACGGCGCAAATGTATTTAGAATAGTAGAGGTCTCGAAACTACCAATATATATATATATATATATATATATATATATATATATATATATATATATATATATATATATATATATCGCAGATTGCTATTCTGAACTTAACCCTTGTTATTATTACCGCTGTATGTGTGTGAGTAGAATATGACTGTGATTAAAATATTCTTTGTCGCGCAAATATGTTTATAATGGCAGAGGCCTCAAAAGTCACAATTGGTATACAGGCTGAGTCTGGGAAGATGCCCCCCCCCCCGTTAAACTTTTTTATTATAAGTAATATAAGTTCATATAAAAGTTTTATTATTTTACATATACTATTTGATGGCAGATGTAAATATTTTTTATGTCAGGTTTACAAGAGACGACTATTAACTTTTTTAAATAGCAACCTATAATTATTTTACCAGAATATAAACCGCCATTCTTTTCTCTTTTCAGATTTTATTAATGTAATTGAAAAAATTCGAGAAAAATAGTTAACGTATATCGGCTATCGCCTCAGTTTACTAACTTCGCCACGTCCGTTATTTGCATATCGGCCGCGTGGCGTTCAAATTTTGTCGTAATACCATAAAGCTTTTCACGATACTGTGATATTTTTAGAAATACTTTATCCTTAATCGCAGGCGGCTTAACGGCCGGCAGCCATTATAATAACGGACGCCGGCCGTTTTGGACACCTTTTTGCTTTTGTTTTCCGTTCGTGCGTCCGTTATAATCCTTAACGGCCGGCATCCGTAATCCGTTGACCAGCGTCTTATACGAAATAGGTCTTTATCCATGATATGGCTATTAATATGTACTTCATAAGATTTTTTTTTATTTGAGCCGAAACTTTTGTTACAAACGTTGGTATATCCAATTAACTAAATACTAAGTCAAAGTATTGTCGTTTGACTAACCTTTAACAATTTCGTTTGCCGCCAAAACCATAATAGCACTTAACGCCGTACTAAATATTGCATTTTGTCCGAAATTTAGCAATGCTAAACTCGTACTAGTTTTTAAACTAGCATCCTCATATTTCCTTAAAGATTTGTCGTACCTATCAGCCTCATATTTCTCATTGTTAAAATACTAAAACTGAACTATAAATATACAAAATTTCAAATTTAAATATGTTTGTTCACCTTAACAGTTTCGTAATTTATTAAAGAATCAATTGCTTGATTTCCCGCCTCATTTTCGGCTTTGTTCATATGAATTCTAAATTGCGTTCTCCATTGAGTTACCAGTAAAGTAAATGCAGCATATATGCCAACACAACCCATAGAAATACCTTCAAAATATTTAATTTACTTCATAGAAATTTACGAAATTTGACTGTTTATCACCTGCAAAAGCTATGCCGCACTTAACTCCCAAAATGGTGGAAACCAAAGCTAACTCAAATATCGTGGGGACAACATTGAAAACCATTGCAGAAAGAACGAAATTTATACCCCTCGAACCTCTGTCTATCGTTTTTGATAAGGCACCAGTTTGGCGACTTAAATGAAAAGCCAGGTCTAGATGGTGTAAATGTACGAAAACATTATTGGCGATTTTTCGGATAGATTGTTGAGCTACGCTTGCGAAGACAGCGTTTCGGAGTTCGTTAAAACCGGCGGCACTTGCTCGCGCGATGCCATCTAGGGATTAATAGATGAATTATTATTCTACACGATAAAATTTCGTAAGGTTCATTGTTTTAATCTAATATTACGGTATTAATCAATGACGAAATATAACTAGACAAAACTTCAACTAGACACAGAGATATGTTTAGCCTCGTTTGAGCATTGCTCACTACAGGCGCAAGTGTTCTTAATAATATATTCTTTGTAAATAAATAAAATAAAACTACTATCTACCTTAGTAAATAAGATATCGGTATAAAAACACTTATTCTTGTTACATTGTTTACAATAACACCTGACCGAACGGTCACCGACCAAGATGGTTTCTGCTGAATGCATTTTTTACAATCAATCTGATTCTCGTAGTCCCAACGTCAAATAGTCATAACCTCAATTGTATTCACTATTTATAATAACTTTTGTTGTCATATTCTGCGAATAAATAAATAACTACAACTTATTATCAAATTCTTAAAATTATCTTATATAGCAATTTTTTCATTCGTGTTAACAAATACCATAAACAATACATTTTCAGTGCTTCACAAGTGAATAAATTGATATTTTGTTATACTGCACATATAATAGAAGACAAAATTGGATTATATCTATTAGCAGAAAAATTCAGTGAATTTAAATATTGCGCGCGTAAACAAGTTCGCAGAACGGTCACTAGTGAACAGTACATTCAGCAGAATAATGCTGAACATGTTCAGTAACCACATGCCTGCTGAATGCGCCCCTGTGTTCTGTGATTGTTAGAGGGTTTTAATCAAGTATATAATCCTGCAAAGGTGTTAAGATATCTTGTAACCAGTGGCGGCTTGTCAGGGTAGGCAGTGCCTACCCAGAAGAAACAACTCAGAATTTAATATTTAATAATTTAATATGCTGTAAATAATGTAAATTAAATTTCAACTTCGATGATGCTTGTCTTTATAAATATCAAAAGAACGATTATGCCACCACCATAACTAACATGTAATGCAGTTCACCTAATTTACACCTTGTGAGGTATGGCTCTATTCTCGATATGAATAGTATTATACGTAATGTTTTTGATAATGCTTTCATCCCGGTAATAAATACATGCGCTAGACAAGGAGCTTTTTGGGCTAGCCTCAAATGCAAAATGCGTGCGTAAAGGATAAAAGATAGGTACTTTCCACATGACTCTACAGAGACCGTAACCATGCGTGAATACATCTACGTAGTAGTAAATTTTGTAAGTAGGTTCAGGAAAGCGTTATTGTAAGCCAGATTAAATGTTATTAACTGCATACTGCATTCGAACATAAACGTATTTCTTTTATTTTTACCTTGTGTTTATAGTTTACGCAGTTTTTTTTTGTATTTTGAATCTTAGTTGAAAACTAAACCAAATGTAATGGCTTCGGCTGGGAGCTCTAATTTAAAAGATACTAATGAAGTAAGTGACAATGAAGAAATTCTGCAGATACTTATTATTCATTTTCTAATATCAATTTCATAAACTGTGATATACTGTTTTTTTTTTTAAATGAAGCAGTAATAGTTCTCAATTTTCTTATGCTTGTAGCAAATTTCTGCCTTTCAATATTTGAGCCAAATGGTGAACTGCTAGTGGATCTCGTCACTTATAAAATGTATTTAAAAATGCTTTCATGTTGCAAGAATAGGTCTGGAAAGGGTTTTCGATTATTTAGAATACTATGTGAAAGAAAAAGAAATTTAGTGTAATTATAAGAACTGATTGGTCGGTTGTGAGGTTAGTTTGTTTTCGTACATATTTATTGTTCGGTAAAGTCAATAATTTTGTAATTATAACATATAATTAATAAATATTTTACGTTGAATTAAATAAACCTATTTTTCATCGTATTGGAGCTTAAAATTTGACTTTAACACTGGATGGCATGTGAGAAATGCTCGAACGAGACTAAATATATCTCTATCTCTAGTTGTCTTTCTGGCCAGCCGAAATCAAAACATTCAGTGAGGATAGGTAAGGAATGTTTTGTTATATTTCATCGTTGGTATAGATAATAAAATGTAGTTACGAAAATAACGCGTAAATATGCCGCAAATTCTTTATTTTTATACTCGGTAAATAACTTTAATTATGGAATAACTGTTTTTACTCACACCCGATTAAGACAGACGTCGCTGCCGTTAGGATAGCCTCCGCGGGTGTATTCATATTCAGCGTATTCGCAGTGTTCAAATAATCAATGGCGTATTTAAATATGAACGGAACGCACACATTCGCCAATTTAGCACCAACTAACAAAGCCAGAGAAATCTGCACTCTTTGTCTCGTTAATTTATCATCCGCTGGCCATATATATTTGAGCATAGCTCCTATCATTTCACTACTTGTAATCTTATCCGAGGACAGTTGTATTGTTTCCACCGTAAGGGCGGAATGTCCAGGGTGAAAACATCCCCTTGTAGGTTGGATTTTTGGTTTAAATGGATTAAGTTTTTGTATTGCTTTAACCAATATACTCCTGTTTGTTTTGCCATGTTTAATTGATATATCGGTTGCTTTACACCGCTGAAATCGAATGAAATGTTAGTTATCGTCTGAATAACATAACCTATATTTACCTTGTATGTCAATATTTTTGTATTGTTTGAATGTAAAATGCTCCTATTATTATATAAATTATTAAAACTTCTGCAATAAATATATGTTTTTGAGTTTTTACTTAAGACGTGTTTATGTGAATTTACTAATAAACTAACTGCGGCCATTTTATATTTTTACTACTTACTCATTTGATATCGTGTCAAACTTCACTAAATTGTTATCTAATCAAATTCAACAATTGATAATTTTAATAATAGCTAATTATAGAAGCAACAAACATACATATAGAGGAGTTAGGTACACAAATGTGTTTCCATTGTTTTATTATGTTACTTTTTTTTAGAAAAGATTACAACCATATAGAAAATCCTTATTTGTTATATAAAAAGCACAAGCGCCGTTTTAGTCTTTACATATATAGAAAATAAAATATATCAGTCGTTGTAAATGAACTTAAACCGGCGAATATATTTCTATAATATAAATACACAATAGGTAAATGAATATTTACAATCCCAATTGCATAACATTTTGATTTTGTATATAAAGCAGGCAAATAATATAAATAATAATACCTTCTGTATAATTTATAAATACTTGAATTGTATGATGAATAAATGATAAAAATAAAAATTATGCTTCTTCTTGTTCGTCTTCAACTTCCTCGGCATTTTCTGCCTCCGCTGGAAGATCAGAAGACTCAACTTTCGGTTCGGAAGACTCAACCTCATCTGCCGGAGCAGATTCCTCAACATCTACCGCAGATTCCTTAACTTCTGCAGATTCCGTGGAATCCGCCACAGGTTCTGAAGACTGAACCTCTGGTTCTTGTTCAGGTTCTGCAGTCCCATTTCCGAAAATAATTTCCGCGTTCGAAACTTTTGTTTCTGAACCGGGCAACTTCAAAAACTTTTCCAATTCGTCTATTTCGTTCGCCAAGTCGAATTGGTCATAATCCTAAAAGACGGTGAGTCAAATTGTTATTTAAGCCAGTGACTCATTTAGCTTTAATTGTTAAAGGAAATGTTATAAATTAAGGTCATGGCAGGCGTGAAAGTTTTGACTTACGCCACAATATTCATCGTCATTAAACAATTGAGGAGGAAGCGGATGCCTCGGATTTGTATCGCTAACAGTCGCGCCCAAAGATGTGGACTTTTCCTGCATGAAATCTTTATCGGGCTCTTTACCCGGTTCGGTAATATCAACTATTGAATATTCTATGTTACGGCTTTCTAGAATCATCAACACTCGCTGTTGCCGCTTTTTCACCTATTAAATGAAAAAGTCAGTGTACCCTGCCCTAGGCCAATTTACCGCTTTCTGTCATTCACCTCTTTATTGCCCGATATGCCACTGATGTACACTTTAACACCCATGATTCAGATCTATTCTAAACGAGACACTAATTCAACTAGTACAAAATAGTTAACAATATTTTTTAGAATGTTATCAGCTCCTCTGTGTTGTCTTTTTTGTAGCGGAGCTCGGCAGTGTTATTTTCATTGCCACACCAGCAATGACATTTATAAAAAACCCCAGTCCACACCACAGACACGAACCAAATAAAGAAGCTTTTTAGATTTGCCATTCGCCGCAGGATATCGTTGGCGCTAGTAGAACGATCGCAAGTTTAAATTCGAGTGAACACATTTTACGAAACCAATTCACGGTTTGTATAAATTTAAAACTCTAATGATCCCAATGAAAACAAAAACTAAAGAATAGTTATACATCGCCTTGGTCTACGTCGAGTAGAATTGCCTACAAGGTAGTTCGAAACATTTAATTTCAAATAAAGGAACTTGAATTTTCGAACGCTCTAATTCCGAACGTATACAATTGAATGAAAGTTGATTTTCGAACATAGTTTTGGTGGTATTGTCACCAATGAAAAATGAAGAAAACGGTATAAACTTTATTCAGAAAAAGAAAATACAACCCATTTGGAGCCTACGCATATACTTCAATAGAAACAGTTTGGAATGGAATACGCGCGCCGATTATTATATTAAATATTCGTATTAATAAAAACAACTAAAATTATCACAAAATACAATAAATATCAACCACTTCAACAACAAAGAGAAAGCACCCCGATTGGGGTGAACGCTGTTACTCCAATGGCCAAAAATGGGAATGAGTATACGCCAGGTGCCACGAGAATATAATATGAAGTATTTTTATTCATAAAAATAACTAAAAAGATCACAAAACCATTACAAAACACTTTGACGACAAGTAAAATGTAATTTGGTCTAGGTGGACGTAGTTACTCCAATGGACACAATGTAGAAATGAAGAATCGCGCAACCTTTATGGTATTATTAATAAAAACAATTAAAATGATCACAAAACACTACAAAACACCCTAAATATCAAATTCTGTACGGACGAAAGCAATAACTTCGATGAACACGGTTGGAGTGTTGAACCGCGCGGCGTGTATGATATTAATTACTTGTATTTATAAAAACAACTGAAAATTATCAGAAAACCACTATTCGACCATTACAAAACACCGAAAATATCAAAACGTTGCTGTCACGTTTTGTGGCAGTTACTTCGGCAAAACACTAATATCTTAATGTAAACACAACTGACAGCAAAACAAATGCAAAATGCAACCGTTACCGACACGCAACAAGTAGAAGTGGGGGTAGTGACTCACTTCACTAGCGATAGGTGGTAGTCTTTCGATTCCTACATAACCAAATCATACCTATTGCAGATCACAAAATCAGATCAAAATCTATCCATAAGTTAACAGTACCCAAGAAGTAAATGTAAAGTGTTCCGAAATTACTAATAGTTTACTTGAAGAACCTATTTTTACTAACCTGTAAAATAGGACGGTAAACACGTAATTTAGCGCCAAACCAGAGTAAGTTGTGAATATACAAATAGGTAACAAGCGTAACCATAGAAGTAAACACGATTTCGAGTTTTGTGCAATTCGTGTACATAAAAAACACTGCTGATTTCAATAAGCCTCAACAACTACTTGATTTAAGATAGTTGGCTCATGAGAGCAATGCCATATATTGATTCCGCGCCGAACAATGTACACATGGCTATTTGCATATTATGTTTATTCTGCTAGGTATTGCATTAGCTAGTGGTTGTAATCGTGAGGTTAACAAAATGAAGAAAAATGCCGAAAGTTAGAAATCATCGCGGGTGTTTCTCAAAACGTTGCGGCAGTGTTACCAACAATGCGCGTGAAAATTTCAGAGATATCTGATGAATTTCCAATTAAATTTGTTATATCTTTGAAACCAGAAGGTGATTTTTTTTAACTAGGTTTTTCCGAAGACCTTCATTCACCTAGTTTTTAATCAAATGTTTATGGGTTTTCGCGATTCTAAACGCAATTATGTCGATGATTTCTTGAGTTTCCCTATACTCGCCATGTTAAATCTTCCAAGTTGCCTAAAATTATGGAATTACATCGAACAATACTTAATCTAGCTATATGCCACAGATTATTAAGATTTTATGGATTTCACTCCATGCTCTACCTTAACTTCTGAGCATGTCGTCATGTCGAGTAAATCCATCTCGCTCCAGTTATATTGAAAAGTTAACATCGAATATAATAATTTTCGACCATTACTTATTGTAAAGATGGTTTACTCTTATTATATTCCAACGTTTACAGTTAAATGAGTGAATTTTCGAACGTAGATTTGGAATAATCTACTTGTTTTACAACGCACTCTAGTGGAAAGGATTGGTACTATCTTACTACCCATATACCGGCATTTGTTTTTTTTTATATCTACCGGCGCATAAAACAAGCATACATTTCCTGCCATTTATTAAATTTAAACATAACCAAGTTGTTATACATGTTATATTTATTTACAATACTTATTCTTTAGCATCTTATTGTACAATAAAAAGCACTTGTGACATTAAAAACAGCTGGAATAACAAAATACAAAGAAAGATTATTCTGGTGACTCCTTTCCCGTAGTTAACAAATGTAGGGCTTTTTGCAAATTCTCCACTGCGCTTTTAACATCATCGTAGTTTAACGCGCTTGATGCCCATTTGCAATATTTCTGCGCTTTAGATATTTGCTCTGGATCTAAACTGATTGTACTTCCCGAATTGACTGCTGGAAAACAAGGCGCTGAAATTGGAACAGTTGCCTGACCTGGACTAGGGGTAACAGGTGACGGTTGGGGAACAAATGAAGTTGGGTTTATTGGCCCAATTGGGAAATTTGGATCGGTAGGTTGGTTAATATTAAGAGGGGGGATTGGCCAGGCTGGGGGTCCACCAGGTAAACCACTAGTACTTGGAGGAGGGTCAGGAAATGAGTTGATATTAGGGGTATGGGGCCCACCGCCTATTTTCGGAACAGGAGCGAAATCTTCATCAGTATCTTCGCTTCCGTCTGCCATTGGGCCGGGTACTGGTCTTTCGCCAGCTTTTAAACAATTATGAATATAAGCAGCTTTCCATTTTGCGTATTTACGCTTTTCAGCTATATCTTCGGATAAATCGCCGAAAGCTGTCAAAACATCCATTAAGATTCCAGTTGTGTAAAATGATTTCACAACATTTCTGGAATAAAAATTCCATTTGTATTGTTTCAAAATTTAAAATAGACTACGTACTTTCCATAATTTTCAGCTCTATCCTGTTCATCGGCATATTTAAACAACTTTAAAGCGTAATTCTCTAAAGTAGCTTGAGCACAAACTTTACTGGTTATACCCTCATTGTTAACCTGTTCAGTTTTTGTTGATTCTAACCAATCCATCAACGACAACAATAATTTGTTGATCTCTGGAGTTTTAACCGTGGAAATTTTAATCCCAATTTCCAGGGCGTGAAGTCGGCCTATTTTATAAAGTAAAGAATGATTCATAACAATAAAATTATTGTATTCTTACACCAATATGCGACGACGACATCTCTGCTATCGTGTTCTTCGGCAACTTTTAAATAATGTGCAATAGGCTTCAATGAATCAGGACACGGAGGAAACGGCATTTTGACGAGAATTTAAGTTTGACACTAATATGACGGATGGTTAGTACGCGCGACCATTTTGTGTTGTCGCTACTTCAGCGGACTCTATCCGCAATGTATGGTACTACGATATAGGTAGTAGTGAAATTAGTTTTGTTTCTTCGAAGTGTGATTTATAATTTTGTGATTAAAGAAAACATGATCAAGAAGAATAGTGTGTGATTTTGTTTAAGAATCTATAAGATTTTACCGTTGAACATATGTGTATAACTGAAATGGCGGTTTTGTAAATATAAATGCTGTATGACCAATTTCGTGTATTTGTGACCACCGGAATTTAAAAAAATGCTGAAACTCATATTGTGGTACAAAATGGGATTTTAATTTTCGTACAAAATCATTCAAGATTCGTCATATATTTGAAAATAAATATACTCCATATTTCTGACCAAGAACATAACATGATATACTTAAAATGGACGTATTAAGCTGTTATGTAGGATATCAAAACCAAGAAGAAACAGAATCAGAAATGATATATAAAAAAACGAAAACCTGAAGACCGACTACCAAAATAGCGCGTATATATGGACGCCATGTGAAAATTGTTTCACCTTAAGAATGGACTAAAGTCAACATTTTATTTTCTGTTTTAACATGATGCGAAAGTCTTGAAATAAAAATATTAAGTCGTTCATGTACATCAAGAAGAGGCGAAATCAGAAATGATAGAATATTAAAAAATAAAGATAGAAGAAACAATTTTGGAAACAAAAACTATTAATCTGATACGTTCACACAATATAACGAATTCCTAAAAACCGACACCCCAACATATATATGGACGCCATGCTGATATATGTATATTGTTCCACCTTAAGATTGGGCTAAAGTCATAACATTTTATGACAAATATATTTATTATTATCTTTTACAAAAATGATGACTGATAAATGAAATTAAATTGAAGTTTGTAATGAAATGAATGAAAAAATATGTAATAATTTAATAAGTATGTACATTTTTACATTACAAATTATCCATTAATACCTGCCAAATATACTATCCTAATTAAAAGTCTCCATCGTCGTCATACGGTAAAAATGTATCATTGAGATCCAAATCAGATTCCTAGAATTTTTATAATTATTTATAAGTTTAATAATAGTTTCAAATCTTACTGCATCGACGTCTTCTTCGTAATCATCTTCATCTTCATAATCTTCTTGTACGGGACCTATTATGTATTGATAAATTATTAGCATACACATTACATAATAAATCAATACAGCTAACTATATTTAGATTGCGGAATAAAATCTCACCTTCCACATATTGGAAAGTATCATTAATATAATCTTCTTCTTCCTCGGCGTGTTCAATTTCATCTTCATTTCTCAAAACGGCTGTATTTTCAGCGGGTTCGTTTTTAACTTCTTTTTTTACAGAAATATCATTGAAATTATTTCCATTTGAAAAGTTAGGTTTAATATCATAATTTTCTTCATTATCGCTAGTAGGTTCAGCTTTGACTAAATTTAAATCAGGAACTGTATTAACAGTCACGCTAGTCGATGGAATAACTGCCTCGTTTGTTTTAACAATTGGGCTGGCGATAGTCGTTTGTTCAATCTGTGCCTCATGCTTAGCCGCCTTCGCTTGTTTTTGTTCGCCAGGAACACCAACATTTCCATTTATTCGACGAAAGCGAACTATCAAACTACGAGATTCGAATTGTGTGTTTCGGGTGTTTTGATAGGCTTTGATTGCATCGTCTACGTTACCAAAACGGACAAATGCATATCGGGTGTTTTTTAATTGTTGGGGGTGGCCAATGTCTATTCGGGTACATCCTGGGAATTGTTGGATAACACCCTGTTTGGTTACGTTCATAGGGAGATTGCCTACGTATAATGTGTAAGGGTCGATGTCTTTTGGAGAAACCTCGCATAGTTCTTCTCTTGGTTTTTTGATGTCTACGCTTAGAAAACCTTGACCAAAAGGTATTTTTTCTAAAGCTGAGACTACCTTTTCTATATCAGCAGTTTCCTATACAATACACATGTACTACCACACTACCATACACTATTAATAAATAATGGGATAAGGTTGTTTCTTGGCTGGGTGGTTGATGAAATGAAACAATTTTTCTGGGATTCGGCTACTTTAATAATTTCAATCTCGACCGTTTACTGGTTACTTATAGAAAAAGCTGTGTTGAATTAAAAAATTCTAACCGTACGTCCGTATCTGTTGCTTTTTAGAAATATATATTGTTAAATATTTTCTTTACTGAAAACTATCTTAACTAAACGAAAATTCTGAAACTTTGGTTGCTTATAAAACAACGTCTGCTGAATTCAAATTTTCACGCCGCAAATCTATCTCTTTTATTTTCAGAGATAGTAGTCCCTAGAATCCGATTTTAACTTTTCCCAATAATGTTTGAGTGTGTGCGTGTGCTTGGATCAAAAAACGTATTAACTTAAATACTATCATTCAGAAAACTGTGAAATTTTGTCTTTTTGCTCTATACCAATATGGAAAGAACCCAATAGATTTTGGTGCCAATTGGATAACCAGAATATTATATTTACTTACTTCCAAGTGCGCAAAGCAATATCTTGGTGTAGACGCATGAGGAAAATGAACACTTTCAATCAACGGATGAAACTTTTGCACTATTTCCTTGCTCAAGTCGGGATCTGGAAATCTAATAATTAAACTTTGTTTTTTCAAATTTTTAATGAAATCTTTTTCAGCCTGTAATGCCTTCTCTGCATCCTTTTCATCCCATTTATTCGAAGGATAACTCTTAGACATAGGTTTGCGTTTCTTTTTATTTGCTATTATTCCTGGAATAGCTTGCTCCGCATCTTTACCCTCCGGACTTTTTATTGGTCTAGTTTTATTGGGTTGATTATGGTTCCAATTTGGTTGATGACCGTTTATGTCGTAATAATTGCCATTTGTGTTGTCAAATCTAAAGAAGAATTATACAGAAATTTCTCATAATTTGTATGTTCTATATAATTTATTGAAAATGTAAACCGGTCGAACTATTGTGACCTTGGGCTTGAATGTACCTATTTCGTGGAAATCGAGGGGCGAAGCCCTTTTTTTGGACGTTGTAAGGAGCTACCTGCTCTCTGTTGTATTTAGGTTGCCAGTTACGTTGTCTCTTCCAATTATTTCTGTAATTAGGGTTATTCATGGGATTATCTGGGCGTATATCGTTCCATCTCGGTTGTGGAATATAACCCTTCAAAAATATATATTTATCTTTTGTATTGTATTTATTAATATATACTAACGTTATGGTGATATTCAGACGAAGACGGTTGAGTCTGGTAAAACGGCATGCGTGGATTCATTTTGTTCTTAGTAAAATTACTTACAAATAACAATAAAATTATTATAAAATTGTATACGATATGTTATCATAGTTTATTAAAAACAAAGAATAAAAAATTAGCCTTTAACACTAATATAAAATTAAAAACTAAGACTATTATTCATCATTATTTATTGTTATATGTGTATAATAATTCAACAACGTTTATTACGCGACAAATAACAATTGAAAACAACACGATTTCATTTGTTTTTCATCGTTGTCCACAATCACAACTTATGTGAATACAGCTACAATCTCAGCCATATTGGTTTTGTTGTATAACTATGCAATAATAGATGGCACCAATTTTAACTTTTCAATCTTTCCAACTTTGTCAATTTTGACCAAGTTTTCACAAGTATAATTAAATTTATTGTTTGTATTGCAAATATTCTTGGTAGCCTTTACAAATATAATTAAATGTGCTGTTTGTTTTCAAAAATAACTAATGACATCAATATGATAATATTTTAAAGAGTATTATTTGTATTTTGATATTTACATACTAAAGAAATGTTTTTTTCAAAATATTTCGTTATTGTGATGTTATCGACCGAAAAGATAACATATGCAAAATGTGTTTTTGAATAATATATGTAAAATCCACATGCAGTCTTCCGTTATTAATTATTTAAACAACAATTGATTTATAGATTTTAAAATTAATAATAATTAAAACTACTATAAAACATGTTTAGTGGAATTTTCCTGTATTTTACCATAGTAACAAATTATTACAACATGTCTTATTTATAATATTAAAACTAAACCTTAAAACTAATTTAATTATCAAAGTTTAAGAAAAGTTTTTTTTTTAAATATTCTAGTTTTTAATTCCAAATTTCAAGCCTTCTGTTTTTGAATTCCGGAATGCATTTCAAAATAATCTTAATGACCCGTGTTCGATCCCGACCGACGCCAAAAAATCTAAAGAGATCCATGCGGTCTGTAGTGCAATCTCCACACCAGCAATGAATGCCCTTAAGATCTAGGTGGGTAAACGCCCACACGATATGAATATATCATCACCATCATCATTGTTACGAAACAACTAAACCCAACAATATTTGTTTCAATTTATTATGATTATTTATGATTTATTTGACTATAATGTGATTATTATTTTATACATATTTATATATTTTTATAAGTGTTAAACTAGGTTAATTTATGTGACTCCAATTAATAGCAACTCCATTGTTTGAAATTGGAAAACAAAATGAGATTTGCATCTACGTCATATAAAATTACAAATATTATTATGAATAGTAATAACAATTACGACTTAAATTTTTGTACACTGGCTTGCAAAAAAATCGCGTACACCTTAAAAATCAAGTAACCGAGTTTTTACCTTTTTTTAGCTATGTAAATACGATTTTTTTAAAATAGGTTAATATAAACTGTCAATGAAGTTGTCACCGTTGTCACTGTCATGTCATAATTTTAGTTATCGTGGAACATGTTCTTCATTGTGCTAAGTTACTACTAAATTACAAATATATTCTAGGAAAATTAAAGAACAACCAAGTATTTATTTTAAATGGATTATAAATAAGTAAAAATTATGACTGAAACAAATTATGGACGAAATATCATTAGTAATTTATCATCGCTCCATCAGCGTCCAGTACTTTATTTAATCTTAATGTTCTGCTACTGATCTGATTAAGCACCCCTCTTCTAACTTAGAATGTATTACAACTTTCTTGTTTTCTGATAAAATTTTGGCATCTTAATTGACACTAATGACACTGACTTGTGACATTGACAAGTTAACAATCGAGACCGACTCAATACAGCAAAAAACAGGTGTACGCGATTTTTTTGCAAGCCAGTGTACGAGCCCAATCCCAAATGTATTCGTACCCTCTGAAAAAAATATATTAACAGGAAGAAGAAATACATTTTTAGATTACAATAGTTAAGACTATATTTGAGCAATTTTTTATTTTATGTATTAATATTGTACTGGATTTAAATATAATGTTATTACCTAAATTTATCATTTTAACAATAATCTACGGGCAAATATATGCACGTGCTAATTGTTTTAGTTACAACAGAATAATACAATATTTATGTTAATATTATCTATAAAACTGAAGGTAAAGAAAACTAACAATATATTCAATTAATTACCATATATTTTTTATTTTTTTAGTAAAATTATTTGCAACGTGATATTTTTTTATTAAAGTACCACCTACAATTATATTAAAATAATAAATAAACTTCTGGATGCTATGATTATTACTCCAATTCAACAAATTTTGATATGGTATATTAATAAAGTGTATAGAACTTGAATACATTGCTTATAATAAAATTTCTTAGGTATAATAATAATTTATTTGCAAATAAACCATTGTTTGCATGTGACAAATGTTTTCGTCTTTAATAATTCGCAAATATTTTTTATTAAAGTAATAAAATTTAAGATGACAATTAATTGAGTATATTGTCAGTTACCTTTACCCTCAGTTTTATAGATAATACTAACACAAATATTGTATTATTTACTGCTGCAACGAAAGATTTTGGGACTTGTCTTTTGTCATATTGCCCGTAGATTATTCCCTCAAAAACTAATTTTCGAATTTTGACAAAAATGTTTTTGTTCCGTAATCAGTACGTTAAGTACTGCCCTTCTAATATGTACCTGAAGTATGGTACACGTATATATTTTTAAATGGTACCATATATTTTTTATTCTTTTATTGGAAAGAGTAATGGAAAAATAATAAATCTGTATACCATAATTTTGTTTCGGAAGTACCTATTAGATATATGTCCACTGTCCAGTTTCTGATGTGATAATTGATAATTGTATTTTATTAATGTAACGCTATGTCTTGTATAAAATTTATGTCATTAATAAAAACCAGATTTAATATCAGGTTGTTTACGACAGGATTTTCATTAATTCTATATTGAAAATGATTTTTAAATAGCTGGGAAATATACTAAGGTATATAGTCAATGTCAAGTAAATTAAGGTTATATATGAATATCAAATATTTGAAATCTGAAGCTGAAAACTTACACACTTGGAAAAAACTCAATGATAATTTTTTTTATATGTATGTGGAAAATTTATATAAATGCCCGTTTAATATTTAACAGTGTGAATATTGATAATGAAATCTATTTACGCAAATGCAATAGAAATAATAAAATTTGCAGTGCTTACGCATTCAAATGTTTTACATTTCAAATTATCTATAGATTTTCTTTTGTAAATTATATTAACTTTTTTAAGTTAGTGCTAAAAATTGTATATCGAGATTTTGGTAAATGACCACGTTTTAAGGTCCCTAGAATCCGATATTAACTGTGGGTGTGTGTGTGAATCTTCAAAGTCAAATTTGTCATTCAGAAAATTTGAAGCCATGTATTTCTGCCCTGTTCTATTATGGAAAGAGCAATTAAATTTTGGTGTAAATCGGGCAACCGGAAATGGCACTTTACTTGAAGCTGAAAATTCATTTTGTATACACATGTTATATTTGACAATTGTATAATTTTCTCGATGGAATTTGTGAATATCAGTTCGTCATATAGGTAGCATATCTTTCAGTGTACTAAGCAACAAGTCTCGTTTGCTTACCTAGCATTTGCTTGAACTGCTTACTTCATTGAACGGTGCTATTGATACTGACATCTGTCAATTTGTATTATCTGAATATATTAGCAGTTTCCATGGGTAGCATATCGGGCTATTTTATGAAACATAATATCTTTATAATTCTTTAACTCTATATCTATTGAATATGAAGTATAAAATGCGATCAAATCGTATAGAGAATAATATATTCTTCAAGTTATAATAACGTTAAATGTCAATAAATGATATTTAACTACGTTTTTTCAAGAAAAACTGTTAAAATCTTCAAATAAGGGTACTTCCGCTTGACCATTTATAACCAAAATCTAATCACTTGTTCTTCTGGATGTAAACTTGAGAAATATGAAAAAAAATTAACTTTTGGAATCGTAGTATTGAAGTTATGCGATCCGAAACTTTTGTCACACACACACACACACACACACACACACACACACACACACACAAACACACACACACACATACATAAAGACATCATCGTAAAAATGGTAAAATTGGATTATAGGGACCCTAAAACGTACTTATTCATTAAAAACTCATTGAATTTTTTGACCAAAGACAATACCTTCCGTCACCTTTAGGTACTAATACATCGTTGAAACGACAAAAAATGGCGGTTTATATTTTAGTAAAGTAATTATAGGTTGCTATTAAAAAAATAAAATTTGATAGTCGTATCTTGTAAACCTGATTTTATAAAAAATATCTATATCCACCATCAAATAGTATATTTAAAATAATAAAACTTTTATATGAGCCATTTTTTTATATTACTTATAATAAAAAAGTTAAAGGAGGGGGCGTCTTCTTAGACTCACCCTATATATTTTATGGATAAATATATAAAATAATCTATTTTATAAATCCCGGAGCCTATATGCTTTAAAGATAAACACAAGTCCTTGGTTTGGTTACGATATGTATGTAACTGACAGATAGACATGTCACTGTCAAAAAATTAATCATTTGAAATTAATAATAATAACGTTTAACTTAATGTACATGTCGCTAATATTTGGACTATGGTTGTTTTTGCCAAGAACTCCTCAATTGAAAAGTTTTTAAAATGAGTTTTCTACGCCAAAGTTATAGTTGAGAAAATATAAAAAACTTTTTGTAAATTACAATCATATTAAAAAAAAAATTAAAATGTGTATCTATGCAAGAAAGGTGGCACTATATTATTGTTTGACTATGATAAGATTATGTTACATTCTCGTGTGAAGCATGCACAATACACATACAACCCATATAACTATGGCGTGATGTATGTATATTTTTATTGGTAAATTTGCATCGAAATGAACTTTGATGTATATAACGCCACTCCGATGTTGAAAGATGTTAAAATTTCAAAGTTTCCTATGAAGTTTAAACTGCCATTCAAGTTAAATGTTAAAAAAAAGGTCGAAACATGTTTTTGGTAGGTGGAGTGATCAAAGTTTACTATTTATAATGATTATTATTACTAATGCAATTTGATTTGTAAATTTTTGTCCTTCATATACCATTGATATAAATTTTGTATAAATAAATATCTAGTTATTTATTCAATATCACAATATGAATAAAAATCTGTTGTGGCCATCACAATACCTCTCGCGCCCTTTCCATTGTGGTATATAAGTATTGTATTTAACATTTCTTGTACACACAAAAAATTCTAATTACACCTAATCTTTATATTTACGTATTTTCTATAATTTTTAATTCATTATATGAGCAAGTTTTCTCCTTTTCTTCTAAATGTTCGAGGTTTTTCCAATTCATTAACGGGATTGGCGTTATTTTAATTTCTCAAGTAGTTACCATGGAGATGTTTGGGCTGTGAGATTTATTACAACAGATTATTTTATAGATTTTATTTTTATATCTATAAAAGATATAATAAAAAATTAAATATGCCGGATAGATAATTTTGTTTTTTAATATTTGTAATAACATAATTTTTTTAAATATTTAAAATAATATTTAGAAGATTTTTGTTAAAATACTACTACTTCTGGTTATCAAATTGTTAACAGAACCTATATCAAGATTTTTAAATTCACGTAGTTAATTTGTCACCAGGAGTGTGAAATTTACTTGTCGAGGAAAATAAACTATATGGAATTGGAAAATCACTAAATTTAGAATGAAAAATTATATTTGACATCTATGTAAATAATTACTAGCTATCATTCTGACACAGGCCCCCATATCTGCTTGTCAACATTTCCTGTATACCTACACTCTACACCAAAAATTTTACTTATATCTATTCTTTATATTTAGATTTTTTATAAATTCATTCTATGAAGAAATTTTGTCCTACTCTTCTAATTTTTCTAAATGTTCCCAATTCATTGTCGGGATTGACAGTATTTATGAAGGGTATATGTAATATACCTATAATTTTAAATATTTAACTACCAATAAAATAATGAAGAATAATATAATGTATGTACTTCCCAGAAAGATTTTTGACACTGATATTTATCTGTCACTTTCAAACATTTTAATTATTCAATTGGTTTCCATGACATTATTTGTGCTGTGAGATTTATTACAATAGATTATCATATACCTTATATTTCTTTATCTCTAAATCTATAACAGATATAATCAAATATTTATATGTATCAGATAGAGAATTTACTTTTCTTTTACTAGCAAGAACAAAAATTATCAAAAAATAATATTTAGAAGTTATCGAATGTAGCATGAATACGAGAATCTGTGACATAGACATTCAACATGGGGAAAACAACTTTTTTCAAGTATTATCTGTCCTGTATTTTTTTTAATTTACTTTGTTAGTTCCCGAGTAAATTTAATTAAAAGTCATGATAAAACTAAATCTAGTATGCGCTTATTTAAAAAAATGAACGTTTACCTTGTCTATTGTCATAGTTACCTACTACTAAAACAGGAAATAAATTCAAGTAAATCTTTCATGAACTATGTACTGTACATATTACTTTCAATAGACTTATGCAAAATATTACCTTGTATTGAAAATTACAAATTCTAAAAATCTGAGAACATTCAATGTTCATAAAAATGTAATTGTATTCTAATTCTATGTCTAGTTCACTGGGTTATTCCTTGGATAATCTACTAATAAAAATAGAAAACTAATTAGGATTGTTTAAGTTTTCATTTATTAGAAAAGATATTGATTTAAAATGTAGAAAAAAAGTAGATAAGATAAAAATTTTGAAACAGGTGACGATGTATTTTTATATTACCGGGTAAACAAAATTATTAATTTAGATAACAATTTAAAATATATTTACTGTTATTTTTAAAATCTGAGCATCGAATTAACTGTCAAATACCACTTTTGTTATTTAATTTGACAGTTAACCAGATGTTCAGTTTTTATATTAACATATTACATCTACTTTTACCAAATATTTTATTTAAGCTTATCGTAGAAGTAAATTAAAATATTGTTTAATTTTCTTATTAATTTTTTTTTGTATCTGCTAATTTTTTGTTATCAATGTAAATATATCAAAATAATAATTATAGCATATTTATCATTTATTACCTTAAGAAATTACAATTATTTTTATGATATTGTATCAGCTAATATGCAATAAGTTAATGTTCAAAATATGTATGTGCGATAAAAATATAATTTATATGTTGTAGATTTTTGAAAAACATTTTTTAGTATTTTTTGTGAATGGTTGTTTATTATACTATTATATGACCGCGACCCCGGAACATAGGACTTTAACATGAAAAATCATACTTTCTTAATTTCCTGCTTCCCTAATTATTTTAGGTAAAATGCTTCAATACACATTCTACTTCTGAATCAATAAACAAAATTAATTTTGTATGCCTTGTAACGACAGAAGTATGAAACTGTCGAAAATCACCTCAAAAATAGCAATAGCCATGGAATTGAGACAAAATAAATAACAAATATCTAACGGTTTATCTGTCACGTTAGAGTAATTTATTTTTATTAGATATTATTTCTAATTTCTATTTCAATTAACAGATCTGTTAATTTAAATTGATATTTGTTCACTTGAACAGATTTCACAAATAATAATGAAATTAAATGAACCTAGCTTGTTAATTTTTAGTATCAATTTAAATTTTTTTAGAAAAATTTGGTTGATATGAACATTGTCCAAATTTTGGCCAAATTGCGTTCCATTGAGGACCAAGGTCCGCTACAAGCAACGCGATATATATATATATATATATATATATATATATATATATATATATACCCATAATTCAACCGTGATTTATCAATTAATGACCTTAGTTACTGTTGCTATTTGAATAATATTGACAGTTCGATGGAATAATATTATTCAATCGTTATGTCAAATTCAAATCTTACCTTTCAACGAGTACAAATAAATTACTTTTAATAAGTATTTTTTTCCACATTAAAAGCCAAAATTATACTAGTTTCCTCATTTTTTACAGTTTTATTTTCTGCTTAAGCTTAAAATGTAGCTGAATAGTCGGTTTAAAATTTTCTGCTAAATGACAAATCACTTCATAATTTTGTTATAACAAATACCTAGCGGTCAACGCTAACTATGTTTATGTTTTAAACAAACAATTTTCTAAAATTTGTTAGGCCTTCCGACTCGTGATGCAAACTTCATTCTCATGAGTAATAGCATACCTTACATGCTCATTGAATAATATACTATTGTTATTTTAAAGATCAGTTGTTATTCATGGTTAGAAAATAAAAATCACGAATTATTTTCCCCGAAAATTATTTCTTTCGATTTATTGATTACTTTCTCTTCTGCAGTCCTGAGTGTCCGAAGTTAATAGAGGATTATTTCCCCGTCGAAAAGATGGTAGTAGAAGGGGAACTGGAAGTTGTCAAAAAAATTCAATTTCAACAATTGCTAAGTCAACGAAAGGCCGCGTTTTATGAAAAGACGGATTTTACTATATATAGTAGCAACTCTAAATTAAGAATACGTGTGTGGTCAATTATGTATGGAAACATTCATTACAATTTCTATTTCAATAGAATAATTTAACGAGCTCCAAAAATAAAGTAAACATACGTAGGTACATATTATTAGTAGAAATTGAAAGTACGTAACACAACATGTAGAAATATTTATATAATTTTATAATTATATGGATCAGTAGGCCACTTATAAATTCCAAATATTTCTTAGAATAATTATATAATGAGTATAGACAATTTTCATATTTGTTCTTCGTCAGCAATTTACTTTACTTGTATTTACTTTTTTCTTTTGTACACATTTATTTTTAAACCAATCTTTATTATAGTCGTTTCCGGGACATTTTGCGTCATTGCAAATTAGAAAATGATGTTCTATTATTTATACTTGAAGAAGAAAATTGACAATAAATACACATTTATCTAAATCGATCATATGATAATTTCATTCATCATGCTTTAATTTCTATATTTTTTATATTTAGAAGACAGGAAGGAGATTTATCTTTTATCTAAATCAATCATCAAAAAGATATAAATCATTAAGATGATTGGATTCAATTATTTATCACGTTTTTTTAACTGTTTGACAATGTTGTGATTCGGGTTTCTTATCGGTTGAAAGATTTACGAACCCAAATCCATATTAGTTTGGCAAAAAAATGAACAACAAAAAATAGTTTAGATAACAATTAGATTATAAACGAAATTAAATTCATCAGAATAGTTTGGCCACTATTTTAATATTGACTTGCGCCTCATTTATTGACTATAATGTCTTTCATTTTATTAGGTATCAACTAACTTAGCACACTCATCAGGTTTAATATTATCCCATACTTGTTGCAATTTTACTTTTAATTCGTTTGCTGTCTGTGCCGGATTTTTACGCAGTTCCTTTTTCATTTTATACCAAAGGGACTCAATTGACGACAAATCTCGACTACTTGAAATCTACGTTAGAGTAGAAATATTACGATTTCAAGCCAGGTTTTAACGGTTTTTGCCATATGGTACGGAGCACAGTCATAGCTCCCTTCGACGGCCTGGTGCAAAGGAATCGAGCGTTCACACTGTTCACAGTGCCATTTAGAAAAGGTAACTCCCCCCCTCCCTTTCTAGACATAGAACCCCAAACCATAACGCATGCAGGAAATTTAAATTTTACCTCCCGCTACCTTTGGTAAGGGAGGTATAGGGATCATGCTAAAAATCGCATATCGAGATTTTGGTAATAACCACGTTTTAAGGTCCCTAGAACCCATTTTATCATTTTCACGATGATGTCGTGTGTGTGTATGGAGCCACTTTACGCTCAAACTCAAATACTATCATTCAGAAAGTTTTGAAACCATGTATTTCTTTCTTATTCTAATATGGAAAGAAGCCATTAGATTTTGGTGGCAATCGGATAACCGGAAATGGCAGTTTACTTGAAGCTCAAGATAGTTTTTCTTCAAAAAATACCTTTAAATGTAATTTTTTCTCAATTTGTTGTTATAAAAATTAAAGATTATTCCATTTTCTCCCAGGTAAACTTCAAATTTGGACCCATCACTGCAAATGACACTATGACATTGTTCTTGAGTCCATTTTTTGTGATTCTTAGCCCATTTCAACCCATTAAACTGTTGCAATTTTGTAAGCAAAGGCATTCATTGGCCTAGTGAAACACAAATTACTAACTTTTTTAACAGAGAAATCGCTAAAAAAATACCTTATAAAAGTTGTATCTTATATTTTTCTTATATAGAATAAATAAAATAAATAAATATTTCATCACGGCATATTACCCATTGCTGGGTGTGCCAATCTGCTTCGTATCGGTAATGATGGAATATTTGTACCGTGTGGGCGCTTACCAGAATGTTATAGAATGTTCTGAAAATGGGGGATAAGCTTCAGGTAGAACGAGATTAATTCTGAGCCGATAATCCTAATTAGGGCTGGATTAGGCTAGTGACGTTTTTTTATTTTTAGCCACCAACTACTCTGAAAAAATTGATAAAGGCGCCTCCGGTTGCTGCTAATATGATAAAATTCTGCGCGCCCTGGTCAATCTTATTAGTCATCCTATTATCTGGCCCTGATATTAATGCAAAAAAAATTGTACGGCCCTTCGTAAAGTCGCACAAGCTACTCAAAAGAAATATAAATTTGGCAACACCGAGTCAAACTGTTATAGTAATCAGGTAACTAAACAAATCAGTATGAATGTTATGTCAACATAATTTTGACATAGGTACAATTATTATTTTTGTTTTAAACAAAATACTGTTTTCTACATGGTTGTCGTATTTACCATTTTCATTTTGTTGATCGGTCGTATATATATGTCGGGACAAATAATATTTGAAGAAAACTGCTTTCGCAGTTAAGTGTCTACTTCCCGTATACGTATACCGGGTGTAATACGAGATACAGGCCGTAAGCGTTTAATAAGAGAAAACAGTTTTTCCTTACGCAAAAGTGATCTATTAATTTTAGACCGTATTGCTTCAAATAAATATTGTAGAGAATTAAATTCTGCATAGAAATTAGTGATGCCACATTTTGTAACCAAGTAAATAGAATTCAAAATTTTATAAAAGTTACTTGTTGTGTTATTCTTGTAATAGATACTTACTTAAATTTTATTATGATGAAGGTAAGACAACAATTTAAGGATCTGAAAGGTATCAGTAATGTAGTATAGGAATATTTTGGGAAAAACCAGTGTAATATGAACTTGTTTATTAAAAATAGATCACATTTTATTAATGAGAAACTAATAGTCGTATCTCCTTGAAAGTAAAGAAAGTAAAATGCTAATCGGTTCAAGATCAAGAAAATCAAGAAATTTCAAGTTCAAGGAATTATTTGAAATAGTTACATTAAAAACAGAAAATAGAAATTTCATGTTTGTCTTTTATTTGAACAACCTACTATCCGATAATAGGAACAAAAGCTGCACCTCAACAGTAACCATAGCAAATGTGTTTATTGTTGAGTACATAATAAACGTAACATGTTTGGAAAAATAGAACATCGAGTTAACAGAGGAAAATCGCGCCCACGGTCGGCTGTCCGAATTAGATGTAATTATTGTTAGCTATGCGAGTCACAGAAAATTTCGCAAAGCAAAGCGCTCTATCAGCAACAAAATTTGTTTGCATCGTCAGCAGTTGTTTCGTAGTGTTTTTGTTTTGGATCGCGATTTCCCTTCAACTGTTGACACTTTCACCAAGTAACATTATTGACATGAAAAAGAAAATCTAAGAATGAGAGGAGATTCTTAAGAGTAAAACAAATTTATTTCGTTCATTTGCTGGCCATAACAACTAGAACGTTCACAAAATTCTCAAATAATATAAATTAGTGATATCTTATATATTAAATAATCTAAAAATAGTGTATAACACAAAAATGTTTAACATTAAATAAGCAGTCGCAATCATAAAGCTTTCACACTGAAAAACACGTTTCACAACCTCTATAAAAATAATACAAAAGAATGATATTTGTTACTAATAAATAACTAGATTGCTTAACAAATGCCGAAGGGAATGATAGAAGCATTAGGGCTCCAGTAATGCTAGTGGACTTTGGATTTTTGTAATGGGTAATCAACAGGCACCGATCCTGCCGGCTTCCTTCGGGGGCTCGACGACACATACGTCTTGTAGAAGAACCGCGCGAACAGCACGAAGTAGCTGAAGTACATGGCAATGCTCAATTTTATATTAAACGGCGAAATGTGACATTCGTTCTGTCCATGCTTCAATAAATTATGCGCCCAAATGTTGATCGCACATCCTATTACCATTTGCGTCAGCTGCAACGACGTTATAACCATGGCAAACGATCTAGGAGGAGAATACCCCATGCTCCTCAACGCATAGTACGAATACATTACGGCGTGGACACAATAGTTCATCACGATGAACCATCTAGCACTGCTTGTATATTCTGTGTAGGAAAACCAACTGTACAACAAAACAGTTATGTGGTGGTACCAATGTAGAAAAATAAGGGGTTGTTTCCTCAGTACGATGAATAAAGTATCCCCCAGTTCTGGAAGCTTGGACAAAACAAACATCCACGTCCAAAAGCCGCTAACCTTATCTTGTTCGATGAAACTAGGCACACAAACCGAATGGTATAGACCGTAATGTGTGATGGTGTGGATGAATTCCGGCGCGGTCCTACAGGCCCCCATTATACTGAAGCACGCCAGGGAGGTGTTCCACAAAGATAAGACTCCTCTCAGTTCGAATCTTGGTCTTGATTGCATCAAGTATTGCCCGCCGAAAACCAGGATCATGTAGATGCCCACGTAATAAAAGGCAATAGTCCAGTTTTCCGTCATCCATGTTCGTGTTTCTTGGTGGATGAAGTCACTTTCGAAGTTGAAGATGTACGAGTAATTGGGTAACGTGACCTCCATATACTGCATGGTGGTAGTTGTTGACTTAAACTTAGCTTGTTGCGAGTGTGGCACTCTGTTTCTCACCAATAACACTTAACTAATGTAAATGACTAGAATATCTCTAATACCCGGTTAAATACTCGTGAGACCCGCGACAAGTCACAGCCCAACCTTCCTGGAACTCGCCATTGGATGCGCATGCGTATCTTTAACATAAGATTTCGTTGGAATTTTCGATTCTGCTCCTTAGAGCCTCGGACAAAAAATCTATAGCAAACTGACAGTTTTTTACATTTCAAACTATTTACAAAAAAATGAATCATTTCAACGAATGATTTTATATATTTTTTTCGCCAAACCTTTAGTCTCTTCATTTCTTTTACGTTTCAAAAATCGTTGGAAATTCAAAAAATTTAAATTTCCCACCGCGCTTACTTCACGTGTGTCCAGTTATCCATTTACTGATTAATATTAATTTCTATGTTTACGTCATTCTAACCATTAAACACACATATATATTAATATTAACGTATATTACAATAAAAATATTAAAACATATTACAATATAATTAACCTTTCAAAATACGTCAAAATGATAGTGTCAAAACAACAATACGATCATCTTAAAACAAATATATTGTTGAATAAACAAAATTATTCGGATAATTTTAATCATATTAAAAATTTAAAACATCGGTACGAAAATGACATCAACTCTACGCGAAGATCTTTCGAAATATCTACTATTGAAGATCTATTGGAAGTATTAGAAACTCGAGACTGTGTCTCCGAAGACAATATAACAATTTTGGAAGACATAGCTAGAGAAACAGGTAATCAACACTTCTTAAACTATGTCAACAATATGCGCAATCCTGTTGTTGATATTAGAAATCAAAACATACAACCCATATCATATCCCAGTCTTACAAATAGTCCAGTTGATAATGATACAAAAACAAGAGTCTACAATAATATTGCTACCAAAATGGGCAATAAATGGACTGAATTTGCTCGGGCGTTAAAAGTAGTCGAAAGCAAAATAGACCAGTGGAAGACAACCCACGCAAATAATTTTGAGCTATGTACAAGAGAAGTTTTGAACTTCCATGAGGGAAATGTTCACAGGAGAGAATGGAAGACCAAGTTATTGGAAGGATTGGAAAAGGCCAGAAGAACTGATTTAAGGCGTGAAACAAATAAAATTTTCGATGATTTTTCAGAACCTTAGTTATATTTATTGTACAAATGTATATTTTGTTGATAATGTATTCATATGAACTGCATAAATTTTGCTATTATGTAAAAAATAAAGATATGTTATACAATATTTTATTATAAACTTGGATATAAATACATTAACAAATACTAAATAATTGTTTTACTTATATCCTCATGAAAATTTGACTTATTATTACAAAATCAAAAATGATGATGTATTCATACAGCTGCGTAATAAATAAAATCAGCTAACCAAATGAAATGATATTCCCACTAATAAATAAATAATAGAAAAAGTATGAATATATAATAGCATTCCATAAAAATACTCTTTTCAGTTTGAGTAGACAAATCGTTGTAACCATAGACAATGGAAATTACTTTATTAAGAACACCAGTTTAATTATTTTAGGTTATATACAAATCTTAAACAGTATATGTGTTTTTCGTAACGGAGCCTGCTTTAACCATGGTATCTTTGTGTATTTGGTAGCCGATGGTAACTTTCGGGGAGATTCTAAGTCGCTCTTTTAATTTACGTCCGATCTCTAGTACGGCTGCGCTTTTGCCAGCATCTCCAGTCCAGACACCTGGGTAACAAATTCATATTCTTCTCTTTATTTTCATTCATTCTACATTGATTCTTTCAAGCACAACTCCATTTTTCAGCAGCCATTTGTGTTATGGATACGCACCATGATTCAATATTGCATTAATTTGCATTTTTTAAGCAGTCTAGTTGTGTTTAAGAGCAAGCATTACGTTAAAAATCATGTACTAGGAAAGGTGCACTATGGTTTATCTTGCATGGTGTACAGTATATGCTCATGTTAAAAATAGGATAGGTTAAGGTTTCGTCAAAGTTAATAGTTCAGATAACATCAAAATTTCGCTTCCCCTAATTATTTGAGGCAAAAAAGCTTCAAATAAATATTGTAGAGCATAAAATTCTACATTAGAATCAATAAACAAAATTAATTTTGCATGTTCTATAACGGCAGAAATTAAGTATGAAAATGTCCAAATGCATTCAAAAAATAGCGATAGCCATGGAATTGAAACTAAAAATTAACAAATGTTAGCGATTTATCTGTCAAGCTAGGTTAATTTATTTTGACAGGTATAATATCAAACAATTGTTAATTTATTTGTTCAATTCCATGGCTATCGCTATTTTTGAAGTGATTTTCGACATAAACCAAAATTCTGCCGTTACAAAGCATGTAAAATTAATTTTGTTCATTGGTTTTACGCTCTACAACTTTCATTAGAAGCATTTTTACCTAAAATAATTATGGAAGCACGAAATTACGAAAATATTTTAATATGTTGAGTTCTTTATTACTGCATATATTTTTTTTTCGTAAACTGAACAAAAAATTGCTTAGAGGTGGAATAGGATAAATGAAGGTTTTACTTACATACATCTTCGTATCAAGCATTAAAAAATTATAAGGCACTAGTCTAAGCTTCTTTCACACTACACAAATGTCATACCAAGCATATATCTTTTGGACTTACCAATTTTATCGCCCTTTCCTCGAATATTAACAACAGCCCCACAAATATCTTCCGAATTGTCAAACGCTTCCCCAATCATACAAAGAATCTACAACAGACATTGAGGTTAGAATGACACTTGCAAGTTCCAAAGAAGAATCATACCACATCCAACCAAAACCTATCTAAATCACTGGCTCTCTGTTTCTTTTCCAAGTTAATAAGCCATCGCCCACCGCGTTTATTGTATTCGTCCTCCCACATGGGGCGAATTCCTCTTTTGAACAACGAATAATCACAACCTTGCCGTAGTTCACTCGCTAGTTTAATATGGTTGAATAAACTATAAAAAAAGATGTGAAAACTATTCAATGAATTAGTTTTTGGTGTTCACCTCCAGAAATCTTCAACAGTTGCAAAAGACGCGATTTCTTTCTGATTTTCTTCCCATGTGTTGTTGCGATCATTCTCGTAGAACCATAACGTCCATGTATGTTGCAAAGGATGCTTTATTGAATAGTCTAGAGGAATATCAACTTCGCCCTCTGACAGTTTCTGAGAATTTACTTTCTGCAAAAAATTGTAAAAATGACAGCGATCGGTTTTAACCTATATATACCTTAAAAACAATTATACATGAGAATATAAATAATTTTATAATAAATACATACAAATAGATAGTCCAAAGGAAAGGAGTACATAATATCAGACTTTTATTATTTCAAAAAATTGATATTAGATAACAATATGGCAATGAAATGCCACGAGAGAATTGAACACCGGCCTATTAGAATATGTCAAATATTTTGTTTTATTGGTATGTTAAAGGAACGTTATTGTCATATAAAACATGAATATGTTATCACACAAAACAGAATTTTATTTACCTCAGATTCAACTAAATTATTCGACATTTTGATCTTTACGTGAAAGTCAAAACTGTAACTCGAATAACACAAAAGTAAAGAAGTTCGGACGGGTCTTACAATACATTCCTAACAAAAATTCCCTAGATTGGAGACCACATCATACTGCGCAGCCAATTTTGCGCACTGCTGGTTTTGGATAGCTTTTGAACACGAACGGTTACAATACAAAATAAATGAAAAAACTATAACACTGACTACATTTCCTTAACAATACATTTGCCTTGATGACATTCAATTTAAAAATACTTTTTATTCATATAATACACAGTTTTTATTTATTTAACTATGCATATATTAATATAAATGCTGTATTCTAAAAGCAAATGATGTATTATACTGTGTCTACTTACGGTAACAGTACCAAATCTCACTTTCTTTACCATAGTACGCAGAATAAACCCTGGTCTTACCAAACTTGGCCTCATAATTGGATAAGTTGTCATTATTAAAACGTTACCTGACTGCTTACAACAATTATTAGCAATAACGATAGAATTTCCCAACAGAAAAGCGGGAACACACTATTATTAACAATCGTAGTATGACAGCTGTTCACTCGTTGCGTTGATATGAAAGGCAGGGAAACAAATGAATATGAAGGAAATAAAATATTGAGTAGGTTCTTACGTTTTATTTAACAATAATCCTGCGAAGCGTAAGCCCAATCTGTTATAAAATAAGCAATAACATTGTAGTCTAACATTCCTTTAACATAAGGTCTTCTGTTTATATATGACACATGAATCACTTGTGGGATATGAAGAATGTAACGTTGGACTCAAATATAACAACTAAATATTCTATTCATAATACAATACTAACAATAGCACCAAAGTAGCTCTCATAATAAATGCTTAGAAGCAAGACTGTCTAAATGTTTAAAATAAAATATACTACAGATCAAAAGTAATAAATAAATCTGTAAACGATTAGACACATTAAAATCTATAAATGGCATACATTATTGTTAGTTAATTATTATAAGGCCACTGATATTTATGCGGATTACATACAATTCATATTTGGTTCCCATAGAAACGGTCTACAAAAATTTATAAAATATTCGAAATTTTCATTCGGGTTTTGAAGGCAATCCATTTATTATCTACTCTTTATCTATACACCAGCACTTCGTAGATAAATTATAGACAATGAATTATACTACAGCTATTATTTTTCAACCATCAATAGGTTAACAAACGATATAACATCTTACCACTGGGTCGGCCATTATACAGCAGTTTGTTTCCAAATATACACTGAACTTACAGTTAGTTAAAGACGTAACCATCTTGTATAATTTACGATGTAAAATTTATCTAACACTGAACATATACCACTAAAGAATACCAACTGTACATCTGCTACTAGTAGCTAAGTTTCTGCGCATGACGAGCTAAAAATGACTACCTCGACCAAGGTACGTTAAAATCTAAAACAGTGAATTCCCAGCAACGAAATGATTTTTAACATTGCTAACCTTACAATATACAACCCCGCCAAATGCGTGTTAACTGGACATCACCTGCACACGGTCGGAAATTTTAGAATTAACGCCATCTTCACTACCTACCTCGAACGAGGTAGGTACGCTTCACTCGACATGCGCAGAGACTAAATGAAGTAGGTATACTGTCATTCTTCAGGTGTTTATGGTCATTGAAATCATCGGTGTTTTCAATATATGACTACATAAATTACACAAAACTCTAAATCGTTCGTAAAATGAGTTTCCTCGAACTCCAATGATCACGCCACGTACCTAACTCTAACTTAAAAGTAAATTTGCGAAAGTACTCGTTAATCGATTTTTCAAAACTGAAGAGCGGCAGAAATTCATTACAGAATGTGTATTGTGGACCGAAGTAGTTCACAGTATGGCAGATTTTATGAATACTATTGCCCAGTTTAATATCGATGGCGACTACCAAAAGTTGAAAATAACATAGCCTTCATATACTAACAAGTTCAAAAAACTTATCTAAAATAAATACACTAGTCCCTATCCAGTACATGAAAATATATATCAGATATATAAAAATAATATTTTCAAATAATTATGCATAACGATCAAGAATTTTTACAAGTGTCGTTGTCTTAGATCCATTTCCCTTAGTCTGGCTAAGAGGAACGATTCTTTATGCATATATTCATGTGTTTTAAGTTAATTTGGGAGAATTACCAAATTGTTAATCGTATACGTGTTTGTATGTATGATTAAAACAAAATAAAATACTTTATGTGTGAGTGTGTGTTGGTGTGTGTGTAGTGTATAATGTGTGTATATATAACAAAATCAACAAGTATATATAATTGTAACACCACTATTTTCAACAATTACGAAAAAAAATTTGGCCTACCTTAACGCCTTAACCGAAAGTACAATTTTGTGGGTGGAATTTTCACGATTCGGACTTCATTCTTGAATTTAGCAGAACTTTTCTTCAATTTACAATTAATACCAATACCAGTTTTTTGTTTCAAATGTATTTTTTAAGGTTAAAACTCAACATTTGACGAACTTTTAAATATATTTATCAAATCTCTTCTTCTTAAAATATATGCGATACTAGTTTCCCGCGTTTTTCATATTTGTAGGTTATAATTTAGTATTCAACTTATTCGAAGAACAAAATCAAAACAATGTCAAAATCCTTTCAAATATTGTGCGTCTTTACATAAATCTTTCTTTAGCACATTCAGGACATATAATCTTGTCTTCATCAGTGATAAAACCCCTTCCAACGAGGGATGTCGTGCACGACGCGCAAATGAAACAGTCGTTATGCCAATGGCGGTCTTCAAAACTGATGAATCTAGTTCCACCAATTCCAGTAATGGGTTCAGCGCAAGATGTACAGCGTTTGGCGAACAATTTGCCGAAACAATCAGCACAGCATGGCTTATCGTCACGGGAAGTGAAACGTTGTCCCGCCAAATTCTTGTTGCAGTGTGTGCAAGTGAAGCATTCTCTGTGCCAGGGTTCGTTCTTGTAGGTTACGCCGCCGGATTGAATAGCCTAAAAAGAAAAAATGGAGATAAACAATATATCAAACAAGGCAGAAAGAGATTAAACAATACCTTGTCGCATTTAACACAACGTGTAGCGAATTTCTCTTCGTAACATCCAGCGCAGTAGATATCTTTCTCCCTTGGGATAAAACTCTTGGTACCAATAGGAGTCTCGCATTTGCAACACCGGAAGCATTGCTCGTGCCATTGCCTGTTCTTGTACTCCATTTTCTTCGTACCTATGAACAAAAATAATAGTTAATACATACTCGTACAATAAACACAATAGTAGTAAATGGTAGCAATTAGAGGTGTTTTAATGACTTTTTAATTGCTTTTTAATTGCTTTTTAATTGCCTTCCTGGAAATTGACCATGACCTTGAGTAACCTTTTAATGACAATGGAATTTGTGACGTATGTGGGGGTAATTAGTGTGTTTGTGACGTATGTGGTGATCATGGAATTTGTGACGTATATTATGCCCTCAGGGAAAATAGAAAGCAATGGAATACTTTATTCATTTCAATACAAATGCTGGAAAATTCTCGTACAGAGTTGAACATGTTATTAATAACTAATAGTATAAATATCAATTAAAAATATTTATTTATTTCTGGGCATATTCCAAGGGTATATACTGCGTCCTATCTTCACTTCTACGCGTGTTTTTATTTGTAAACATATATATCCTACTAAGCTATGCCAATTTCTTGTTTCCCGCCAATCGTGATAAAATTTATTTATTGCTTTATGGTCGGCATTAATAATGTCATTAAAACTTTGTGATTTAGAATAATCTCTATCATGCTCTTCCGATATTTCGTCATCACGGTCAAACGGCATACCATTGTTTAATTTATTTCCAGGGCCAAGGTAAAAATGTTTCGGAAAATTCATTGCAAATTCAAAGTATTTTGTAATGAGCACCCTCGCAGTTTAATTACAAGTAAGTATAAAATCAATAACTTAAATATATATAATGAATCCGAGTATACATACTAGGTTTCCTCAATCTCAACTTTAAAATCAATGCGACTATATTTTTCTGTTATCTTACATCGACTAAGAGATCTTGTTTTGTCAAGTTGCTGACTGGTAGCTGAACTTTCACGAAAAAAAATGTTTGAATATCATTTAAAATCAATTAGTGCTAACAATGGATTCCTTTACTTATTTCTGTATAAGTGAGGGTTTAAAATTTGTTACTGTATTTATTCCGTTATTTACTTTTGAAGAAGACAGCAGCAGTTGTATTTTTTTCAAATTTTTAAAAATGGATTTTATACGTGGATTATCAATAACTGAAGTGCTTATGTTGTATAGAGAAAGGTTATTACCGACTATCGACCACATCTTAGACGCTGCAAATTACATAAATAATAGAATTATATTTAATCTCGAAACATTTTCAAATCCCTGGGAGAATATAGAGTACGAAAAACTAATGAGTGAGGTGCATGAAAACAGTAAGTAATTAAATCATATTAAAATTATTATACATAATCATATAAAATATTTATTTTAAGGTAAATCTGGTGACGCTTTAATTAACCTGTCTAATACATCGATCAATGAAAATTGCGTTAATTGGAATGCTCAATCAGGTATAGAGAACGTTTATTATTATTTATTAATGTATTGAACTTTATATTAAATAATTTTTTAGATCCACACCACGGAAATATCCAATTAGGAGGAGGTGCATCGTCATCTTTAAATAATAATTCGAGTTCTCTGAAATATATAAATGTGGATGATGAGACTACGGCATTTATAAAAAAATTCGGATTATCTTCGAAACGATTATTGTTTTCATTTAAACCAATATTGAATGAACAACCAATAAAATGGTTAGAGGTAAGATTCTTTTTTCAAAAAAAAAAGTTAAACAAAATTCTTAATTAAAAATCTATTTTCAGAATGCAATAAGCGAAATAATAACCCTCATAACACCAGACATTCAGCAAGATGATTTTATTGGCCTACAGTTGGAGAATGAAGAGTATCCACAAAATCCAGTATATGTAACATGGCGAAAATTCTCGCAGCTGACAGCCGCGGTGGTAATGGATCGAATAGGCAGCGTAATGCAAAGTAATGCTACATTTTTTCTCAATAATAAATTCACGATGAAAGTTGATTCTATCAGAATGGCTAATGGAAAAGGCAGAACAAGCGTGGATAAAAAATGTGTGTCATTTCGTGATTATTGCGCGGCAAAATATAGTATTTTTGTAGTGGAAAACAACAATAATATGTGTTTAGCGTATGCGATTGTAGCAGCAATAGAATTCCAAAATTTGGGGTACAGTAAAAAAAATTTGACCAAAAAATTTTCCACTAAATCAGGACAAAAAATATTATACAAAAATGCGATGGAATTATGTTATAATGCTAACGTTGATTTGTCACGTGGGGGTACATACGAACACATCGAAATGTTTCAAAATTATTTATCTGAACATATAATTGTAGTTTATTCAAGTAGATCCGGGAAAGATATTTATTTTCATGGTGATCGAACTTTGTCTAAACCCCGTCTAAATTTAATCATGGAAAACAATCACTACAATGTTATATTAAGCTTAACTGCTGCTTTTGCAAAATTTTTTTTTTGTGAATATTGCTTAGTAGGGTATAACGATAATACAAGACACAAAAACTGTCCTTATCTGTGTCCGTGTTGCCATGAAAAACCGCCATGCGATGATACTCCAAATTTAATAAATTGTGCATCATGCAATAGAAAATTTAGGGGAGTAGATTGTTTACAAAATCATATGAAAAATAATTTATGTTCAAAATTAAAACGATGTGATACATGTAACAAAAATATTTGGCTTAATCAAAAAAATAAACACATGTGTGGATTCGAATATTGCTCGGTATGCAATGATATTAAACAAATTTCTCATCACTGTTACATGAGTGTTAATAAATTGTCGGAAAATAAATCTCTCACATATTCTAAATTTCTATTTATTTTCTTTGATTTCGAAACTATGCAGGAGAGGAAGGTAACAAATAATTTACATGCTCATGAAGTAAACTTATGTGTCGCCCAGCATGTATGCATAAACTGCATTGCCAATGACGATATAAATATTAGCTGCATGCGATGTGGTGTTCGTCAACACATATTTAAAGAGGCTAACGGTAATATAGTTCATCAGTTTCTAGAATATGTGTCACTTATGTCAAAAAAATTTAATGTCACGGCTATTGCGCATAATTTCAAAGGGTTTGACGGTAGTTTTGTTTTATGTGAAATGATGAATAATGCTGCAAGATGGAATCCTAGCATTATAAGAACCGGTTCCAAAATAATGTTAATAAAAAGTGGAGATTCAATTCGTTTTATTGACAGTTTAAATTTTCTCCCATTGCCGTTAGCTTCTTTACCAAAAGCTTTTAATATTAATGCAGCCAAAGGATTTTTTCCTCATTTTTTTAACACTAGAGAGAATGAAAATTACATTGGGTGGTTACCTGATAAAAAATTTTATGGTTATAATTCAATGAAAACCAGCGCTAGAACAGAATTTTTACAATGGTATAATTCTAAAATTTCAGAAAATTATATTTTTAGTATGCGCGAAGAAATTGTTAAATACTGTGTTCTTGATGTGGATATACTACGCCGCTGTTGTTTGCGGTTTCGTGAATGTTTTATTGAAGCTAATGCCGTCGACCCCCTGCAGGAAAGTATAACAATAGCATCGGCCTGTAATTTAACTTACCGCCGAAATTTTCTAAAACCTAACACCGTAGGAATTTTACCTAGGAATGGTTACAGATTAGTGGACAATTGTTCTGCTATATCTTTAAAATGGCTTGAATGGGAGTCTCACACACGCAATATTGTTATACAGCACGCTGGTAATGGTCGTGAGGTACGATTGTTAGGAAATTTGTTAGTTGATGGTTTCTGTCGTGAAACAAATTTAGTATTCGAATTTTACGGGTGTTTCTGGCACGGATGTCAACGCTGCTATTTAAATCAGACAGAAGAATTGGCTAACAAAAACGATGCTATGTTTATGAGGTATGAGCGTACAAAGTATAAAGAAGAACGAATTAAAGCAGCTGGTTATAATTTAATTACTATGTGGGAATGTGATTTTAGAAAAAAACTCAAATTTAATTTAGATATATACAATTTTGTAAACAATTTACATGAAAATATTGCACCTTTAAATCCTCGCGATGCCTTTTTCGGTGGTCGCACGAATGCATCAAAACTTTATTACAAATGTGATTTCGATGAGACAATTAAATATTTCGATGTATGTTCGTTGTACCCTTACATAAATAAATACTTTAAATACCCGCTTGGCCATCCGAAAAATATTTATATCGGAAAAGAACAATGTTCTGAATTAGATTTCTCCAAAATTGAAGGTGTAATTAAATGCTTAATCCTCCCCCCACAAAATTTATATCACCCCGTACTTCCATACAGATGTAATGGAAAACTTACATTTCCTTTATGTAAAACATGTGTTGAGACAATGTCTGAAACGCAGTGTTGTCATTCAGATTCAGAACGTCGGTTTATAGGAACTTACGTTGCTGATGAATTACGTAAAGCATTAGAAAAAAATTATAAATTGGTTGAAGTATATGAAGTTTGGGAGTATGAAACTGTAATGTATGATAGAGAAACTAAATCAGGAGGACTCTTTTCTGGTTATGTGAATAATTTTTTAAAAATCAAACAGGAGTGTAGTGGATGGCCGACGTGGTGTTCCGACGAAAGTAGTAAAAATAAATATGTCACTGATTATAAAGATCGGGAAGGAGTTGAATTGGATATATTAAATATTTTTAAAAATTCAGGAATGAGATTAATTGCAAAACTAATATTAAATTCGTTTTGGGGAAAATTTGGGCAGAAAGAAAATTCATCGCAGACTAAAATTATTTCTCAACCGTATGATCTTTTTGAATTATTAAATAATCCGGGTATAATAATTTCGGATATTACAATTATTAATCAAGAAACATTATTAGTAACTTACGAACGCATACAAGAGGACATTGAAACTCTTAAAACTGTTAATGTAGTTATAGCCGCATATACAACAGCGGGAGCTCGGTTAGAATTATATAAATATTTAGAAAAATTAGACAGGCGCGTGCTGTATTACGACACTGATAGTGTCATATTTTCACATAGAAACGGTGAGTGGTTACCTCCCACGGGTGATTATCTCGGCGATATGACTGATGAAATGCAGGAATACGGCGAAGGTAGTTTTATTTCTGAATTTGTAAGTGGAGGGCCTAAAAACTACGGATTTAAATTCTGGAATAAAAATAAAAACTGCTTCGATACAGTATGCAAGGTCAAAGGAATAACGTTACATTATGATAACTCTCAGAAAATTAATTTTGAAGTTATTAAAAACATGATTTGCGATGATGATAAAAATAAAACTATTACGCTTTCTGATAGAACAATAGTTCGTGACTCACAGTATGGAGTATTTACAAAAGAAAGTACAAAAAAATACATGTATGAATACACAAAACGTTGTCGTTTAACTAACAGTTTTGATACTGTTCCATACGGTTTTAAGCATCAGTAATTTATTTATTTTATTTCTTTTGTAAATTTTATATATATATATATTTTATGTTGTACATTTCTTTATTTCATATTATTAAAATAAAAAATAAAATATATTATTTTATCATGTTTTTCTTTTTGTATTTTGTGTGAATTAAATATGATATACACCTAATTTTGTGTTGTTATTTATATATTATTGACGATACAAATTTAAATATATTATTTTATCATGATTTTTTTTTGTATTTTGTGTGAATTAAATATGATATACACCTAATTTTGTGTTTTTATTTATATATTGTCGACGATACAAATTTACCGCGTATAGCCGCATCCGCCTCCGCGCGCTACTCGCCGCATCCGCCGTTGCGCGTCCGCCGCCGCCGAACCGCCCGCCGCCGCCGAACTGCCCGCCCCCGCCGACCACCCGCCGCCGTCTCACGGACCCGTGAATTAAGTCAACGCGCATACAGTGACAATAAAATGCCTGTACATTTTTTTTTGTTTTAATATTGATAAGTAGGGAAGAACAATTAAAAACATAATTCTATTACATACATTTATTTAAAATAATATTCAAATAATATTTTACAAATAGAGTCATTTATATTATAATCATTGTCAAACATACTTAAGAAACTATCAATACTATTATGAAATATATAATTTAACAAAAATAAAACACAGTAATGGCCGCAAACAGTTGAATTTAAATTCTGGATTTGTTTAGTGTTGTAACTATATATAGAACTATTTCTTTTAAGGAAATTTAAAATTGTACCGAATGGTTTTCTTCCAAAACTATCAAAAAAGTAAGCAAATTTATGTTTATCAATGAAAATTGCCATCCAGTGACTCCCTGGCATATAATCAGGATCTTGATTGACGATAATTAAACTTGGGCTTGTCACGTAATGTGGTAACGAGTTACTAGCAGAAACAAGAACAAAATATTTTTTCTTTATTTTCTTGATTTTCGTGAGACAGTTCTCCAGCTGAATAGTATCCATCGTGCCACCTTTGTAAGTTTATTACGTTCTCCATAGAACATCTTGCATTTTTAATTATGTGATTTTCACAAGGTGATGTTTTAAATATGTTCCTTAAACAATTTAATCGTGGACATCCTAAATTCTCAATATTTAAAATACGCGTTTTGGGAATTTTTTTATCGAGGTAGTTTTTCTTCTCTAATCCTTTAACGTAAACACATGCAGGAGATTTTAAATTCTTGTTCAATATTTCATCTAAGTCTTCGTAATCGGTATTTCCGTCGGACCATTTAATACCATGAAAATTTCTCGTTAACCATTTTACTTGAAATTTGTCACGATGAGAAAGTGAATTTTTTTCTTTTGGTGCTTTAAAGAGATAATATTTATGAGATACTGCTTCTTCGCTATAAGTAAGAACTGCTAATTCCTTAATGACAAACACTCTCTCTTGAACGACAAATCCTTGAAAATCCACGAATGCAATCATTGCATCAATGGTTACGTGCAACTGAATCACCAGTGTTAACAATTTAGTTTATATATAAGTTAGCTACTGTAATCGACAATAACATTTCTTTTTTTATCTATTTCTATCATACTGTCAAATTCGGCGTAAACTAAACAGTTTATTGTTTCTGTAAGTGGCGAATTGAATGCAATTTCTAAACGTAAACTTCCGCTTCTTATAAGATTCCAATGAGACTGACTACCTGATGATAAATCAGCAGTTAAATCAAAAACTGTAATGCAATATCCATCGCTATATTCTTCTCTTGATATATCGTTTCCTTCGTTCAGGAAATGTATCCCCATGCCCGAGAATAAGGTGTGGTAAGAGTTTATAAAATTTTCATTTTTAAAATTAGGTTGTAAAGGTTTACTAGGAACTTGTTGACCATCTACATATAACGATAAATAATTCAAATCATAGTGTTTAAAATTAAATGGATTTAGCTTGAAATCTCCGTTAAATGCTTTATTTGCTACAAAACAAATAGTACACCGTTTTGGTAACTGACCAAGGAATATATTATCCAAAGATTTGCTCTGTATTCCTTGTGGGATAGTTAATACTTTTATTTCACTTCTAGTAATTGGATATTTCGCAGTTGTCATTTCCAATGCTTTTGCGTGAGCTAGCATAATACTTGGATTTATCTGTTTCCGACGAATTAATAAAGTAGCATCAGTTATTTTCAGCTTTCCTATCACTCCATCCCCCATAAGTGTAAAATTATTTCTAGACCGCACAAATTTAACACGAGTTTCAACACCGTTTATTAAAAATTTTTCTTGATTAAATATATCACAATTCAGGTGGCCGATAAGATCAACTTCTTTACTATCTTTTGTAAAATTATGTCGCTTCATAAACCCTTTATTTTCATTATCCATTATATCCATTTTACCGCTAGTATCTGGATACCATAACCCACATGTTAAATGGGATTTTTTAGCAGATGGTCCATAATTCAAAAGTGTATCTAAATAACACTTATAAGCATAAGTATTATTTGGTGGTGAAATGAGTTTCTGGTTTAAATAAACTTCAACCTGACTAAACATAGAATGTAGAATATTGTTAATAGGTGCAATATTAGCACCAGTTTTTTCTTCAAAATTAGTTCCATCGTCCTTAGTTAATTTTACATTTATAGCAATTAAAGTATGCGCTAAATCAATGTAATCATCACCACCATTGATAACAAATTCCAGCGGTGCTTCATCTGATATAGTTGATAAAGTTTTATAATGCACCCAACGACCATTCTCAATACTAGTTTGAGTAGCAGGAACAGTAAAAAGATCCAGTTCAGATTTTACACACTCACAACTTCTAGGATGTAAAAAAGACATTTTTAATTTTTATCAAAAATATCAGATGTATGTACCCCAGTAGCTTTTCTTTTGGAGTTCTTTCGCTGCTGCCGAGAACTTGAGTTATGAATTTTGTGTGCTAAACGACGTCTTTTTATAACTAAACCGGATCCTATCAAGTTATCAATTTTACTTTCAGCTTTCCGCTTTAAGCTATCAACAGATTCGTTTAATCGCGATTTGAGCGCCTCCTTAGCTGGGACATCGTTAACTACGTCATTAACAAAATATGATCCTGAACGAATAGCTTCTTTTCCAACAGTTCTTAATCCGCTTTTAACCAGAGGCATAATACTTCTTAATAATCCTTTTAAGAAACTTCCAAAACCATGCCCCTTTTGGTAAACACTACCTGTGTAAATAGTACCGACTCCACTGCCAGCCTGATTTACATAGTAGTCATGGTAATGACACGATTTCATTGTGTTAGCTTCTTAAAATGAAGTTTTACACTAACAGTACCGTATTGGAATGGTGTCTTTTCTCCACTACTTGTCCTTATATCGATCTCAATGTTTTCAAATTCTCTCTTTAGTACAGGAATGTAATGGGGTTGGGTAAAAAACTGTACTTTTTGAGAACCATACGTGTAATAACTGTTATCAAGCGCTACAATCCTAATAACTTTAGCGAATATATTTCCAATCATTTGAGGTTCTACTATATCGCTATACACAAACAGCTGTGACGGTAAACCCAGCAATACATTTGATGGATGTATTGAAGACGTGTTAAGTATATTAGTATCTGGTTCAAAACCAAGTTGTAAACTTAACCGGGGAGATAGTTTCAATGACGTTATAAAAGTAGTTATAGCGCTACATAGTACTTTCTTACTACCTTTATTTATTCTAAATTCGACTTTATCTTTTTGTAATATTGTATTTGCATTCAATGCTGTTACAATTGATTCAATGGACTGGTAATTACCTGTATCTATTTTTGTTTTATAATCTATCTTCAGTACCGTATTTTTCTTAAGGTGAGAATTGACTATGTCATCAATGGAGTTATACGTTTTATTTCGCATTAAATTTTCAACCCACATTGATAATCTCACATCTGTAAACAATTTTTTAATTTGTACAGCATCCATTTCACTTTTTAATTCTATATTATAAGTGAAATATATAGTGTTATTATGTTCCGTAACTGATGAAAATGAGCACGGATATTGTATTTCTGTTAATCCAACACACCATTCGCCTGATAGATGTATACTTTTTGGTAGCTGTGTAAAAAAATTAGCTGAAGTATTTGTTGGAAAATAATTTTTCGAACTGTTTGATAGTAGAGTTAAATAAAATTCAGTGGAGTTATTAATATTCATAATTGTGTGAGAGATTCGCTTGGTACCCACGAGTTAAACTTTGACGGATAATTTTTCCACTGAACAAAAATTTCAGAACGCCCCTTTTTATATCGTTTCTTCAATATTTTTTCTATTTGAAAATAATTTTCAGGGTTATAAGTTACACGCTGAATTTCCGGTTGATAAAATACACCATCTATGGGTTCATCTAATAAATCACATATTTTATATACAACAGGGTCCCTTAGAATAATATGCGTAATTTTAAATATTTCATCACTCCAATTATTTACATAACCTTTCTCAAATGCATGCTTATATTTCACAATCCGCACATAGTCACCGACTTTATATAGCTTATTATTTTTGCGTTTATTTTGACTTTTAATTCCGTTAATATTATTATATACTAGCAAAATGTTATCTTCATTAACCTCACTTGGTGCCATTTTAATTGTTCTGTGGTATGAATTATTATAACTATTTACTAAATCCTGTAAAACATCAATATATCTATAGGTATTAGCAAATGAAAAATACTTAAACATTTTTGTTTTTAAAGTTTTATTAAATCGTTCAACTACGGCGGCTTTAACATCAGGATTTTTTGCAACATAAAAATTTATATCGTACTTTTTAAATAATGACTGCACTTTTGAAGCTAAAAATTCCTTGCCTTTGTCTGTTTGTACATTGATAGGAACACGTGCGCTAAAAATTTCTTCAAAGGCTGTAGCAACCTCGCTACCTGTTTTAGTAAACAATGGTTTTACCGTAACAAATTTCGAGAAGACGTCGATAACTACCAATAAATATTTAATATTGTCATTGTATTTGGATAAACTTTTCAAATCAATTAAATCAGCTTGAAATAATTCATTCATTGTTGTTACATAGTATTTATTTCTTTTAAACTTACGACGAATTTGTTTATTTAAGGTATATGTGTCTTGATCTTCTAACCAGTTTTGAATTTGCTTCGATGAAATATTTGTTTCTTTATAAATTTTGTTTATGTTTGAAAAGCTAAGAGAATCTGATGGAGTATAATATCGTTTATGTAAAGTATCCATGGTTGTTATAATTGGTATGGTGACCACACAATTCTGCTTTTCTCTCCTCTTCTTCTTCGTCTTCTAGTTGGTGATGATTGAAAAGCTGTACTGCTACTAATCGGAATTTTCTCTTCTGTTCCACTTTTAACTTCGTCTTCTTTTTCTTTCTTGAATTTACTGTTAATATAATCTAATCTTTTCTTATTAACAAGTAGAATTTGAGGTATGTTAACTTTATGTAAAATGTCTGCAAAAGATTGCCATCCTTCAGGGTCGGCACCGGATTTCTGAATTTTTATTACGTCATTAACAAGATCGGTTATATTGCTACCATTAACTCTGTGGCCGTCGTAACTAACTACACCATTTTGATTCCATGATACACCACCATCTTTTAATTTTTGAAGTAATAATCCTGCTTTCTTAATATATTGTTTAGGTAATGCGTTTAGTATATCTTGAAAATTATATTGATCTAGCCCAATATCGGTTTGTTCTTCGGCTTCAAGTAAATTCTGTTTCTTACTTATTTCAGAAATAGGTATTGCAATTGGTTTACGAGCATTACTCAGTATATTTAAATATTTTTGTAGAATCTGATTATACATGGCCCACTTTTCATTATCATTAGGAGTTTTCTTGTTTAAAATCGTATGCATTTCACGATCTAATTGTGATAACGTATCAGGTTGGTTATTTTGAAATTTTTGAAAATGTTCAAATACATGCGGCTCTATTAACACCATTTTCTTTGTATGCTCCATAATTTTTATTTATTTAATAACCCACCTAATACACCTGATATAATTGGAGCTAGTAAGAGTGGAAGAAATGCACCACCTCTCTGAATTATTAATTTTTTCTTTTGTCCAATAGATGATTTACTTTTAACTATACGTCGAAGTACTTTTTTATGATTTGATAATTTCTGCTTCTGTGTTTTAGTTAAAGGAACTCTACCAATTAAAGTATTATGAATGCACTCACAAATACAATGAACTAAATGCTTATCAGCCGCTTTTAAAACAGCCTTTCGATATTCAGGTTTAGTGTTTTGAAGAAATTTCAAAACATGCGCGTTGTTAAGTATCGCTTTTGACATCTTGTACACAAATAATCTGAATGAAAAAGAAATGTTTTTATTTATACCTTTTCTTTGGAAAATAGATGTAGGTGGGCTTTTCATCAGGTAACACATTTGTACGAATTCGGTGTGATTCGGGTGTATCTTGTTTCATATCTATTAATAAATACCCGTGAGGTTTAGATGTCGCATCAAAATAAGATTCTTGAATAAATTTGATATTTTCGGGGTAAATCTGACGAGCTAAATGATTTATTTGGGCACGATCTCTAGGGTTTTTAAAATAAATAATATAATGTGCATTTAGGGAAATATCACGCTGTCCTTTACCCTGGTGAAATATATTTTGCGTTATATAGAAAACACTAATATTACGATGATGACTTCCTTTGGTAAATATATCAACAATGTCACGATTTGCCTCTCTCATTAAATCATCTAATATGATTAACGCTGATTCGGAACCATCAAAAGAATTCATATCTGGTAATCCACGATAATATTCTATATTTTCCGTTTTATTTCCCCCATCATACAACGGTTGCCATTCGTCATAACACCATATAACTTTACTAAATGCAGTATCACACATAGAATTCAAATTTTGCAAAAATTTTTTTACAAAATATGACTTTCCTGAACCCGTAGGCCCCGCAATAATAGCTGTAAAAGGTGCTCTGAAACAATACTCCATGTCCACTCTTTCACTACTGGTTACTAAATGATAAACAATTGTAATATTTATAATTTTTATTTGTTTAATGTTACATGCTACCAATAATCACAATTTTTATATGATTCTATTTTCATATCAACATCGTGTTTAACATTATAAGGTAATTTTAATACTATTTCATATAAATATAAATTATTTCCTGCTTCTTTTAACGCATTAAATACAACTTCATTATACAACCTAGAGGAATTTAGTAATTGATCTGCTACATATGCAATAAATTGTTCATATTCAGGGAAATGTTTCTTCTTTACTTGCTTATTAACCATCAAATCCAATGCTACACCCTCAAGTTGAAGAACAGTGTTAAGAGTATCAAAAGCTAAATAAATCGGTTTGTACACATCTTCTTCGCGTCGACTAGAAAAACTAATAGTTTGATTGCTGTGCATGATTACCACATAATTTTTTAAACATGCCACTGGTGTATCTGTATTTACTCGAATAGTTTTACTCAAAATATTTTTTAAAACTTTAAAGAAATCTTTCGCTTCGTCATAATAAAACCATGCACATGCTGTCATTTCTAAATTCCCCAGTCTTAAAATTACTTGGTAATCTTCTAAAGGTTTAACGCCAACTGTTAAAAATTTTTTCCCTGTTTTTGTTAATGGAAATTCCATAATATCTAAAAGCCGATATTTTTCATTTAATATTGCTCTACTTATTTTTTTTCCGTCCTCATACTGATCACGTCTCTCCACATCATAGAGCAGTAGGTCATTCATATCTTCAATGCGTTCACCTGGAGTACGCGGAGGCTCGTCGCACTCATCACGTGATTCCACCTGGTTGAAGCCGTTGTCCACGTAGAAACAGGCGTCCATATCGCGCTGATGAGGTGATTCGGACTTAGACTCCATCATGCAGAATTTCTTTTGTGCTGTTTCTTCCAAAGCCACTTGCGTACGCTTATGGCTCATCTGTAGATGCAAATTTTTATTAATGTTTATTCTACTTTTATTAATAACATTTATTAATTTTAATTTTACTCACCTCGATAGAAAGATGGATACTTGGAGGTCTGCTTCAGAAGTGGATATCAGAACACTTTTAACAACCATAGATTTTAAACCTATATTTATATTAAAATGAATAAAGTATTCCATTGCTTCCTATCTTCCCCGAGGGCATAACATACGTCACAAATTCCATGATGACCTTCACATACGGGGACAAACACACTAATTACCCCCACATACGTCACAAATTCCACAGTCATTAAAAGGTTACTCAAGGTCATGGTCAATTTCCAGGAAGGCAATTAAAAAGCAATTAAAAAGCAATTAAAAAGTCATTAAAACACCTCTAATTGCTACCATTTACTACTCACAATTATAAATAAGATAAAACTAATTTTAAGCGAGTTTTTAAGTAACATTTTGAGTATCACTGGTCTCATAAATAATTTATATAAATTATAATAGTTTTGTTGTATATACCAATTTTTAGTGTAATAACTTAATTGGTTAAAAAAATATAGCAAATAAAAAATATATATAAGAATTTGGCACCACTGGTTTCAATAATTAATATGAACTACTTGTGTACTTAACCCTTAAAATATTCACAATATATATTCCAAATTTCATCCCGATATCTCAAACGGTTCAGCAAATACAGTACTTTATTTTTTGGTCAACATTTTTGGTACCACCGATTTAACCAATTTATTTAACTGATTTATACATCGATAGCTAAAGGTTTTAAAAGTATTTCATCGAAATTTCATCCTGATATCTCAAACGGTTAAAAAAATATAATACTTTATCTTCTGGTCAACAGTTTTGGTACCACTGATTTAAATTATCTATTTATTTGATAATACGTCGATAGTTAAACATTTCAAAAATATATCATCCAAATTTCATCCCGATGTCTCAAACGGTTTAAGAATTACAGTACTTTATTTTCTAGTCAACATTTTTGGTACCACTGGTTTAAATAATTTATTTATCTAATTAAACATCGATAGTTCAAAGTCTGAAAAGTGTCTCATCCAAATTTGAGCTCAATATCTCAAACGGTTCAAGAGTTACAACTGTTTAAAGTTATGCAAAAAGGACCTCACAACTACTGAATAAGGTTGGTGGGCATGCACCTAAATAGGTGCAATAAAGGGCTGCTTTATTTTAAATGGTTGTAACTCTTGAACGGATAGAGATATTGAGCTCCAATTTGGATGAGATACTTTTGAGACCTTTAGGTGTTGATTCATAATAAGATCAGTCAATTATTTATACCAGTGGTACTAAAACTTTTGATATGAAAATAAATAAATAGCGGATGTTTGATATACAAATTGAAATATTCTGTAATTTTCGAACCGTAAAAGTTTTATTTTAGTGATTGATCTATTGCGTAATTGGACATGCAATATTTAGACAGTACATTAAACTTAGTTTAAATTAATTTAGAGCTATTTGCGTGCAATTGCAACTGCATACAAATTTTATTTTTAATTTCTTGTCGTCACGGAATCGTCCCAGGTACGAAGTAACCATGGTGCTGTTTACTGACAATCGTTTGTCGATTTTATACTGATCACCCAATAAGCCGACCTTGTCCTTGATCTAAACATTTTAAATATAAAAATAAATCAAAACTTGATGTTTTATTTACGTGCGACATTGGAATTTTTATAGAAATTCTTTTTATGAAAAGTCTGACAATCAATTGATAAAGAATGTTGCATCAGATTATCACGTGATCGTTATCAAAGTTATCGAAATTTATCTAATAAATATATTTATTTAATCTGTACGTGGCTTAAGTATATCAGAAAATAATTAATTAATTACGCAAATACTATGAATTTTTATGTTCGCTCGTTATAATGACGTAGTATATGCAATATTACTATAGTAATCCCACCAGATGGAAACACAAATTAGGAAACGGAAAAACAAACACATACATTTGCGCGCGTTTGTGTGTGTGTGTGTGTGTGTGTGTGTGTGTGTGTGTGTGTGTGTGCAATCGTTTCGGATCGCATAACTCCAATTCCAGCAGTTAAATATCATTTTTTGACATTTTATGCTATTATAAATATTAAAGAATATTATATTCTCTAAACGGTTTGATTGCATTTTATATTTCATATTCAATGAATATAAAGTTTTAACGTGTTTTACAATTCATTATTGTAAAGAATTGGGCATAGTTTTGAATTCTCTAAAACCATCAAATGAAAAATATCAATGTAAAGTTTTAAAATGCATACTACGTCGTCATCTATCGGCATTTCACTACAGTAATGTAAAATAGTGACGTCAATTTGCGCGCCATTATGCAGACCGTTTCAAAACGATGCAAACTTTAATTGTAATATAAAATTTATCAAAAACAATTTTCAATGTAGAATAAACGATTAGTTAAACGAATACATGTTTTTTGTATTTTTTTCGATCATTATCTAGTAATCTGACAATCAGCCTTAACCTAAAATAAATCCAATAACAATAAATAAAAATAAAATAGTGCAACCTACATAAGATTTCAGTGTAATTAACTGTACAAGTAGTGTAATAGAACATTCGACAATCGGGATAAAAATAAATGACAGACAACACAGCACTCTTTGAAGTTAGCATCATTTGTTTTATACAGTTGCGTGGTCTACTTGATACTTGTTGGGTACCCACACAAACATTTGTACAGAGGCGTAATGAAAAAATTTACAATCATTATTTTAATGTATTTTTTTATTACTAGTAATATTAGCCAATTTGATTTTGTAACATATTTTTCATTTTTGAGTATCTTAAGGTCTTACACCCACAACTGGGATGAGATTTATACATATTTATATTTTCAACAACTTAATATATTTTTTAGTTTTCGAGATAATGCTGTTTAAATTTTGGTGCCTAGTTTTTATAATAACACCCATACCCTAAAAATGGGAATAAATACGAAAATGGCGACATCACCAATGGATTCTATGGAATTTTTTTACATAAGTACACACAATTTCAATTTTTTTACTTAACTGGTATAGATTTTATATAATATAAAAATGAAAAATTAGGATTTTTGATTTTCGTTAATACAAAAATGTTTCCATAGGTATAATTTTATAAAAATGCTTATGTTTCAAGGTGCGACCAATCCATTGGTGATGTTTTTGACCCCGTATTTCCTACCCATTTTTGGCTATGAAACTTGCTTTAAAGGATCCACAAAAATAGTCGTTTTTTTGTCGGAAAAATATGTACATAAATAAATTATAATATGTAGATTTCAAATATTCAAACCGCATGTCTATATCTCTTTTTGTTACAGAGTTAAATTTTTAAGATTTCATGGTTCGGATAAATTTCTCCGGACTAAATCTCGCCAACCTTGACATCCAGGTCAATGTGAGACATCTGAGCATCGAGACCTGAGACAATTGAGTCACGACGTCTGTATCTTGACAATGTGTCACATATAAATAAATACGTTGTTTTATCATGTAACCACGACTCATAATGAATTAATATGCATGATATATTATTGTAATATATCGATATGTGTTGATAGATATAGATTTATTATTCTGTATGTGGTTTATATATAGATTTAGAAGTTACATGATTGAAATAGACACAGAGATTTATTGACAGAGCACCATGTGTAAGATATTTTTAGCTTAAGAGGGGTGCTATATATATCTTCTATTCTACATCATAATAACATATGGGAATGTCGAATAGCTGTTTTCTTCTGAAATATATGAGCCCAGGTTTATAATAGCTCGCCGGTTTAACAGTTTCAACAAATAATAAAACCTACACAAATGGTGAAAAATTACTACAAAATTCTTTCGACTACTTTACATATACACTTAAAACTTAAAACAATACCTTCCGCTATTTAATTTTTATTAATTTAAATACATATATCTATGGGGTCTCGTGGCCGCGTGCCTAAGTGCATGGTCGCGAATCTGGGGACCGGAATTCAATCCCAATTAACACCAAATATTTCGAATTTTAAATGGCATAAAATTGACCCCTGTGGTGCACTTTACGCCAGAAATGATACAGTTTCAAAATTCTGCGATTGACAGTATTTGAGCTAGAGTGACCAGAAGACCTACACTCACACACATACACACTCACAAACATCATTGTGAAAATATTAAAAATCGAATTCTATGGATCTTGAAACGTGGTCATTTATCAAAACGTCAATATCCCTTACCAAGAATACAATGCCTAATAGAATTAAAGCTGTTATTACTAATAAAAGCGATCTAATCCAGTATTAAATGGCGCAATATTTAAATAACATATTAATTTTTTTCAATTTAGTATCTATATCTAGCAGCATGAACTGATTAAGGGTGATTTTTTGTTAAAATTTGATCCCATTAACTTTTATCAATAATTATTACGACAAATGATATTAAGAGAATGTCTTATCAAATTTCTAATAATAATATCAACATATTAATATCGATGGCTCATCATCATTCTTGGAATATTTTCAATTTTAATAACTTCGTGGTCAATCTTATATCTCGGTTGTTTGAGAATGTGTCTGGTTTAGTCATAAGTGGCCATGCCTTACGCCTAAAAAGGCAAGCTCCACGTTCAGAGACACCTTATTTGAGCTCAATAAGACGGAGTGATTTGCCGCTAGCATTAAGTTAGTCATGTATAGTTGTTATATTTTTTGTAGTATGTAAATTTCGTTTATACGAATGAACTCAATATATGCAAATTATTTTTGTAAAAAATATCGTCGAAAATGGTTAACATTTTAGGATCCAAGGTGTTATTAATAAATTGATCGATTTAATCTAATAAGAAATGCAATTTTTACGGTTCAAAGTTACAGAATATTTAAATTTAAAGCAATATTTTTGTAGCCACTGGTATAGTAAATTACATGTAATTATTCTTTATATGAATATGTACCAAATCACATAGAGCTATTTACATATTAAAACCGTTATCATAAACGGTTAATCAAAAATAGTACTTTATTTTCTGGTCAACATTTTTGGTACCACTGATTTAACTTATTTATACATCGATAGCTAAAGATTTGAAAAGTTTTTCATCCAAATTTCATCCCGATGTCTCAAACAGTTTAAGAATTACAGTACTTTATTTTCTGGTCAACATATTTGGTACCACTGGTATAAATAATTGATTGATCTTATTAAGAATCAACAGCTAAATGTCTCAAAAGTAACTGATCCAAATTGGAGCTCAATATCTCAATCCGTTCAAGAGTTACAGCCATTTAAAATAAATTGCCCTTTTTGATATTCCCGTAACATGCCCACCAACCTTATTCAGTAGTTTGAGGTCCCCACCAACCTTATTCAGTAGTTGTGAGGTCCTTTTTGGATAACTTTAAACAGTTGTAACTCTTGAACCATTTGAGATATTGAGCTCAAATTTGGATGATATACTCTTCAGACTTTGAACTATCGATGTTTAATTAAATAAATAAATAATTTAAACCAGTGGTATCAAAAATGTTGACCAGAAAATAAAGTACTGTAATTCTTAAACCGTTTGAGACATCGCGATGAAATTTGGATGAAATACTTTTAAAATCTTTAACTATCGACGTATTATCAAATAAATAGATAATTTAAATCAGTGGTACCAAAAATGTTGACCAGAAGATAAAGTACTATATTTTTTTAACCGTTTGAAATATCAGGATGAAATTTGGATGAAATACTTTTAAAACCTTTAGCTATCGATGTATAAATCAGTTAAATAAATTAGTTAAATCGGTGGCACCAAAAATGTTGACCAAAAAATAAATTACTGTATTTGCTGAACCGTTTGAGATATCGGGATGAAATTTGGAATATATACTGTGAATACCTTAAGGAATATAAGTAGAATATATAATTATTTAGACCAGTAGTGCCAAAATGTTATAATAAAAAAATTATATTGTATAACTTGATCAAATTTATTCGGAAATGGTACTATGGTATCAAATTTAATTATTTTACTAAAAATTGGTATGTTTTCTAACAAAACTATTATAATTTATGTAAATAATAAAAAAAAAAAAAACATTGATACTCAAAATGTTATTTAAAAATTGCTTTAAACAACCAATATATTGTTGTGCTGTATATTAACTAAATGTTACATTTTTCTTCCATCACAAAATAGTTCTTATTTTTGACGAACCTGGCGCTCCAACCGTTCCTTCCCCTATTTCACATTTACTACCCCTAACACACTTAAACGGCTTTGTTTCCCCCGGTAAAAACATACTCAACACCGCTATATCTTCATTTTTATCTTTCGCGCGTTTTATTCTCTCCTCTCCGACAGTTTTTGTGGTTAGTTTTAGGCGCGAATTAAACTGGTCACTCAACACGTCCGTCGCCATGGTGCAAACAAAACAACTGACAGTCAGAACATAACACACTGCGCGGGAAATACGATCTCAACAACGGGAGAGTTCAGAGAAGACTGAAGACGAAGACTGGGACTGGAGTTTCGTGCTTGGTACGATGTTATGTGTGAAGGTTAAAAAAGCCTACACACGCATATTGGGTTACTTCTGTGGTTAAATGTTCATCAGGTGTATAACTTGCTTGGTATATTTGATATAGATAGTTATTCTATACGACTTTTTGTTAAATTTTTTGAAGGGACGAAAGTATGAAATATAGGTACACGCTAAAACGTCATAACTGTTTTTGCACGATCGGGTTTTTTAAACTTTACCAATAGGGTTTCCAAGGCAGTAAGTTTTGTTTAGAAATTACTGATCAGTAAGTGATGTGGTACTGATCAGTAAGTGATGTGACTGACCGGTAAGTGATGTGACTACCTACCAACCTGGAGGCGGTGAAAATTACATAAATAAAAAAATAAATGTACAATTTTTAAAGCTTTAACGATAACAAAACAACGCTCGTAGCTTACTTAAAAATGACAACTAATTTTTTTTAAATGTCAAAATAATTTTTAAATAATTCTAAACTTTAATTTGTTATTATTGGGACGATCGTGCAAAAAATATAATAAGCATTGCTTCTTAGGTATTGATGTATTGGAGATCTCGATCTCCAAGGTGCACTTACTGCCCTTAATACCCATCTTTTAATTAAACGCGGGCGTTATATATTTGTCAACTTAATAGGGTCATTGTACATATTTCAGATATGGCCTTAAATGGAAGTAAACATTAAAAAATCTGATGTGGCCAGCACATAACCTCTCGCCGTATATTTTACAGTAAATAATATTTTTAGAAATACATAAGTCTATGACGTATAAACTTCTTTATTATTCAATAAGAGCATGTCTCAACATAAAACAATTTTCACCTATATTTACAAAATCTATAGGATATTTTACCATAAATTATATACAATAAATTACAAAGTAGAGTTTACCCTATATAAATTTTAGGCTGGTAACAGGGATTTTCAATTCGAACAACGTTCTTGTTTACTTTCTCTTCATATTCTTCTAGTAAAAACATTAATTTTGGGCGGTCTAAAATGTATATATCTGGATTGTGCATCTATTCTTACATTTAACATTTTATTTTTTCATACATGTTGTATCTAAATAACACATTAATTCCCTTTAAGTACATTTTTCTTTCATTACTCATTATTTCGATGAGATACAATTTTTCTGTATCTGTGTGGAATTTGTAGAAAATACGTAGAATTGACGGAAGGTATTGTGCTGGCCACATCAGATTTTTATTTATTGAGATTGTATAGTGAAATAATAATTTAAAATAGTTTTTAGCGGAAATTAAATTTTATGAAAAGACCCAATTATAATGTGACAGACAGACTGAAGAACCCTGACACCCGACACAGTGGGTGTAGTGTGCTCATTTTTACAAATTATTTCTTTATTCTGAGAATTCAATTTAGTAAATTTGCCTTGTCTGAGAAATAATAATTATATGACCTATTTATAAACTATACAGATTAAGTTGTTACAAAAAATAAATATAAAATATTTGTATATAAATAATTGCGAAATATATTGATAATGATATAAAAATAAATACAAATCAAACTTTTGCAATGTTAGTATAATATTATTTAGATCAATGACATCTAAAATTAATAATTTATTTAAAAAGAACTGTTGATATAAATAATTTATAATAACGGTAGCGAATGTCAGTTACATGTTTAAGGGATAATGTAGTCATGAAGTTGTTTTGAATTATAATACGATAGTGAATGTTTGATATTTATTCTGTTGACAGGCAACGTGCTAGAGTGAACCGTTTTTTCGACATATGTCACCAATTAATATATAAGCCGGCCCACATACGAATGCGAAATGAGCGGTATTTACATGACATCACCTAATACTTATTAAATTACTGTTATTACGCCTTAAAATCAACTTACAAGTATTTAACTATTAATTGACAGAAGTTTTATTAACGAGTTTAACATGCCCCATATACAAAACATTTTTCATAGGTTATGTTAGGATAATGTAAAAGATACTGAATGGTAATATGAACGCACAAAAGTCACGCTTGGAAAACATAGTTTTGTTTAAGTTAGGTTATTATTATATTTAAATAAATATGTCATTTCTATCGTTTCAAAATAGACAAATTAATATTTAAATTTGACAAAAAATATGATGTATTTGTGACCATAAAGAAGATGTGAAGATAACATTCAATTATTTCTTAAAAGAGGCGGGAAACTTTTTAATGTTTTTACTGTCCTATTTAAATGGCATTTAATAAATAACTTTCCAAAAATTGCAAGTGATTTCACTTTACATTTGCAACAACTTTTAAGATAAATATTACAGTACGAAATTAATAAACACAGTTTGTAAATTGATGTTAGGACCTTGCAGATTTGCATCATTAAAATATTTATATTTATAATCACCTTCAACAGATTGCTTTCATTATAAACTCATTGGAATTTTTTTTATTGTAATTCTGAACATATTGATTACTCAATATTTTAACATCAATTGACAAATTGATGATTATTGAATATTTATTTACTGTATGCCAATTTTTTTAGTAAAAAACAACTAGTCCATACCTCTCCCTAAGAGGTATTGGATTCATACTAAAAATCACATATCTAGATTTTAGTGAGTAAGTACGTTTTAAGGTCCATAGAATCGATTATAACATTTGTACGATGATGTCTGTGTGTGTGTGTGTGTGTGTGTGTGTATGAGGATGTTGGAGGTACGATTTCTCAAATTCTATAAGACTAAAGACCTATGTAACGACGGATTCCTGAATCTAACAGTAATGGGAAGAGTGAATAGGTTTTGGTAACAATTGGATAAGCGAAAGTAGTAGTGTTTTAACAAAAATCTTCTAAATTATTTTTTGAAAATTTATGTTATTACAAATATTAAAAAAACAAAATTCTCTCTCCGACACATTTAAAATGTTTATTATATCTTCTATAAATTTAAAGATATAGAAATATAATCTATAAAAGCAGTTGAGAAATTAAAATATCTGTAATTGACAGATAAATGTCGCTAATGTTAGTGTCAGAAATTCAGAGATAGTACTGAAGGCTTTTTCTGGGAACGATATTTAATATTTCTTATTGTACTATTAATTATATATTTAAAATTATAGGTATATTAAATACACCCTTCAGAAATACCGCCAACCCCGTCAATGAATTGGAAGAACCTCAAACATTTAGAAGTGTAGGAGAAAACTTGCTCATAAAATGAATTTAAAATTATAGAAAATAACTACATATAAAGATTTGATGTAATTCGATTTTTTTGTGTGTACAAGAAATGTTAAATACAATATTAATATATCCCACAATGGAAAGGGCGAGAGGTATTGTGATAACAAATTATTATTTTTTGAATGTGAGATACTCAAAGATTAATCTTTCTAGCTTCTTTACTTTTATAGATTTCTGTAACTTAATTTAACTTAGGATCGTGTTTAAATATTACAAAAATTATTTACTCAATGTTATGAAATAGAAAAATAAACATTGATCAGCAATAACATAATAAATAAACATTTTTATTGCACGTTTTTTGTACAAACGCTCAAACTTTAAAATGTAATAACTTGTGATTAAAATACTTTTGAGAGTTTTACCAAACTGTTTGGCATCCTTGAAAGTCTGTAAGTAACTCATATTTACAATATTTGGACATGTTTTTCGCAAGAGCTCAGACCTCCTCAATTGTATGATTGTACGTGACGTGTATAAAATAGATAAATTTTAATCTTTTTTATCGATAAAATTGATACTAAGGAAATCGCCACTTCAATAATAGAAGAATCATGAGATTATTGTGACTCAGTGTACCCGTAAAATACAAGGAAAATTATAAGTACTATTATATTTTAATTACCCGATGATAATTTTTTTCATTAAATTTTATTACTAATAAATAATAAAATTTACTATCCAAGATCCAAACAACAAATAATAAAAAATGTCATTGAGGACAACTCTATCAAAAAAATATGATCGTAGTGGGCATAGTAGGTGGAAGATTAATAATTGAACATATGTTACGTGAAAAATTATATTGAGGAATAAAAGTTTAGATGAATGACGTGATTTTATTTGAAATAATTCACAAATATTGAAATAATATATGTAAATAATAAAATGTTTACATTTTACGTTGTAAAGAACCCGTGTATTATTACATCATGTCTATTTACAACTGTGTTGTCATGGTACTTTTACTCTTTTATTTTTTTGTTAATACTTTAATTTATTTGATATTTTTGACACTCATGACTAAAAATATAATATTATCAATTAATAATTAGTCAATAAATTTATCAAATCTGTTACCAAAAATATTGATTGATTTATAAGTATTATCGATCAAATAATAATAGTCAACAAAAAAAACCATTTTACATTTATCGAATAAAACTTATATTTTTACCGTTTTCATAATTTCGGAAATATCAAAGAAATTATTAACACGAAAATCGAATGTTCAGATGACATCATTCTTGCAAATGAATGTAAAGTGATGGAATTGTTGACACATTATCATAAGTTAAAAATATATAAAAAGGTGATAATGTTTATTTAAGAAAGAGAATCGATAATAAATTATTAAGCAAGGACTTTGACGAGACAACAAAACAATGTTTACGATGTAAGAAATAAATGTGCATTTCATTTTCAAGTTTACCAGTTAATATCTCAAAAACTAATTGTAATATGGTATTACGGGTTGAAAATTTGGAATTCCCATATATTCTTTTATATGTGAATTAAATTCTATATACACGGCATCACCAAAACATAAATTACCTAACAAAAATATAAAAATGGTATTTTGCATCAAAATCGCTTATATTAAATATGTTTGGTTAACGATATCTTGAAAAATAATTGAGATATCTAGTTCGGGGTTGAAAATTTGGAATCCGTAGATATTCTTTTATGTGTGAATTAAATTCTACATACACGGCATCACAAGAACATAAATTATCTAACAAAAATATAAAAATGGTATTTTGCATCAAAATCGCCTATATAAAATATGTTTGGTTAACGATATCTCGAAAACTAATTGAGATATCAAGTTGCGAGTTGAAAATTTGGAATCTCCAGATATTATTTTATATGTGTATTAATTTCTACATACACGGCATCACCAAAACAAATTATCTGACAAAAATATAAAAATGGTATTTTGCATCAAAATCGCTTATATTAAATATGTTTGGTTAACGATATCTTGAAAAATAATTGAGATATCTAGTTCGGGGTTGAAAATTTGGAATCCGTAGATATTCTTTTATGTGTGAATTAAATTCTACATACACGGCATCACCAAGACATAAATTATCTAACAAAAATACAAAAATAGTATTTTGCATCAAAGTAGATTATCTAAAATATGTTTGGTTAACGATATCTTGAGAACTAATTGAGATATAAAGTTGCGGGTTGAAAATTTGGAATCCCCACATATTATTTTATATGTGTATTAATTTCTACATACACGGTATCACCAAAACATAAATTATCTAACAAAAATATAAAAATGGTATTTTGCATCAAAATCGCCTATATAAAATATGTTTGGTTAACGATATCTCGAAAACTAATTGAGATATCAAGTCCGGGGTTGAAAATTTGGAATTCCAAGATATTATTTTATATGTGAATTAAATTCTACATACACGGCATCACCAAAACATAAATTATCTAACAAAAATATCAAAATCGCCTATATTAAATATGTTTGGTTACCGATATCTCGAAAACTAATTGAGATATCAAGTTGGGGATTGAAAATTTGGAATCCCCAGATATTCTTTTATATGTGTATTAATTTCTACATACACGGCATCACCAAAACATAAATTATTTAACAAAAATATCAAAATCGCCTATATTAAATATATTTGGTTACCGATATCTCGAAAACTAATTAAGATATCAAGTTGCGGATTGAAAATTTGGAATCCCCAGATATTCTTTTATATGTGTATTAATTTCTACATACACGGCATCACCAAAACATAAATTATTTAACAAAAATATCAAAATCGCCTATATTAAATATATTTGGTTACCGATATCTCGAAAACTAATTAAGATATCAAGTTGCGGATTGAAAATTTGGAATCCCCAGATATTCTTTTATATGTGTATTAATTTCTACATACACGGCATCACCAAAGCATAAATTATCTAACAGAAATATAAAAATGGTATTTTGCATTAAAATCGCTTATATTAAATATGTTTGGTTAACGATATCTCGAAAACTAATTAAGATATCAAGTTGCGGGTTGAAAATTTGGAATCCCCAGATATTATTTTATATGTGAATTAAATTATACATACACGACATTACCATAACATAAATTATCAAACAAAAATATAAAAATGGTATTTTGCATCAAAATCGCTTATATTAACTATGTTTGGTTAACGATATCTCGAAAACTAATAGAGATATAAAGTTGCGGGTTGAAAATTTGGAATCCCCAGATATTATTTTATATGTGTATTAATTTCTACATACACGGCATCACCAAAACATAAATTACCTAACAAAAATATCAAAATGGTATTTTGCATCAAAATCGTCCGTATAAAATATGTTTGGTTAACGATATCTCGAAAACTAATTGAGATATCAAGTTCGGGGTTGAAAATTTGGAATCGCCAGATATTCTTTTATATGTGAATTAATTTCCACATACACGGCATCATCACGGCATCACCAAAACAAAAATATCAAAATCGCCTACTTTAAATTTGAAATGTTCTAACTTACCGGCATGGAAGATCTTGCCGCACCCATCGCAACGAGAAGCAAACTGCTTGTCATAGCAGTTACCGCAGTAGATTTTCTCGCCCTTAGCCCCGAACTGTTTGTCCACAAGGGACTCGCTGCAAGTTGTGCATTGGAAGCAAGCTTCGTGCCAGTGCTTGTCCTTATACGACAGATCCTAATACAGAAAAAAACAGCGTTAAATAGTGAAAAAAGAAAGTCCAATGGATGCAAGATGGACAACAACGAAGCCTAAGTTTAGTGTGGGATTTGAACCCAGAAAACCATGAACCATCATTCCAATTTAGAAGACCAGGACAGTATTTCGATGTTTCAAACTAGTATTTAGACCCATGTTGATGAAGATGATAAGGACGCATAAACCGGGATTTGAACCCGGGACCTTCAGTATTCGAACCGGCAACGTTACCACTGCGCTACTTTCGGTCGATTAAACACACAATTATTTTGTTGTTGAATGCGGGATTTGAACCCAAAAACTATCATCCGATTTTAAAAAATCAAGAGAGTTTTTTTTATTGGAACCATCCTAAATCTATCGTTAAAATATTATGTGCCCCTTGCCTTAGAGTCGATGCCGATAATACGGTTGCACTTCTCACAGGGGTTAGCGAAGACCTGTTCGTAACATTTGACACAGTATGGATGGTCATCTCTCAAGACGTAACGTTGACCAGTCAACGATTCGTCGCACTGCCAGCAGCTGAAATGTTGACCATGCCAGTCCTTCTCCATGGCATTCGTGTACTCTGCACTGAAAATCAACTGAAACAAGAAGAAAACATAAAGTTAGAAAACAAGAGAAAAAATGAAATAACAAAATAAATAAAGAATGGAAAATAATCGGGCACGTAGTCTTGCATAAATTATATATTTCTTGGCCGACGTTTCGATTGTACAACAGTTTTCTTCAGGGGTAGAAATGGTCAATTATAAAAAGATTTAACATTGGGAAACTTCCGTCAACACATTGTAGATGTGTGTAATTTTATTTAATATGTCAGTTTTTAAATTATTTTTAGCTGGAACGTGAATTAACGATGATTACTTTTTTTTGTATGATAATTCATATAAATTAAAGTACATATGCATATCTGAAGTGGGCCTATTGTCATTATATGTTTGAGGCATCATAATAATCCAAATAAAATGTAATGTAATAATGTAAATGTAAAAACTAACATGTGTACTCAATAAATCATTGTACTTGTATATTGTTCCAAGTTCTAGATAAATTATCCATTAAATTGAACTATTTTTAACTCAGAAATTTATAGGTATATAAACACCATTAAACATCTTTATTCAATATTTGTCAATCCTTTTAATCTGCAAATTCAGTCTACATCTCAAATTACTGCTTTAGTACGAAACCTAATATCCTTAAACTCTATTTTCAATATATTAATAAATTCCCACTGAAAAAAAATACGACTATTACTGTATCTTATCATTTTTTAAAGTAGTGGTAATAATATATAATACGTAGATATATTCTTTTCAGTTAAATAGGACGGTAAATATACGAAGGGTACAATTAAAAAAACAAATATTCCAGAAGTATTTCATAGATAGATTACATAGTATCAATATATCTCCAATTGAGGGAGCGTTTTCCAACACCTCTCCAGATTTCAATGCAGTCTGGAATTTAGTCATTTCCATATTTGTGCCAGGTTGCAACTACAGGGCATCGAACCCAAACCCAACCCAATCAAAACTGTAACCAAATCGTAAAATTTTAGCAAACCAAGAACCGAACCTCAATCGGGTATTACAATTTGGGTTCATTTCGGTTGAAAACGAAAGCGAAATTGTATTCAACCCTATGGTCGACGCCTTCTGCCTATGTATGTTGACTGTAAAAATTGTATTCGTGTTCTTATCTTGCGTTGCATTATAAATTTCGGCTCGCATTTTAAATTATCTATATATAGAGATTGTTATCCAAAAAAAAACATTAACTCAATTTTCATTACGTTGAACCGAACCAGAACCACACACGAACCCATCCTTCAAAAAACAAATCAACCGAACCCTGAATCGAACCCTGTTTTTGAGGTTCGATGCCTTGATTGCAAGTCTTTAATTGCAGAAGTCCAGCACATAGATTGGTCATCCATCAATTATCTACCGCTTTCTACATTGCTTAACAACGTGATCGCTTCGACAAATATCTAGCTAACATTACCGAAAAACGTATAGGATTTAGGGTAAGGTACAGTTCTTCTGGAATTTTTAAGTTTTACGGGTGAAATCAAGAATACCTACAGCTTATTATGCATCCATTACTGAGTGAGCCAATTACCTTTAAATTCACATTTTTTTCTAATGACGCCATACATATTTGAATCATAAAGGCGTGACATTCCTGGTTTTCAAAAAGATTTTTTCCGGCATTGGAAAATTGGAATAGTATATTTTACAAGTAATGGAATGGCCCATACTTCACACGAGCAAAAAGTTTGTGGCCCGAGCCGAAGGCGAGGACTACGGTTTGCGAGTGTGGATTCCAAACGTGTTGTAGACTATACTTTCTCTTACAAGTTTTTGGAAATTATACATAAAATGTTGATTGATAATAACAATATATTATCATAAACCATTATTTTTTTTTTGACCAGTCCATAAATTGCTTATAATAACTCCATATTTTTCTTTTGATTTATTTGGTAATAACTGACTCCCTGTATCATTAGCAAGTTCCCTTATTTCTGGTGACATATATTCCATATCTATATCTTCATTTCCACTTTATGTTTTTCTATAAAATGTCTTCAGTTAATTTTCTAAGTAATATATTATTATTTAGATAAACTTATTACTCTGGACAACTCCAAAAACCTGTAAAACTTAACAAAAAACTCTAAAAATGTTCAAAACTTTAAAACGTCGAACGCGAATACAGAAATAAATAAATATAAAACAAAGAGTCATAACCATAGCAACCGAACCAAGATATTCGATATACCGCGCTAATATGCGGCTAAGTAGATTGTGATTCGTCGAAAGCCGTGCGGAATTATTCCACACGGTTTGTTGGAATAATATTAATTCCAATATAATTTTTAGTTGTGGAATGTTTTCCAAAATAGTGTTGGAGAAATATTTTTTTTAATTTTGGCTGGATCTCCGGAATCACAACTCGTCAGTTATTTTTGTACCATTGAAAAGAAAGATTTTTGTGACTTGGTTAAGAAATTCTGGATGAAATCCACAAAAAAATCTTCGGTGGTAACGCGCCTTTTTTTACAGAACATACATTAGGTATTCTTGAGTGTTACAAAGGTATTACAGGATTAAAAATTAGGGTTACACTTCACTATCACTACACTCCTCGTACCTTGAAATAAGCGAGGGGTACGTCTCACCATTTAAGGGTGGAACCTACCCCTCGCCATTGGTACGCTGAATTTCGGTGATCTCGGTTCTGTCTCCACTCTCCCTCCTTTTCGTAGTTTTCTTCACTTTTCGGGTTCGTTTCTCAGTGACGGTGAAGTTAACTGATTCTACATCCGCCATGGTTCAAATGGATATTGAGTTGTTTGAAGGAAGGTCTGAACTACACCAGGATAAGGCACCAACTGAATTGGGAAGCTGAGGCATCGGGGTAACTAGGAGTATTTTTAGGTATGGAGGATAGTGCCGCGTGCAATATGAACACAAGTGGGAAGACGTCAGGATGAAATCGCGATTGGAAGGAGAGAAATGCAAAACCCACAAAATTGTTGCGTTTTACTGTTTCACAAAGATTTTTTTATAGAGAAGACAACATATTAGGTGGGCAGTTGCTAACTGCTAGAGTTAACGACCACAATGAAATAGTTATTTAAGTATTAAGGGCAGTAAGTGCACCTTACCGGCTGAGGATTAGTTTGGAGATCGAGATCTCCAATACATCCGATACCGGTAAGAAGCACTTAATGCCCGCAATGCTATGGGACGATCGTCCCAATAATAACAAATTAAAGTTTAGAATTATTTAAAAATTATTTTGACATTTTAAAAAAAATTGTTGTCATTTTTAAGTAAGCTATGATCGTTGTTTTGTTATCGTTAAAGCTTTAAAAATTGTACATTTATTTTTTATTTATGTAATTTTCACCGCCTCCAGATCGGTAGGTAGTCACATCACTTACCGGTCAGTCACATCATTTACTGATCAGTACCACATCACTTACTGATCAGTAATTTCTAAACAAAACTTACTGCCTTGGAAACCCTATCGGTAAAGTAAAAAAACCCGATCTTGCAAAATATATTATTTAATAATATAAAGTACAATGGGGTAGTTTCGCCTTTTTTGATTTTTTTATTAGAAGCAAGTATTTTCAAATTTAAATTTTCCATATTTGTTTATTTTGCACAATTTTTGTTGAGAAAAAAATTACTGAAAATACCGGTCCGCTTCTGCTGCAACTTAGTTCCGACGTATTGCTCAAAGTATGAGAAAGATATTTTGCGACGTATGTCTTTCGGGGTAAGGGAAACTTAGCACGTATTTTTCTTATTTATTTTTGTTTCAGCAAATTTGTAACAACGTTTTGTATTACAGTTGATAAATAGAAATAAGGTTATGTCCACGGCGTCAGTATCACCATCAACTGTCACTTTGACATGTCACATCCCATCGCTGTAAAACAACGACACTAGCGACATTTGTGGCTTTAAGTATGTCAGCGTGACGTCACAGAGAAGCGGTCGATTTGAATCATCTGAATATCATAATATAAATAAGAATTTCATTAAATTTTAACATATGATAACTACCCCAATACGATACTTGGTGAAACTATTCCAATATTTAAAAATCATTCTTAACACGTTTCACAAGATTTCAGCCCCTGAATCTACCTCTCACTTTACAGACTTCATATCATTTTGGAATGGTATCATCCGTTCACTTCACTCAACCTACTCACTACTAAGTGCGTCCTAGAGGTTCAATGCACCACACTGATGAGCTCCAACGCGTTTGCGTGATAAATGACAGATAGGTTGTTTGAGAGACTAAAATTTTGTGAAATGTGTCAAGTATGAATTTTAATCCTAGATTGGTATACCAGGGTCGATTTGACCCCGTACAATTCTAGTTCGCTAATTGTTTGTGCATCTTACATGTAAATTCGCTTCAGTTTACGTGAAGACATTGTGCAGTATCAACATCTGCAGATTTTCTCAAATAAAGTAATGATTACTTTTTTATTATTATTGGTCTGTATGTCCATGGTGTACCAGATTAGAAATTAACTTTAACATTTATTATTTTTAGATTTTTCGTACGTTACGGACAAAATATGTGTAATAAATATTTGTTAGAAGAAGAAATAGCCTTTAGAAGATACACAGATTTCGAAACTTTTATAAATATTTTGATATTTATTACTGTAGCTATTTTGTTCTCGCTATTGTTATTCAGTTTATTACGTTAAAATAAAATATGTTATTATATGTTGTTATCATAAATACAACAAACATGTATAAAAAATAAAAATTTGTTATTTTATTAATGATTTTTACCTCCCGCTATCTTTGGTAAGGGAGGTATAGGGATCATGCTAAAAATCGCATATCGAGATTTTGATAAATGGCCACATTTAAAGGTACATAGAATCCGATTTTAACAATGATGTCTGTGGGTGTATATGTGTGTGTGTATAATATGTGTGTGAGTGTGGATCTTCTGGATATGGAAAGAAGCCATTAGATTTTGACGTAAATCGGATAACTGGAAATCGCACTTTATTAGAAACTCAAAATATTAATAAGATTATTGAATTTTCTACAGGGATGCATTAATAGTTTTTCTATATATTTCATAGATAAATTAATAAAGTAATCAATTTTATAAATCCCGAATGTTTAGGTATAATAATAGTTATAAAACTTTGAAATAGTTATACATAAGTTCTTGCAATGTCATTTCTAATTGATTAAACTTCAAAAACACAGCTTTGCTCATTAGGATGTCAGAAGTAGATTAATAGTAACACGAAGAAAGGCAAAAGTGCCAAAAAGTCTGCTTCACACTGCTAAAACCCTCTTATTTATAACCTATATGGAGAACGTCACAGTTAAATTAATTTCAACAAGTTTTTTCAATTAGAACGAAGAGAAAACCAATGTTAAGATAAAGAAGAATTTATGTATCTGTTAATTATTTGTTGCAAATGTAAAATAAAAGAAAGTTTTAAAAAGGAGTCAATGACTTTGTCACCTAAAATTAAAGTTATCTTTGGCAATGAAAAAATCAAATTAATGTCTGACTTTTATAAAAAAATTGGCACACAACAGAAATATCTTGCATGTTTCGTAAATCAAAAGAAAATCAACAATCAAGAATAGAAATAAATAAATATTGTTTTAACACCATAGTAACTTTAATAATTTGACATATAAAATGAACGTTATCAAATTTGTAAATGGTGCATTTAATTGTAAATAAATTTTCGGCAAATAAAAATTGTAATTTGGAGATGTGCCAATAAGAATATATCTTGCTCAAAGAGTAAAAATAAAACATCATCATTCAATGTAAATTGATATGTAATTGGTGCAATAACATTTTTAAATCTATAGTGTTTATTTTTAAAACAGCGAAAGTATTTGTATTACCTAACTACATAAGTCATATTTTTTCAATATTGACATTTTTTCAGAATCGAATTCTACGAAGATCAACGCATCTTTGTGTGAGAAATAGCATATCATATGCATAGGACATTCATAGTAGAGCAGTTAAAATTTAATTTCACCGTGAAACAACTGACTTACCTATACTGTTTCTCTTTTGAATTCCTTAGAATATACTTTCTGATTTTTCTTAATAAAATATTTTAGTCTATGTTCTGTACATTTTATTTAAACATACATAAACTAAAAAGTTATATTATTATTGTATTATAAGTTCAGATAGATTTTTTAATAAATTACTTTTGTAAAAAGACGCTACCTACTAAATTATTTAAAAAATTAAGAAATTTTCTACTGTTTTATAGAAAAATATCAGAATGAATGTTTTCTACGCTATTCATCCCAATTCTGTAAAAAAATTATTGATTTAGTAACTTTGCTAAAAATTAGTGTTGTATGGATCCGACAAAACTTGGATCCAAGTACCTGGATTTCAAAATATCCGGTTGCTCGGATATTGAAGCGGATATCCGTAAATTTAATTAGGATTTGGATCCGGATTCGATGTTTTGTTTACCGATCCAGATACAAATTTTAATATTGGATCCGATTCTTCATTTTGAATATGAAGGCAAACCCCTTTAAAATAGCCAGGTAGTTTGTACAAATGTAAAGAAATAATTTATACTTTCACAGAGTCCTATTTAGTAAATAATGAATAAAACAAAAAAAATGTATTATTACACATATAAAGTAACATATTAATATGTCATACTCATATTGGAATCTAAGATCCAATACTAAAATCGGTTTCCAAGATTCGACATTCTAATCCGGATTCAAGATCCGATACTCAGAGTCGGATCCAAAATCTGATACTGAGATTTGGATCCGAGATCCGGATACTTTAACATTCAATTATCCGGATATTGTTGGATCCGAAACTATCTGGTTCCGGATCCCACCACTACTAAAAATTGTAACCAATGAAACAAAAATGTAAAGTTTCCTCTTTTATTCAGCGATCGCAATTATTATTGGTTATTTATTATAGCAATGTTGCTAAGAGTTAGTAACTACATGTTATAGAATTCGGGTGAATATGTAATTCTGGGAGAATAATTTCAAATATTTTTTTAAGGGGAATGAATTCGGAATTATATTTACTAATGTACTATTGTTTTCTTATATATAATAAATCATTTAATTTACAATTTAAATATTTTTGGGTTTTATGTATCTGTTTAGCACACATTTTTCGTAGAAAAGTATTTGTTTGAGAAACAACATAAACAAAAAAATGTATTTTTTTCCATTACCCAGTTACAATTTTAATCATAATACAATCTGGAAAACCATAAATAATGAAAAGATTAATAAATTTCAGTTTTTTCTTTTGGTCCAGTATCTTCTTTGACAGTTTTTTTGTGTCCATTGAAATTTTTGCTTTTTGACTCGTGGTTTTTCAAATACATGATTCACTTGCTATTTCTAATAGGAAACAACAATTATTATAAAATAACATGAAGTCAAAATTATTTTCTTTTTAGAACAAACACATTCTAAACTGTATGATTAGTTAGTTTCCTTTTAATTTATAACTGAATATATATCTAACTTCAGAGTAGTGAATTATAAATATACATAGATTTAAAGTGTAGCTTGTGTTTTACATTAAACAGCTGACATATTTGACACAAAGCATTAATTTTAATTAAAATTTATATTATTAATAATAATACTAGAAAATAAAAATTCCTTTTTGATATTTTGCTGAAATATTTATGTTGAAATAATTGGCATAAACTGGTATACTCCTTTCTTCATAAATAAGATCATCTGTGTAAATATATTTCGAAATTTTGTCACTCGGCCCAAAAATTAAGTCTATTTTTATTTATTTATCCTCAGTAGACTTGTTTATTTGATATTTAATACTTGTTAAATTTGTTTATTTTCAAATTTGACTCAATTGTCTCCGCCTCCATTTTGACAAGTATAAATTATTTTCAACATGTGCAGCAAATACAATATTTATGAATCTATGATTCAAAATTTATATTTAAAATTAGTGTAAGATTTTACACAGTTTTTGGCCCATTCTGTAACTCAGTGGTTAAATTTTTTATCTCAAATCTAACCTAAATAGCTCAAGAAATATAAGAAGCAGTTTAATTTAGCAACGCCCTCATTAACATCAAATAAAAAACCTAAACACCTGTTATTATAAAAATCAACAACTCATAAGTCAAACTGCCAAATAACTTGTAATCTTTGAAGATTTTTTTGCACATAACAACGAATATAAAAAGGCATTTAGTAATGCTTTAGTCGCATAAATATTATTATGTTAGTGTGTCGCCGAAAAGACATTTGTTTATCTAAAATTAACGGATTCCACAAGCTTTACAGTAGAGATTTTGTTGGCGTGCTGCCATCTATGCGGACCGTGTGAAACGAAAATTAGAGCTGTGTGATTTATGCTTCAACGCCAACTGAATGAATGAACGAAATTTAATACTCAGAAGACTTGAACTGCTCCATTGATGTCAGTACATAATTATCAGTGCTCCAAATTTATAATAGTGAAGGCCCTCCTTCCATGAAATATATTACTAATGCCGACGACCACAAATATACTAAACAAAACATGCCCTATACTTCATTATTGTTTGTTATGTTCTCGGCTGGACAGAAAGAGACAACCAGAGATAGAGATATATAAAGTCTCCTCTAAAGTTTGTCGAGAGATGTCTCTTCGGTCATTATAATATATTTGTAACATATTGTTTCTTTGTTTGGATTTTGGCAGTTGTGAAGTCGTTCTGTTTTGTTTGTTTTTTGTTTTTCGGTGTTATTATTCTATAAATATGTATTTTTCAAGTAAGTATTGAAATAACATGTGTATAATTCTAAAAACTCATCGCATTCTTATTCATTTTGTTCGGAAATTTACAACAGGCATTTGATTTTGTTATGCAGGGCTGCAGAAAAATGCATGACATGCAAAAACAAATGGTAACATTTTTAGAAATAATTTACAATATATCCCTATCCTTAGTTGTCTCCTTCTGTCTAGCCGAAAACATAACAAATGCTATGAAGTTTTATCTAGTGTATCTGTGATCGTTGGTTGGTTCTGTTGGTTCATAAGAGCATCGCCATCTATTAATTCCGTGCCGAACAATGTAGACAAACTCAAGAGTTGCCTGCCTGCTTTAAATCACATGGCTATTTGCATATTGTTTATTCTACTAGGTATTGCATTAGCTAATGGTTTTAATCGTGAGGTTAACAAAATAAAGAAAAATGCCGAAAGTTAGAAATCATCGCGGATGTTTCTTAAAACGTGGCGGCAGAGATTGAAAATATCTGATGAATTTCCAATTAAATTTCTTAAAACTAGTTTTCTTCCCTATAGAACTACATTTATATTCACCTAGTTTTTAGTCAAAAGTTTATGGGTTTTTGCGATTCTAGAGGCAATTATGTCGATGATTTCTTGAGATTCACTATACTCGCCATGTAAAATCTTCCAAATTTGGAGTTCAATAACTCCGATCAGAACTGTGCAAGTTAACTAAAATTTTGGATTTAAATTGAGCAATACTTAATCTAGCTGTACGCCAAAGATTATTAAGATTTTATGGATTTCACTTCATTCTCCAACTACCTCAATGGTCTGCAGTATCTGGAGATTCGCCCAAGCTGGGTTGCTGTCTATTTGGTTACATTATTTCTGTTCCAAAATTTTAAATCATTTCTGACCAAACTTTGAATGAATCTGCTGATTCGATTTGGAGGCAAAAATTCAGGTCGCCCACTTTTTGGTAAATTAATATATACACCTTCTTCACATTCATATATAGTTCGGTAAATAATCGTCCATCCAATATTTTAATCCCAAAACGTCAACAATTTCACAATTCGGGTATCTGTCCAACTAACCTATAGATAGATTTGGGTATTTCAAGTTTGTGTAACATCTTTCAAAACTTTTTCCGGCAAATTTTACATGGTATATTATAAAACAACTATTTGGATTTTATTATGGCCAATGATTAAAGCATATATTTAGTAATAAAATTTGAAGCGTAAAATTTTCTCTCAAAATATTGTTACATACGTTACACATGCATATAGAACTATATATTTACATTACAAGTACGTACTAGTGACGATATGCTAACAGACATCTCTCTGTAAAAAAGTTTCTAAATATTTGTGAAATTCTTGCCATTCCTTGTAAAATAGTTTTAAAAATAAATCACTGTAACCTCATACGCTGTCTGACCTAATTGTAAAACGCAATCGTTGGTCATTTTTATCTCTACAAAGTTTATTTTTATTGCAAAATTGTAAACCGGCGTTTTAAGTTTCATGCCAGATTTACAATATTTTAATGTGTCTGACATCACAAACAATGACTGCTTTTAACTTTGTTTATAATTTAGAAACCGTAAAATTTTGGCAATCATTAGGAGAACATGTGCGCTTTATTCTATACATTAAATTTTACATTATGTATGATTTATCATCACCGGTGGCGCTACTTATTTAGAACCGCAGGAATAAACACTTGACATTCTTATATACAATAACCACCCCCGATTCTTGGATGGTTTTGCGTGCTAACAGTCTTATACAGATCTGGGTGAATGTGTGAATAAGAAAAGAAGCAATTTCCAGTAATTCAAGATGAGTAATAATGCTCACAGTCATTCTAGTTATTGTACAGGTATAGGTATTCAAGTGTGGATCATCAGATGCTTGATTGATATGTTATATACTGTTCGTGTATTTGTATATAAGATAACGTATGTTTTATTAGTTTTGCTACAAATTTCAACAATTTTTTTGTAATGAAAAATGCATTCACTTAACTTCCACAAGGCGCAATGTCTACGGACACCTAACATTGGATTTTGGACGACATTTATATCAGTTTCTCAGACATTCCTCCATCTTCATTTTGGGGTTTCCAATATCCATCGTAAACTTTTCGAGATTAAAAAGCCCAAAAATCTTCTATAGGATGAACCTGGGGAAGGTTAGGGGATTGTCGTTTCGCGAAACAAATGGTATGTTTTGGTCTATTAGCCAATTTTGAGTTTGTGTTTCATAGTGATAAAACGCAAAGGTTTAGCCAGAAGATAAAATTGTCCCCAGAGGGGTCTCCTTCAATAAAATTAACCAATTTTGTTAGATGTACCTTTGACTATCCAGGGCTTCACCTCACTTGACCCACATAAGGCCTGGATACACCCTTAATTTCGGAACCAAAACCCAATGCTAAGTATCCGTAAAAAAATGCACTTTGTTAAAGAACAAGCCTGTGATTATTTAATTTAAGTTCATAATTTTGTTGCTTATAAATCAGATGATTAATAGGTGTTACACAACTTTAGGTTAATGCATTTTTATTACAAAAAAAAACTTAGAATTTATTATACGAAACAGTAGCTCTTTCAAAACTATATGCACATTGAAAAGTCTATATTATGCATTTGTTAGGTCTAAACTGGAATACTGTATGCTGGTTTGGAATCCAATCTATTCTAAGTATATTTCTATACGAAGGATTTTTTAAAAATATTGTTATTTCAGATCTTGCAGACAATATCCCAGTTACGACTATGACTATAATGACTTATTGTGCGAGATGAATATTCTGAGTTTAGTCTCGCGTCGAAAACTACAAAGTTGTCTGCACCTACTTAAGCTACTAAATGGTCTAATAGACGATTCTGTTTCTCTTGGTTTAATACCAATAAATGTTCCGCGCGTTACCAGTAGGAAGGACCCATTATGAATTGAAGTCTCCATTATGACAACTTTGTAGTATATTTAATTACTTAATTCATGACTATAACTCGGATGTAGACATATTTAATGATTCTTTCAGTAAATTAAAAAAGAAAATATATCAATAATCTATTAATCTGAGACTTAGTTTAATTTTTTTTATTGTTTGTTAAGTATTGTTCATTGTACATGTTGTACAATCGTCCTGTAATTCGTATCCTAGATCCTGTTGGATAAATTTAATAATAAAAAAAAAATGTTGAAATTTGTGCTAAAACTAATGAGATATACGTTGTACGTATTATTTGTTTGTGGTCGCAAACATATATAGTATTTTTCTGAATATTCGAAGAGTTGTCTGGGACAAGTTTGGGTCTATAGAGCCCTGAGGGTGTGAGAAACACCAAGTGAAAGGCGGAGATTCACGAGGATAAACTTGGGGGTTTTCATGGTAGGTCTAGGGCCTATGTGTAATCGTAAGCTTTCATAATGGGTCTGGGACCCATTGGTTTCTGATAGGTCGAGCTCTGGGAGTTGTCTTTCTAAATTAAATGAATTGGAAAAATAATATTCTCTATCTTTTACTTGTATAAATTGATTCGACGAATGCATATTTAAATAGTTTGACAGAATAAAAAAAAAAGTAATGGATGTAGACTTTAACGCATTGTAACTTTCCCGTAAACTAAACATTCTTTCAAGCGTTAATCTCTTCCTATTGAAAAAGATTTGTGTATTTTTATTTGACACCGAGAATAAAAACAACTGCCCTTGAAAACTAATTTAGAAACAAAACAAACATAAGGTTAGTGAAAATAAAACACACTCGAACTAAAAATCAAACAGTTAGTATGATAAATCAACAATATCTACTTATTTTGTTGTATTTATTTGCAATCAAACAGTAACAAATGAAAACATAACAACAAACAATTGTTTTTATAAACTATGAATATATGAATATGTTCTTGATTCTATATAGTCCGTTCGCAGAGAAATGATTAAGTGTTCAATTGTTTCAGGAGGGTCCGCCGTCTTGGAAGTCCATTGGTTCCTAAAGGATCAATTGTTCATGTAGTTATTGTTTTGTTTCGTACGACAATCGACAAAGGGATTATAGAATTGTACTTTGTATTAAACTGATAAAAATAATCAGTTGTTATATTAATCAATCACATAAGCTGTAAAACACTTGAATGATAATAGATATTAAGGATACATGTTTGGTATAGCGTTCATAATGAAACGCGTGTGATGTTAAATCACGAGGCGATGAGCCGAGTGTTTTAATCACGCAGTTTCATTATGAGGCTATATAAAATGTGTATCCCTCAATATTTTATCTACAACAGTTTAAATTGATCTTAAAATACATTTTTCACTGAATTTTTGATATATGAGAAACGTTGAAATGTTCATTCGTAACGTGATTTAATTCAAATTGGTGTACTAATTACATATTAACGCACTGTCGTAGATAAATGAAAATTTATAATCCCTTGTATTAATATGCGTTAGGTTATGTTACATGAAACGAACGAACTATATTATTTTATTTATTAATTGTTGCAGATTTGAAGGTTCGCTAAATTTCTAGATATATACATATATATATATATATATATATATATATATATATATATATATATATATATATATATATATATATATATATATATATATATATATATATATATATATATATATATATATATATTCATTCTTAATAACTTATTAAATTGTGCAGGGTTTAAGTTTGATTGTGGATATACCATACCCATTTGTAGTGTACCAGATTGCAACAATTAAATTTCTAAAACTAAAAAAATCACAGCATTATGATAATGACAGTAAAAGTCAAAGTGCAGTTCACACTATAAAAATACACACTATTTTTACCCAGAATGCTTGGGAAGCTTGCTTAGGCGAAATATCACTATTTGACAGCTTTCTTGTCATCATTTGATTCTGAACGGGCGATGCATCTTCGAATGAAGTCTTCGAAGCTCTTCGTAACTGAGTTTCAATGACTGTTGATGGTGTGGATGATGATTCCGAACTACTTTCGGGTTTCGTCTCTTTTTTCGATGTTTCGATTTTCGTTTCGGTTGGTGTAGTCGGTTTCGATTGTTCGTCAGGGATGGGGAGTGCATTTGTTTGTTGGGAGTTTGTATGTTCGATTGGGGTTTTTGTTTCTTGTGTTGGTGTTTGTTGTTGGATAACTTCAGGAGTTGATATTTTACTGACTGTCGTTGTTTGTTCAAGAATGGTGTTTGTGTTTTCGTTTTGAACTGGGATTTGTTCAGGTTGTGTTTCCGGAATGAATTCTTGTTGTACAGTTGTTGTTACTGTTGTAATTTCTTCTACAATCTTGTCATTCATAACTGGCATTTTTTCTTTCGATGTTGTCGTTTGTTGTTCTGTAATCGGTGGAGTAGATTTTTGTAGTACAGTTGTTGTTGTTACTGTTGTAATTTCTTCTACAATATTGTCATCTGTAACTGGAATATCTTCTTTTACTGTTGTAGTTTGTTGATTTATTTTCTGTTCTACAACAGTTGCCGCGATAGAATTTTGTGGTGCAATTGTTGTTAGTGTTGTAATATCTTCTACAATGTTGTCATTTGTAACTGGCATATCTTCTTTTAATGTTGTTGTTTGTTGTTCCGCTTTCTGTTCTACAACAGTTTTCGGGATAGAATCTTGTACACTTGTTGTAACTGTTGTAATTTCTTGCACAATGTTTTCATTTGTAATTGGAATATCTTCTTTCGATGTTTTAGTTTGTTGTTCTGTTATCTGTTGTACAATAGTTTCTGGCATAGATATTTGTTGTTCAGTTATTGCGGTTGTTATTTCAAGTATATTGTTTTCATTGTTTAATGGTTTTTCTTCCGTTGTTGTTGTTTTTTGTTGAATCGTTTCTTGTACAAAAGTATTCGGCGATGATACTTGTTGCTCAATAATTGTTGCAGTTTCAACAATATTAATGTCATTTTTATTTGGAACATTTTCTAGTTTAATTATTTGTTGTTCAGTATTTGTTCTCAACAGTGGTTCTTGTTGTTGAACTGTTGTTATTCCAGTACATTCTTCACTAATAACAGAAGATACTTTTGTTTTTTCATTTGAAATTTCATCAGTTGTTTTTATTGTTTCGTCAACAATTGTAGAAGAAATGTTGACATCTTCATTTTGGATAGGTGTTTGTTGCTTATTAATTATGTTTTCAAATGTTGTTGATTCTGCTACAGTTATTGACGAAACCTTCATATCTGGTTGTTCTATTTGTTCAACAACATGTTGTTCAAACACTTGACTATCAATATTATTTGTGTTTTTGTTGGCTGCCTTGTTTTCAGATATATTTTCAACAATTGTTTTTATACTCTCGTCTGAACTTTTTTGAGGTTTGCTTGTCAATTGTCTCACAACTTGAGGTTCTTTTGTTGTTACCGTAGAAACAACTTTTGTTTCAGTTTGATTGCCATTTGTTAAAATTGGTTGTTCTATTTTTTCCGTTGACACAATTCTCGATTCGCTTTTATTTTCGGTATTCATGTCGATGGTTACTTGTTTATTTTCAACGGAATCTTGATCGCATTCTTTTGTCGGTACTTGAACACTATCAATTGTTTTATCTGATGTTAATAGTTCAATAGTTGCATCAGATGATTCTCCATTTTTTTGATTTTCAGGAGGAATTGTTATCACGCTTTCAGTACTTTCAGTTATTTCTGTAATTTCAGTTATGTGGATTTTTTCATCAGATCTGAACGGAGACATTGAACGAATTATTTCAGATGTTCCTTTTGGAAGATTTTCAGGGAGGTCCAAGTTATCTTCTTTTATTTCAGGAATTTTCTTTAAAATACTTTTGGGAATATTTTCAGTTATTCTAGCAACTTCTTCATTAATATCATCTTCAGAAATTATTTCTTCATTTTCAACTTCTTCTGGTTTTGATTGTCCGATTAAATTTAAAAATTCGTCTTTTTGTCGGTCAGGCAATTCAGAAAAGCTTTCATAAAGTTTCAGGAATTCTGCTTCACTTGAAGATACATCATCTTGGACGGTTCTTTCAGAATGGATTAGAGATTGTGAAGATATTTGAAGATCTTTTAAATTTGTAGTATCTTCATTGGGACCTGTACCGTATGTAACACTAGTTTTCACGTTACCAAATTCTGATTTTTCTTCAGTAGATTTTGTTATTTCTTCCTTTACAAGTTGTTTTTCTTCGTTTTGACTTTTTGGAGGGTTAACTGTTGTTGTATATTCCATTTTATCACCTTGACTTGTACCTTTGACCGTAACTAAAAGTTGTACTGATATTTCTAAATCTTTTACTTTTTCGGTAAAAGATAAATTTGTTTTGCCTTCTTGTGAATTTGAATTGGTATTAGGAGTGACCTTTGCTTCAAATTTTGTTTGTTCCTGATTTGTGACATTCGCTTCTTTTGTATCTTCAGGAATTGGTGAGATAATACTGTCACATTTTTCCAGAAAAATATCGGATTTATCTTCTATTTCTTCAGTCAAAGGACTTATTTTTTTCATGTCTAATCGTTCAATATTGTCAATATCATCTAAAGATGTCAATGATCGACTGATTTCTGAAGCACGTGACGATGTTGAAGATGAATTCCTCTTCTTTCTAAAACTTCTTCTTTTGTCGTCACATCTGGAAGATTTAACACCGTCCAAAGAACGAAGAAATGCTTCATCAAATCTTGTTTCTTCGTCAATATTTTCTGCAGTAATACCAAATAAAACATCTGGATATGGAGAGGGTTGTCTGGAAATCTTTTCTGTAATATTTTGGACTTCCAGATCAGTTTTGGAAAAGCCGGAGTCATCCACAGATTCTAGACTCTTGTTCCAGTAATTTCTTTCCTCGATTTCATTTGTAGGAGGTCTGTGACTTTCTGGAAGATCGGGGGATTTTGTTTCAACTCCAGAATCAGATTCTGGAAAGGGTGATGGTGAACGGCTTCTCCAGAAATCTTTTCGTACTACTTCTAAGCCTGATGCGTGTCTTAATTCGTCTAAATGTTGGATTTTTTCAACTGCTTCAGTAATATCTACTTCTGGTGATAGTAATTTTTGGACAGTTGGGGAGTCTAAACCAGAACCAGATATGCTGTTTCTAGGGACTTTTAGGTTTGCTGCAGGATTTGGGCTGCCAATTTCAGGGTGAACATGACCGTTGTTAACTTTAAGCTGGTCGGAATTATCATCGATATTTTCGTTGAGATTTTGTTTATTTTTCATTAATAACTGAGAGAGAGTGTCTTTTGATGTGGAGGGCCCTGGATCATCTGGTCCAGGTTCAAAATGCAGTTCATGTTTCCTTAATTCTAGGGCATAATACCTGGCCACGTGTTTAATGTTGGTTTTGCATTCATTGTATGTGACACCAAGTCTGAAGTGAGTGTAGCAAGCAATGACTTCAAGGACACCAACACAGGTGATGAGGATTGACAGAAGGAGCCCCATTGCCAAAAATAACCTCCCAAGATAGACAAATTCTTCTTCTTTGTTATGCACTGCACACCGTGTCACTCTGCGAGGGCGTTCCGCTCATTTTTCCACAAAGTTTCCGCACCGTTTGTAGCTAAATATACCGCCAATTTCATCACGCACTAGTATGAATGTTAGTATTTATATCGCGGCGAATATGTTCGCATTCGATTGGGACTTTTGCAGGACTGAGGACTGGCGACGATGCTTGTTCGCTCAGACCTGAAATAAGCTGTTACTTAACGCAGCCTTGGCGTATAATTATTATAACGGCTACGACAATTTTTCAGCGCTTTACAGAAGAAAAATGCGAATTGATCAAAAATAATATCAATTCTCAATTCAACCAAGAAACCAGTGTCTTGATTCTGGGTAAATTATTTCAAGATCCGCGTCCTGAAGAGGAACTGGTAAATAAATTTCAGGACTTACGGAACGCTCAATTCAATGTAAAAAGATTTGACAATAAAAAATCCAATATTTGTTATGTCAACATATTGGATTGGTGAAATTTTTAACTTGCTAAAACATTCAAATAGTTTTAAAACTTAAGTTAGTGGAGATCGCAGCAGTTGAGATTTGTGAAGTGTGCAACGTAAGTGGCATACTAATAACAAGAATTTCTATTTTCTTGTTTCTCGCATAAACTAAAATAGAAATGACGTACAGTTTCACCTACTGATTCTGCGTGAATTTACGTAATACACTTACAGTTTTGTTTTAATAAAAATATAACGTCACAATTCGCAAATAAATTTTGATTGGTAACATGCGGCCCTATAAATTATTAATATCACACACCATACACGTAGTAATAAGAGTAGAAATTTATTTGTTACGCTTTCTGGTGTAAAAATATATAGGATTATGTAAAAAACGACAAATAATAATTTATTATTCATTGAGGAAGAGAAATGCATAATTTTTGTCAAAGCTACGAGGAAAAAATAGCATATAAAGGTATTGGATTCATGCGAAAACTCGCATATCCAGATTTGAAAGTGTGGATGTATGTGTACAATACTTAATATCTGTTTAACTATGTACTTCTCAATCGGACATTACTGGGAAGAGCTGAAAAGGTTTTGGTAATAATTGGACAATCGGAAGTAGCAGATTCTTAAAAAAATCTTCAAAATATTATTTTTTGAAAATTTTTGTTCTTGCTTGTATTAAAGAAGAGTAAATTCTCTATCTGATACATATAAATATTTTATTATATCTTTTATAGATTTAGAGATAAAGAAATATAACGTATATAATCTGTTGTAATAAATCTCACAACGCAAATAATTTCATGGAAACCAATTGAAAAATTAATGTTAGTAACTGACAGATAAATGTCAGTGTCAAAAATCCACTGAAGTTTTTTTCTGGGAAGTACATACGTTATTATTTCTTATTGTATTAATAGTAATAATATTTAAAATTATAGGTATATTGCATATACCCTTCAAAAATACTGTCAATCCCGACAATGAATTGGAAACATTTCAAAAAATTAGAAGAGGCCTAAATTTCTTCATAGAATGAATTTAAAATTAAAATATCTAAGTATAAAGAATAGATGTAAGTAGAATTTTTGATGTAGAGTGTAGGTATACAAGAAATGTTAAATACAATATGGCGCAAGCAGTCATATGACTTTTGTAACCAAAAACGAAAGTGGCGAGAGGTATTGTGCTGACTACAACATTTTTTTTTTCTTAAATGGAATATCAAAAATACAGTGATGAACCATGGGAAGAATGCCAAGAAATTGTACTCTATTATATTATACTTGTATTAGACAACTGAACTGTCATAATAATATAAAACTTGACGTCAGAGATGCATACATATATAAAACGTGATACTTAGTTAGATTTTGTTCTATTGCGCAAATTATAACATTCCGATGATTCATGGCCAATTTATTTTTGTACTTTATTTCATTATTAATGCTCTTTAGTGATAACATAATCTAGCGATTTTATGATAACGATACTGATCAATAAATTTAATAACACCAGGTTTCTATTCCAGCCTTATGGGCCGACTATTTATAACTCTACTGCGTTCGTCATGAAACAAATGACGGATGTGTAGTGTTGGCATTTGTTTTCCGGAAGGAAAGGCTGTGCCCTACAATGCTCTAATCGCCCGGGCGAATGTCTGTTGTTTTTGGAACGATGCCTACTTGTTTTATGTTTTGCACCTTGAAGAACAGTATTTCACTTTCGAGATTGATAAATGATTTTTTTAAAATAAAAATAAAATGACCTAGCAATTGTTCTCTTTACAAATGATGATTTTACATCACCAGGAGTTATATGGAAAAAGTTTTGTATGCAATTTTCAATTCTGAAGAGTTTTTGCCGTGAAATGAATAGGAGACCAGGAATCTGTTAAATATCAGTTTTTCACATTTAATGTTATTATAAATATTAAAAACAAAACATTTTATCCTCTATTCGATTTGATTGCATTTTATGCTTCATATTCAATGGATATACAAAGAAAAATATCTGATGTGGCCAGCACATTACCTTCCGTCAATTTGGAAATATGCTATTGGAGTTATACGATCCGAAAGGATCGTCACACACACATATACATATGTACATACATACATCATCGTAAAAATGATAAAACCGTATTATTGTTTATTGGGACCCTAAAACGTGCTTTTCACTAAAAACTCATCATTGAATTTTGTGACCAAAGACAATACCTTCTTTACCTAAAGATGACGGAAGGTAAAAATGGTTTCTTCTCAAATTTTTGATTGTTGAAAATGATTGAGGTGTTTAATAATTGTAAAAATGTCTATACTTATTCATTTGTATGCATAGAATCGATTAACATTACTGCCATATTCGTATTTTTACTCATTTTGTTTAATTTCTTAAAAAAAACATAATTTTTTTAATTTTCAATAAAAAGTTTATTTTTAAAAAAATCTAGTTTATATGCATATAGATACTCTTCAATGCGCTAATTTCAAATTTTGAAACCGTATATCGATATCTCTTTTCGTTCTCGAGATATTTACCCTCAAAGTTTTGCCTAAAAATACCCATTTTTGGGCTAAAACCCAAAAATGGGTCGAAATTCGAGCTCATTAACATCACCATTCGATTCCCCGGGCAAAATTACATAAGTATACCAAATTTCATATTTTTTGAACAACGAATACAATCTCTAGAGCAAAATAACTGAAAATGACCAAAATCTGAAAAAAACCTAAGGTATACCCCTTAGATTTTTTGCAGATTTTGGCCATTTTCAGTTATTTTACTCTAGAGATTGTATTCGTTGTTCAAAAAATATGAAATTTGGTATACTTATGTAATTTTGCCCGTAGAATCGAATGGTTATACTCCCAAGTCTGTATATCGACCCATTTTTGGGGTATACCCCAAAAATGGGTATTTTTAAGTAAAAATTTGAGGGCAAATATCTCGAGAACGAAAAGAGATATCGACATGCGGTTTCAAAATTTGGAATCAGCGCATTGAAGAGTATATATATCCATATAAATTAGATTTTTTAAAATTTTGAAATTTTTATTGAAAATTGAAGAATTATGATTTTTTTAAGAAATTAAACAAAATGAGTAAAAATACGAATATGGCAGTATTGTTAATCGATTCTACGCATACAATGAGTAAGTATACACATTTTTACATTTTTTAAACACCTGAATCATTTTCAATAATCAAAATGTTAACAAAAATACCTTCACTTCCACGAATACATCCTATAATGTTCACACGTGAATAAGAAATATAATCAAGAAATTTATTTTATAAAATACATAAAACGGCTTGTAGGTGACCGTTTTATAATAATTATTAGATATTAAATACTGTGCGTGCTAATGAACGGATATGTTGTGTCACCTACTTAGTATCAGTTATCAGTATCGTCCTTGATTTTATTTGACAACCACTTGATTCTTTAATAAAAAAAATGTTTTCTCGCTTATTGGAAACATATTTACATTTATAGTTTGTTTAAGAATAAAACAGCTACTAAAATATTATCTCAACAAATATAAAATCATACAGGATGTAACAGAAATAAGTACATTGAATTTAACCAGTTATAGAAACTTGTCGAATGCAACAATATTTCTTAATAACTTTTTCTTATAAACCTTCTAGATATTAAGTTAAAATTCTTCAAAGTTTTGTCATAAATTTCATTTCCCGCCTATGGTTGAATAAAATAAACAAATGCGCGTTGCATAATATGACATTATTCAAAATGGGAGTATTTTACACACAGTTGTGTCCGTTGTGGTTGTGACTTGTGACGAGCGGTATGCGCCATGAGTTGCAACTGAATACAATAATTAGAAATTATTGAATAAATTGACAGATACACCAAAAGATAATGTTATACACAAATCGGAGAAAATAAAGGATAGAATAGAATACCTAGACTAAGGTAACATAAAAATCATGCGTCAAATTTTTATGTTACAACAGGTTGGGTGGTGGACAATCCAAAAATGGTAGGATATTTTTAGGATGTAGTCGATCAAGAACAACTCTACAATTAACGGAACAAGAAAACGCATAAAGATGGTTAAAAGTGACGCAGGCATATCCTCCAAATTGTCATATGTGACACTTTGTGTTGTAAAGCTATTCTTCAAGTACTAGACCGTGAGCGTGTTTTACCACAATCTTGAGCAGCAGGCTTCAAGGACCAATGATCTCGGAGGTGTTGAACAACATGTACAAAGATACGAACATTTGGAAGATGTGAGCTTCACCATAAGTCAACACAATGTCTCTATACTTGCTATCCGTAAAGGCAGGCATCTTTACTGATTATAACTTTTATAATAATTATTAATCGCTTTATTTGTCAAAATTTATTTGAAAAAGTTGACAACTCACAATTTTCAAAAATAATTGTGTCATTGTTATTACCACTGGATCAAATTATTCTGACTATATCATTCATTAAGTTATAAACCAATAAGAATGTGTGATTTTCCTTAGCTACCACGTATTACAGCGGTTATTATTGAGTATCCATGGTGAACGAATATACGAAGCTTGGTATATTCGAATATACCTACCTTCGTATATTCACTTATAAGTACGTTTGGCTATTTTGTTCTATGTACTCAGAACTGGCAATGTCATTTTTAATTGAATTTAAAGATATGATCTTTTTCATTCGATCACAGTATCGAGTATACGAGTATAAATGAATCTGTAGTTACGCTTTGAGGAGGAAAATCGGGCGTTGTATGCTTTAAGTAGACATTTAAAATCACACTGACTGCTCCAAGTGCACCGAAACAAATAATTGAACGCATCTATTGTTTGACAGAAAGGAATTATGGAAGTAAAAATTTGACAAATAAACAAATAATTATTTGGATCACAAATCTGGAACTGCACTGTTGCTAGTTTATTTGAAATACAAACATTTATTTTGAAATACGAGCATTTCAATGTAATATTACTTACTACTACAACTATATTTAAAAAGATAGGTTATGTAGTATATAATTTGACGTTTCTGTCAAAATAAAATAGACCACAGGTCTACGTTAAATTTACTATTTACTTTTTAATTTATTTTTTATTCATGATATAGTCTACCTGTATACAACTCGACAATAGAAAATTCTCGACATACTCAACGAGTTGCCTAATGGAAATACCACTCGACCTTTGGTCTCGTGGTGTTTCCAGGCAACACGTTTCGTATAATCGAGAATTTTCAATCGTCTTGTTGTATAATATATGAAAATACCTAAACGACTCGTATACCTATCGAAATATTTGTGGTAACAAACATATTTGTTATTTATGGGTAAAGCTGCAAATATACATCTTTTATCTTTAATATTCCTCGTTATTTATAAACGTTTGTTGTGTCTTTTCAAGGCGGGTCGTGTCGTATAGTAGAGTAGGTTATTGCACACTACTCCATTTTATTTTTAGTTCGCACATTTCGTCCAACTACAAATTCAATGTTGTGACGAAAGTTGTGTTAATCATTTCTAAATAAATCTAAAATGTAGTCCAACAATCCAAAGTACGTAAAAACTTTTCATAAACATGTGTAATGCAAAATAAATGACAATAAATAAGTATATTTGGCGATGTGTACTTATACTATTTATAGCATTGTAGCATAGAAATAGGTGTTGAAAATAATGTATATATGGCATATTTTAATTGGGTTCAAGTAGTAATTATATATTTGCATATATATTAACAGAGTTTAATATTTTTATTTCTTTCTAGGTCAATTAACGATAATAGTATTTTGCAAATTAACGTAAACCTTGAAAAGTAATAGTTTCAAATTTAATTATAACTTTTACTTTATATCATCTGTTTTATATTGTAAAACCGGCTTACTCCTTTTTCTTGCCATGTTGGTATTAACAATTAAGTTAGCTGTAAATTTATCAAGTTGGTATTAAAGTTAGGAAGCCTGACATTTCCGTTATTTATTTTCTTGTCCGGGGTTGTGTGTACCTTGGTTAAAGTGCATACAAATAGTGTTAACACAAATTAATAAATTATCTTTTAATCTAGACTAGATGCTAATAATGTTATCAATATTTAATACTTGATAAGAAAATAAAAATTTGATCAATTGACAAGGAAAATGTGAAATAAATTTCAATAATTAGTTTAACTCAAGAGTAAAATATCATATTAGACTAAAAATGTAGTCCCGCGAATCGTATTATCAAATAATGTTAAACAAACACTTAAGAATGTAAGTATATTCTTATGTATTTGTAGCAATATAAATGGAAATTTAATAAATTAATCAGTGAAAATTATAGAGATGGTCACGATTTTCAAATTTACCAGTTAGTATCTCAAAAATTAACTGAGATATTGAGTTGCAAGCTAAAAATTTGGAATCCATGGACATTCTTTTATATGTGTACTAATTTCCATATACATGGCATCACTAAAAACAGATTACCGAACAAAAAATGAAAATTGGTAATTTGTATAAAAATCGTCTATATAAAATATAATGTTTGGATAATGATATCTCGACAACTAATTGAGATATCGAATTGCGGGTTGAAAATTTATAATCCACAGTCATTCGATTATTATGTGTACTATTTCTATATACACGGTATCACTAAAAACATAGATTACCTAAAAAACATAGAAAATTGGTAATTTGTACAAAAATCGTCTATATAAAATATGTTTGGATAATGATATCTCGAAAACTAATTGAGATATCGAATTGCGAGTAGAAAATTTAGAATCCACAGTCATTCTTTTATATGTGCACTAATTTATGAATACATGCCATCACTAAAAATGTAGATTACCTAACAAAAATATAAAAATGGTATTTTACATCAAAATCGTCTACATAAAATATGATGTTTGGATAACGATATCGCAAAAACTAATTGAGACATCGAGTTGCGAATTGAAAATTTGGAACCCTACACATTTTTTTATATGTGTACTAATTTCTAGATACATGGCGTCACTAAAAATATAGATTACCTAACAAAAATATAAAAATGGTATCTTGCAGCAAAATCGTCTATATAAAATATGATGTTTGGATAACGATATCGCAAAAACTAATTGAGACATCGAGTTGCGAATTGAAAATTTGGAACCCTATACATTCTTTTATATGTGTACTAATTTCTAGATACATGGCATCACTAAAAATATAGATTACCTAACAAAAATATAAAAATGGTATTTTGCATCAAAATCGTCTATATAAAATATGTTTGGATAATGATATCTCGGAAAACTCATTAAGATATCGAATTGCGAGTAGAAAATTTAGAATCGACAGTCATTCTTTTATATGTGTACTAATTTCTAGATACATGGCACCACTAAAAACATAAATTGCCTAACAAAAACAAAAATTGGTATTTTACATCAAAATCGTCTACATAAAATATGTCTGGATAACGATATCTCGAAAACGAATTGAGATATCGAGTTGCAGGACAACAAAACCAAAAAAAATATTTCAACTGTCCATTCTGCAATGTTGAGCATCTTTGTGAAGCATAAGAATGAGTGTGCAGTCACTATGTCTGCGAGCTAGTGTTTTGCACACTACACCACATACTGCTGCTGGACGTAAATTCGGACCGGAGCCAAGTATGGACCCATGCACACGGCCCCAAGACACTACTGGTGTCTGATTGCATACTACCACACGACATATGGAACGTATGAAGCTGAACAACTAAACTACAATGAAGGAACTTCCTAATCTCACAAAGGAGATAACTTTTGTTGATGCTTAAGTTTTAAAAAACACTGAACGAACATCAAAAAGTCAAAAATATTGTAAATAAATATATCATCACGGCATATTATCCATTGCTGAGTGTGCCAATCTGCTTTGTACACAGATTTCGTTAATGATGATGACATATTTGTACCGTGCGGGCGTTGTACGCTAGATATGTTGAAAATGTTAAGTTATGAAGAAACGGCAACACCGCAGAACAAGACAGGGTGCGGAGGAGGGAAAAAGTTGAATATCAGTCCATACTCATTTGACAGCGACTACAGCTGTATTCTTTTTGGAATATATTTGCTAAATTCAGTTGATAAGTGAGTTGAGATGAGCAACCAAATTTTCCTGTCATATTGTGCCAAGTATTTTAATATACAGTTCGTAAATAACATTTTGCAAATTATGTTCAATTATGTTAAATATGATAAGTATTTGGATTAATTTTTGGTCGCGCAATTCTTATAAGCAAACATATGAATTCTCTTATGAAGATTCTAATATAACCTCTAAAAGGTTAGGAATCGACATATTACTATAATGATTGTGAATAATAGTTATTTACATACCATGATTAAGATTACATTATATAAAAATAATTGGAATTTAAATTTGACACATCACTTTGAAATTAGCTACAAAGCTGTGTACGAGTATATCTAATGAAGTTTTAATAAATAATATTATTTGTACAAAATTACTAATTATTAAGTTTTATACTTTTCATACAAAAAATATTGTGCGTGAACCTGGTTCCCGGAATTATTACTCATCCGGTAACCAATCGTTCCCGCACTTGGTATGTAAATAACTATTCTCATATTGCATTGTACAGTTCGTAAATAAAGACATTACAATTGTTGCAAATTATGTTCAATTGTTAATTTGACATTGTAGATTTTAAATATGAAGAGTATTTGGATTAATTTTTGTTCGTTCAATTATTATAAGCAAATTTATCATTTCTTTTATGAAGATTCCAATGTATGTATTTCTAAATTGATATGGCAACTTTTATTTAAATTAGATTAATTGAAATATATTATATCAGATAGATTTGAGGTCGTACTTTTAAGAAATAAAAACTATTTCAAGTTTTTTTCTTTCGTTTAATAACAATCAGCAACCAAATATTGCTTACAATAATACATACTCCTCAATATCCTTTTCTGATACGAAACCATTTAAATAATGAAAAATAGTCTTTACTTTTATCTTAATGAACAATCATACACGTCTATATTTTAAATTCAGTGTGTCATCCATCACTCGTCGACCATTTTCTTTTGCTTATCATAAGAAGCAGATATTAGCACGTGTTCCTATCAATGTCAATAATTATAGATATTAAGATATTAGTTAAGTAAATATTCTTATCGTTAAAACTATTGCATATTGACGTAAAAATAAAGCGAACTAAATGAAAGAGTGACATCAAATACTTATTAATACTTTTGTAGAAAAATAAGTGAAATACAAACGTCCAACTTTAGTATCGTGTGCAGAAGAAGAGAAAATAAGGAGAATATTGCAACACAAGAAAAAAAAATAGGAATATTACAATAATTATTTTGAAATAATGAATGAATATTTTACTATTTATTGTAGGTAGCAATGAATGATGATTTGTAAAATTTAAATTGTAAATAAAATGTGGGATTTAATTTTTAAATTCGTGTTTATGAATTTGGTATTGTTATATAACATGTTTCTTTAAATTTATGAAAATTTATTGTCTCATAAATATAATTTATTTTGTTTTAAAATTTATTTGAACAAATGATATCATCTTTCAGACCACATATTGTTTCGCGCTACTTTTGTAACTATGTATTTGTCAACTTTTCGATGCGATATTTTTCATTTTAAATGACAAGTTTAACCATAGATGAAAAACTGGGTCTTATAGTTTTAAGATACAATATTGGAATAAAATCAAATACACGTACATATCTTATAAAATTGCCAATTCTATTTCAGTTCTTGAAGCTAAATATATCCACCACGTTTCTAAAGTTTGTTTCTTTGGTTCGTTACTATAGATACGCTTCAATACAATCATGTGTCCAGCCCCATCTCGTAGAAGAAAGTACAAGTTTTGTAAAAATGTTTGCCAAATGACAAACAGGAAATATTAAATTATTAAAAAATCTTTCAGAATTCATTCGTTTTAGTTTTAGTTCTGTTTATTGTTATAAAACCGACGTTTCATCTTCAGGGAATAAACAACAAATATATAAATAAATAATAACAAAAACATTAGCAACAGGTAACCATGGTGACAAAATTACAACATATTTAATATAGGAAGCTATGCCCGACTAAGATCTACACCGTCACAATGATTGAGATTATTATTATTATTGGTTTTGAAAATCTCAATGGCTTCTCTAATTAACCTGTTGTTGAAATGTGTTGGTCTCGCTAGTAATTTTGTTTCTTCGAATACGGTGGAATTCTTCCAGGGCATGCTCTGCAACTGAAGATTTTTCTGGCTGGTTCAATCTGATCGAACGCTGGTGTTCATTCAATCTTGTTCAAATAGTTCTACCAGTCTGGCCAATGTAAACTTTCCCGCAGACACATCTGGTAAATCCCTGTTGACTGAAGAGGGATGACGTCTTTTACTTGTCTCAACATATGTCGAATTTTAACATATGGAGAAAACGAAATCTTCATGTTCATCCTACGAAGAATTCTACCAATCTGATCGAACGCTGGTGTTCTTTCAATCTTGTTGAAATAGTTGTACCAGTCTGGCCAATGTAAACTTTCCCGCAGACACATTAAATCTGGTAAATCCCTGATGAGTGAAGAGGGATAACGTCTTTTACTTGGCACAACTTATGTCGAATTTTAACATATAGAGAAAACGAAATCTTCATGTTCTTACGAAGAATTTTACCAATCTTGTCCGTGACATTTTTGACATAAGGAAGCGAAGAAAACAATACGTCCCTTTCATTAACATTGTTAATAGGTCTTTTCGGGTTCAGGAAATATTACTTAAGGAAATATTAATTTATATGTTAAATTAAATGTATTATTTTAGGCAGATATAATGTATTGAATATGATAACTTTTCATCGATATAATGGAAAACTTTTATCTTATCAGTCACGGGATTTTGATAAGGACGTTTATAAAACGTTATTTTGTATTATAGTCATAGTTTTTTTTTTTTTTTGGGTGTGGCTTAATAAAAAAAGACAACTGAGCTATGGCCAACCTATCCAATGGCTGACATCTTCCACTTTAGCCGCTAATGTATCTCTCTATGGAAAATACATTGGATAGGTTGGCCATAGCTCAGTTGGTAGAGTGTTACTCCGGCAAAGTAATGATCCATGGTCAAATCCATGTGGCTGACATTATATTTTCACACTTTCTTAATTTATTTCGAACTTATAGACTGTTAACACTGCCACGTCAATTTGAATTATCTAAGTAAATACTTAAACTTTGTTCAAATTCTAATATCTCCTTATCAAAAATATTTAATATAAAATCTGAAGTATTATTGCAATCAAAATTTTTTACTATAATAGTAAAGATTTTTTTAGTTTTTTTAAAAAATTAAATTATTTTATTTTGTAACTCACCAAAGCACACTAAAATTTGAAGATTAAACTGAAACTAAAATCAAAACAAGAAGTCCGCTATTTATACGAATATTTTAATAAAAAATATTTAGTATGCGCCTACAAATGTGACTCAACATTTTGTAATAAGAAGAAGTCTAAATTTATGGACTTTAAAATTAGAGTAGTAATGCATTTATGATAGCGAACAGCTCAATAAAACATGCAAATAAAATAATTTGTGTAAAATATTTGTCAACAAAATAAAAATATTAAAATTAATTTGTTAAAATGAATCGCAAATACATTTCAACTGTTCAAAAATCACTCATAATCATAGATTACTTGATACGATGATATTGACTTTTCTTATCAAATTTATTTATTTGTTTCTACGTTACTATCGCAACATACTTGGAATATTTTGAAATAAACAACAACCATAATATTTTCTAGAAACTTCCCCTATTTTGAATTTCGCGCTCGTCCCCCTCCCCCCACTTTCAACTTTTCCGCATTGTTGTCAAACTAGCACAAATTCTACACATGCCATCCACGTCAATCACTTACATTTCGTTGTTGCCAAATGTCAACGTGTTGACGAATCAAAGACAAGGAAACTAAACAAACACTAACCCCTTAACAAACAAGTGAAGATCGGGATCGGGACAAGTCAGGCCGACAACTGTCGGGTGGAAAAATAGAAATAGAAATAGGTGGGGGTAAAAATAGAATAAAACAATTAACAAGAGCCGAGAGAGCGTTTTGTAATTACAGAGCTAATTAAAGGATGCGCGAGACCAGTAGATATTTTTAAGTATTGGAATGATTTTGATATTTATTTTTTATCTTACAATAACTATATCTAAATGCATATTATTTTATTTTATATTTATGTACTTTTACGAATTATTGTAATATACTTTATTAATAATTATTATGCAAGATTTACTTTTCAGTTGAGCGTCAGTTATTTAAAACCGCAGGCAAAAACACATTTTTAAATAAAATAACATCCCTCCGACTTTTGGATTGTTACTCGGTGAGTACTAACAATCCTATACCTATAATTAAAGGTGAGTGGTAAAACTCACAGTCGTTCTAATTATTGTATACGTTTAACGTTCCGGTGTGGCTCACCAGATTCTTGATTGATATGTATGTGTATTTGATACAACAAAAACAATCTAACAAAAGTTCTAGTAAATTAAGGGGGACATTTACTTATTGAAGAAATTTTTATTAAACCAGTGGTTCTCAAACTATAACAAAGATAAATTTTCTTAAATATTCTTAATTGTATGAATTCAGATTTTTGCTCCGTCCATTCTGACAAATTCAGTAGTGTCGTCTGCTTCGTTTTTATGAGGGTACATAAGATACTACTGTTATTTTATTATTATAAAAATATATGTTACAATAAAACCATTCAAAATTCAAAAATAAGTCAACTGGTACGTTTATTAGCAAATGTAAAACCAAATATGTGAAAAATAAAATACTGACACAATGTCATTCTGACAATTTCAGTAGTGTCGTTTGCTAGTTTTTATGAGGGTGCATAAGATACTACTGTTATTTTATTATTATAAAAATATATGTTACAATAAAACCATTCAAAATTCAAAAATAAGTCAACTGGTACGTTTATTAGCAAATGTAAAACCAAATATTTGAAAATTAAATACTGACATAATGTCAGTGTCAGTGACACTGACAGAAAATAAGGTTATTCGTACGGCTATGAATCAAGGTAATGTATATGAATTAATAAATTAATTTACGTTACAGCGAAAGTATTATCAACAATGAGCTTCGTTTAATGTGGAATGTCCTAACTTAGTCGAAACAATATGAATTTTTGAAAGACAAGCGTATTATATCCATCCTTATCGCACATGCTTGTAGTCTTTGGAAAGGAGAAAGCTAAATGTATACCAATTTGTTAATTCGTTCAGGATATAGATAACTTTGATCGGGCATCCTTATTTTTTTCTGAATTCATCTATGTAAACAGTTTTATTGACATTATTGTAAACCTTTTCTATTTTATTATTTATTGAATATTTATTATTATACGTATATTACATATATCCTTGTGGTTTAGATACGAAAAATAAATAATACCAATCACATCAATGAATTGGAAAAACAGATTTTTACTTTTTGAATCACAAAAAAAATACAACTTACAAACTATTGCAAATTAAAACTCATCATTCCTACCGTAAAAAATTAATAAAAGCTTAACAGATAAGAAATTGTATGTACTCATCTTCCATCCTTGTTTCTTATTCTGTTCATTGTTGGTGGGTAAGTGATAGAACATTCAAAATTCGGTAGGCGATAATAAAAATTATGCTATCATTTTCCAATCATCGACAGAGATTAAAAAAAAAATAGGTGTATAAAGAGCAACTGTGCTTCGATTTTGGAATAGTTGTAAAGTTGAACCATCATGAAAGTAATAGTTTTTGTTGTCCTGGGCCTGGTAGCCATCAACACAGGTATTGTGAATAGATTTTTTTTTAATTGCGCCTTTTGGAACGAAAATATTATACAAATTCTAATTATAAATATGAGTTACATTCAGCGACATGTCTCATTTTCGATGTTTTTTTTTTTTAATCTCAGGTAATATTAATTTTGGGACGACCCTTGTATTACTGGACTCGAATAGTTTATCGTATTGATGTACATTGTTTTTATCTATAACTTTATGTGTATATTAATAAAAGTATTACTAAAATCATAAATTTATTTTATTGGGATCAGATAAAAGTTATTCCACGGATATGATAAAATAAAATTATTGAACAACAATTTATTATTTATATTCTTTTTTCATATTTCCAAAAATTGATGAGGAAAATCTATAAAAAGAAAAACAATAGCTATATCTAGATAAATAATTTCCTTTTTTCTAAGAAAAAATAAAATAAGATAATAAAAAGCTTACATCCTGTTGTCAAATTTTCCATTGATTTATTATCTTATTTTTCAAAGAATCCATTCGACGTCCAAAACTGCAGTGCTATCTAAATTCCAAATATTACAAATTTCTTTCGAAGAAATAAGTTGGATTTATGCAGCCTACTTTTTATTTTACTTTTCTTTTACTTTAAAAAGTTATATTTGTGTTGATATATGTACTGTTTTATGTGCACACTTTTAATTTTACTTTAAGAACTAACTTTCTACTTAAGACCGTTAGAGTAAAAGAATTTTACAACTGCGCATATGCACCACTTCACTTCAACGTCAGCGTGTAGTATAGGTATTTAATTATTTTTGTGTAGGTTAGATTGCAAAATTAAAAAATGAGAAAAAAACAAGACTGTTTATTGTTAGATTTGGTGCAAAAACATCCTCACTTATTTAAGTAAGTACTTAAGTACTCGTATATGCCAGAAAAATCACATCTGCGCATGTGTACCGAAGGCTTTAAAGTAGCTGCATAAAATACCAAACTTAAAGTAAAAGCATGTAAAAGTAAAAGGGAAAAGAAAAAGTAAAATAAAAAGTAGGCTAAATAAATCCACCTTTTATATATAGCTGGCATTGAATTAGGCTTATCTTCCTTAATAAGCCCTATATTGATAATCAACAATTGGTAGGGTATAAAACTGCGCACCATATTTTAAGAGCATCAGTCTTACATTAATTTACAATCAAGCAAAATGAAAGTGACAACAGTTTTCTTAATATTTTTTGGCTTCGTAGCCATTCAAAATGGTAAGTTCGAAAAAAAATTGTTTGTTATAAATAGTGAACAACATTTGACAAAACAAAAAAGTTAAACATCTTTTTAAAAGTTTTATTTAAAAAAAAAAAAACTTAGAACGGACTAACTCTTCGTACATACAAACAACCATAGCCCAAATGCTAAATGCAAGGGGTATTCGGATAAACGCTTTCTTCGGATTACTGAGTTTGTAAGGATAAGTGTACACCAATTTAGAAAGTACACAAATAGTATTTATGTTAAAGGAAGAGTAAGATTATTTTTCTATATAGAGTAGGCAAGGAATCCATTCAATGCATGTCTTCATTTTAACAGAGCGGCACAAACAATGGCATGTTAGCATTTAATATAAAAGCAAGCAATGACATATGTGCCGCCTTATCATAATGGGGTAGTTTCGCCTTTTTTGATTTTTTATAAGAAGCAAGTATTATTAAATTTAAATTTTCCATATTTTTTAATTTAATTTTTAATTTAAAAATACTGAAAATACCGGACATATCTTTTCCCGCCACTGTGACGTTACCCCTGCCGCTTCCGTTGCAACTTAGTTCCGGCGTGCTGCTCGAAGTATGACAAAGATATTTTGCGACGTATGTCTTGTGGGGTAAGGGGAACTTGTTTATTAGGTTAGATTGCTGTCAAGTTAGCACATATTTTTACTTATTTTATTTTAAAGACAATTCATAATCATGTATATTTTTTTACTTACGTGAAAGATAGAATAAATGCCTAAGAAACAAATAGAAACAAGGTTATGTCCATGGTGCCAGTATCACCATTAAATGTCACTTTGGCATGTCACATCCCATCGCTGTAAAACAACGACACTAGCGACATGTGGGGCTTTAAGTATGTAAGCGTGACGTCACAGAAAAGAGGTCGATTTGAATCATGGAATTTTTTAAATAACTTTTTTGAAATATTTACATAATAAATGGCGAATTTTATTACAGTATATATTTATTTTATTACGAGTCATGTAAACAAATAAGAATTTCATTAAATATTAACATATGATAATTACCCCATTACGATATTTATAGTTTTTTACCCGACAGAGTATTTTTTTTACCATATCTAACAAATTGTTCTTTTAGTGTCAGCCGAAATCAAATGCTACATATGCGATAATTGTCAGGATGTAGCAGATGTTAAATCAGTAGAATGTACAGAAGAAAACACAGGAATAACTTTACCACCAGGTAGTAGTAGTAGTACTACTACTACTACTGAAATACCAGACGGCGGTAGTTCTACTACTACTACTGAAATACCAGACGGCGGTAGTTCTAGTACTACTACTACTGCTGCTACTACTACTACTACTACTGCTACTACTACTACTACTTCTGCTACTACTACTACTACTACTACTGCAGAGCCAGATCCTGGTAACCCTGGAAGTTTCTCCCAAGACGGAAATCTTCCCCATGTATTTAGCCACAAATACCTTCGGTCAACGCGTAGCCTCAGAGCAACAAATAAATTCCAATGCTTCAAGATTTCTTTTCAATGTAAGTACAACAAATGAAATTCCTTCTACACAAGAGTATTTATAATTTATTTCTATTGCAGTCGCTGACGGACTAATGGTCAAACGAGGATGTACGAAAAGAACATGCGAAAACATAAAAGGAAACAAATTGGTAAAGGAATGTGATACTTGTGAAGGGGACAATTGTAACCCAGCAAGTTCAATTAAAAGTTGGACCATTACTAGTATGATTTTACTGTCAATAATGAAGGTATTTTTATATTAAACAATATTGTACAGTTATTTATTGAATAAAGAGTATATTTGAACAACAACTAAATGTAAACCAGTTTCTTTGGGGCTCACTGTGATGCACTCGACTAGTTGCAAATGTTAATAAATATGAAAATTTTATCATTAAAACACAATATATAAATTGTTTCACAGAAACTCACACACTTTTCTCACAAATTAATTGCAAAATATGCAACATTTTTAAATTTTTCAGTTACGCGCCTAAACAATTTGCAACACATAGCGCCACAGTGTCGAAAAATACGTTCCTATCATGGGAATCCCATGTTGTTACTTGAAAGTTACAAGCAGTGGCGGTTCTAGGCCCTTTTTACAGTGGCTCGAGCCACTGTGAAATTTTTTTAAGCCACTGTAATTTTTTTCAATAATTATTATAAATGAAATATTTCACTGTTAAATTTATTTGCATAACATTTGTTATTTATTTGTAACTAAATTAAAAATAAATAAATATACAGATATACAGACTCCTGTAACGTCATAAAAGTAGCATCTTTTGTGACTTGATTCACAAGGTAGAGGTTTAATTTCTATCCCGCCGGAGTAGAAGTAGCTAATTTCTACGCCGCCAGCGTAATAAATATCCATAGAACTATGCAGAATTAACAAATAAGAAGTAACTTGTATAAAAGAAACCTGTAATATCACCCTAAATGCCACTAGAACACACTAGGTAACCTACGAATAAAGTTACTAAATTCCATCAATAGCTGTCAAATTTTAAAAAAATATATAACCTATGTATTGAAATATAAACAGAGTTTACTTTTGAGGAAATTACATAGTAAAGAATATCAGGCTTACAGATTACAATTACAGGGACGGTAATGAACATAAGAATACTTAGAATTAAAGTGATAAGAAAAGTTTATATTATTTTGCAGTGATTCCTGGACATATCTTTCAGCCACACTGTTAGATTTCCATCCAACTGAACAACTTCAGGGGGCGTACATTATAATACTTCAAATTCCGACATAATTGCAGACAAGGAGGATATAAAATTGCATAGTTTATATTTAAACGTCAAAACGTGAAAATTTTCACTTCAATGTTTATAACAAAAAGTGAACAAATAAGTATCCAATAGTTATAGGGCAATTGAACTCGCAAACGTAATTTACGTAAAATGTAACGTCAGTAGTAGATATTTTTCTTTAAATATCTACGTTTGAAGAAGAAAAAAATGTGTTATTAAGAGTAAAAATGTCTTTGTGTGCCTCGCGTGCAATTGTCCGACTCACAAATATTACTTTTACTCCTTATACAATATACTATTTTCGTTTTTTGGTACCCTATGTATCTTTAATTTTTAGACGGCCGTCGTATTTCGCCTACAAAACACCTGAAGCGGTTAAGAGACGAAACTTATTGTGGTGCACTCTATCAGCTAAAATGCCCTTCTAGAATATAGATTGTGTGTATCGTATAATTTCATCACCATCAGAAATAATTAAGAAAAACAATGATTATAAAAAAAATACTGATATTCATCTATCAGGGCTTTCGAGCCGGATTGGATTGCCGCGTAAGTATATACTTGAATCCTCACCCTACTTAGAAGCAAAGAATACCTGTGCCCACATTAAGATGGCAGTGTGGTAGTGGTACTTAAAATCATCCAAGGTCTGTCAATTTAGAACAAGAAAAAATATATGCAAAAATTGTTTACTGCTCTCATGATGAACATACTATCTTTACTATCAATATATGTTATCAGTTGATAAGTGCACTACATATGTAACTATGTAAAGGGGTGGGTGTAGATCAATACGCTTAAACTATAAATCCTGGTTCAATTCTTGTACACTTCATAAATTTACTGTCGAACATTTCAAAAAGATAAAAAAATTGCTGTCAACATGGTAAAATCAGTGTTAGTTATTGTCCTCTTTGGACTTATCGCAGTTAGCTATGGTAAGAAATAAAATGTTTACGCCACATTAAACAAATCAAATACAAACAATGTTGCTAGGCAGATTCATAATAGTTCGGCTGGTTTACATTTTCAAAAGATCTTATGTGACCAGTACAATACCTTTCGTCAATTCTACGTATTTTGTACAAATTCCACACAGAATTTTTTTGCAAACTATTCTATGGGCGTTCTCTGAACTGATCTTACCTCGTACTGAACTGAACTGAACTACTCCTAAAAAGAACAGTGTGTTTCGTAAAATAAGTAAAAAATAAAAACACCTGAAGTACAGTGTGTTAATTAAAAACCTGGCTATAGGCGTTTAACATGGGAAATCAGTTTTTCCTTATGCAAAAGTTCCCAAATTATTTTAGACAAAAATACTTCAAATAAATGTTGTAAAGAAATAAATACTGCACCCAAATTAGTAATAAGATTTTATTTTTGACATTCTATAATTCTTTATCTCTAAATTCATTGAATATGAAGAAATATAATTAAATCGAATAGAGAATAACATATTCTTTTATTTATAATAACATAAAAGGTCAAAAAATGATATTTAATAGCGTTTTTTCAAGAAATGCTGTTAAAATCTTGAAATTAGGGTACTTCCGGTTAACTAATCATAACCAAAATCTAATCAACAGGAATATGAAAGAATTATAAATTTTTAATTGTAGTATTGGAGTTATAGAAGGAGAAATTTTTGTCGCACACACACACACACACACACACACACACGTGTTTATTCATCAAAAACTCACCATCGATTTTTTTGACCAAAGACAATACCTTCCTTACCTATAGGTGACGGAAGGTAAAAACAAATTATAAAACCTACATAAATGGTGAGAAATTTCTAAAAATTAAAATATAGATTTTAAATTTACAGAAACTGAATATGTTATTGCGAACTATTATCGCCCGTTATTTGGGCAACAGTTTGTATTTAAGTCTATGATTAAAGTAAACAAAAGAATTTTGTAAAAAAAATCACCATTTTTGTGCCGGCCGAATATTATGAAAATAATAAAATTTGCAGTGATGTTTTGTTGCTTATAACTGTAAATCAGATACATATTACTCATTTCTTCTATTATAGATGTGCAGTGAATCAATAAAATATTTTAGTTTCAGCCGTTTCAAAATGTTTTGTTTGTGATGACTGCGAAAATCCTGAAAATGAAAAAACTTGCGCAAAAGAAGGTTTTCCACAGAGAGAGGACGATACCTCTAAAAAAAATACACCAGTATCGAGTGATGAAGACAATAAAGACGAAACTACTACTCCTGCACCAGTAAAAGAATTCAATTGCTTCAAAGTTTTAACAAAGAGTACGTAATTGAATTCTTCTCGAAGGAAAACTGTGAATGTACCTAATCAAAAATGTGGTTCACTTTTATTTATATCAATTTCATATGATAGCTGATGTAATTTTTGTTTTATGTTCTAGCCGATGGTAAAACAAAAGTACAACGTGGCTGCACCGAACATACTACTTGTGAAAACGTAAACATTGGAAAAGCGGAAGAAGTATCCTGCATAATATGTGATGAAAATTGCTGTAATTCTGCCTCCAATATCTATAGATTAACAATGGGGGTTATTTTCTTCATTGCTAGTACTATGGCGCTCTTGTAAAATTCAAATGACTAGAATAATAAAGTGAACTTAATTCTACTTCCCGAAAAATTATTTATTTTGTTTTTTCTAATTTAAGAAATGTTCCACGAACTTATTACTTTATTGTAATATTTGGTGTACATAATGTAATACGAAACGATGTAATAAAATATAACTTGTATAATTTGTTCATTTAAATCAGCTCCCTTCTTTCAAGTTTACCATGCAATATCTCGAAAATTATTTGAGATATCGAATTAGAGATTCAAAATGTGGAATTCTCAAACATTCTTTTATACGTGCAGTAATTTCTGCATCAAAATCGCCTAAATTAAATTTGAAGTTTGGATAAGGATATCTCGAAAACTAATTAAGATATCGAATTGCAGCTTGAAATATTCAAATCCACAGTCATTATTTTATGTGTACTAGTTTCTATATACATGGTATCATTAAAACATAGATTACCTAAGAAAAATAGAAAATTGTTAATTTGTATAAAAGTCATCTATATAAAATATATTTGGATAATGATTTCTCGAAAACTAATTGAGATATCGAATTGCGCGTTGGAAATTTATAATCCACAATTATTCTTTTATATGTGTAATAATTTCTATATACATGGCATCACTAAAAATATAGATTACCTAACAAAAATAGAAAATTGGTAATTTGTATAAAAATCGCCTATACACAATTTGAAGTTTGGATAACGATATCAATTTGCGGGTTGAAAATTTAGAATCCACAGACATTTTTACCTCTCGCTAAGAGAGGTATTGCATTCATGCTAAAAATCGCATATTCAGATTTTATTGAATAAGCACGTTTTAAGGTCCCTACAATCCGATTTTAACATTTTTACGATGTGTGTGTGTGTGGGATGTTGGAAGGACGGTTACTCAAAAACTATAAGACTTAAAATTTGTTTAACAACGTATTTCCCAATCGGACATTCATGAAAAGATCTGAAAAGGTTTTGGTAATAATTGGACAACCGGAAGTAGAAGATTCTTGAAAAAAAATCTTCTAAATATTATTTTTTGAAATTTTTTCGTGGTAATATTAAAGAAAATTAAATTCTCTATCTGATACATTTAAATATTTTATTATATATTCCATAGATTTAGAGATAAAAGAAGTATAAATCTGTTGTAATAAATTTGACAGCCGAAAGAATGCTATGAAAAATAGTTGATAATTTAAATTATTTGTAACTGACAGATAAATGTCAGTGTCAGAAATAATGAGTAATGAATTAAAAATGTACTTGGAGAATCCCTTAGTTCTTGATCTGTGACTATTATGGAGATGACAAGTCTAGGTTGAAGGTCTTAAATTTGTTTCAAACATTATGGGACAATGTACACCAGTACTATAGACTAGAGTAACTTTGAATTGCGAAAAAGCTATCAAATTTTTCTCAAGTAAGTTGTAAATATTGACAAAATCGGAGTGCAATCTATCCGTCACTTTATTAAAGGGAATTAAGGTTATTTAGATATAACAAGTATGAAAAAATAAAATGTAAAAGAAGATATATAAGAATAGATGCACAATCCAGATATATACATTTTATACCGCCCAAAATTAATGTTTTTACTAGAAGAATATGAAGAGAAAGTAAACAAAGTTGTTCGAATTGAAAATTGCTGTTACCAGCCTAATATTTATATATGGTAAACTCTACTTTGTAATTTATTGTAACATAATTTATGGTAAAATATCTTCATGTTGAGACATGCTATTATTGAATAATAAAGAAGTTTATACGTCATAGATTTATATGAATATATTATTTGTATTTATAAAAATATTCTTTGCTTTATGCATACAGCCAGGTAAAATATACGGCGAGAGGTTATGTGCTGGCCACATCAGATTTTTTATTTGAGTATTTATTTCTGTATACATGGCATCACTACAGATTACTTAACAAAAATAGAAAATTGTTAATTTGTATTAAAATAGTTTATATAAAATGTTTGGATAATGATATCTCGAAAACTAATTGAGATATCGAATTGCGGAGTGAAAATTTAGAATCCACAGACATTCTTTTATATGTGTACTAATTTCTTTATACAACAAAAATAGAAAATTGGTAATTTGTTTAAAAATCGTCTATATAAAATATAATGTTTGGATAATGATATCTTGAAAACTAATTGAGATATCGAATTGCGGAGTGAAAATTTAGAATCCACAGACATTTTTTTATATGTGTACTAATTTCTTTATACAACAAAAATAGAAAATTCGTAATTTGTTTAAAAATCGTCTATATAAAATATAATGTTTGGATAATGATATCTCGAAAACTAATTAAGATATCGAATTGCGGTTGAGAAGTTAGAATCCACAGTCATTCTTTTATATGTGTACTATTTTCTATATATAAATGGCATCACTAAAAACATAGATTACCTTCAGAACTAAAACTAAAAAGTTTGTAGCATTTTAATTGAAATATGAGTTCTGAAAGATTTTTTAATAATTTAAAACATTGGTAATTTGTATAAAAATCGTCTATATGTTTGGATAATGATATCTAAAAAACTAATTGAGATATCGGATTGCGGTTAGAAGTTAGATCCACAGTCATTCTTTTATATGTGTACTATTTTCTATATACATGGCATCACTAATAACATAGATTACCTAAAAAAAAATAGAAAATATGTTTGGATAATGATATCTCGAAAACTAATTGAAACTTAGCATCCTGTTTCTAAGTCACTAAGTTATAGAAACTTGGAATATCCAGACAATCTTTTATACGTGTACCAATTTATGCAAAATATCACGTTTGGGTAACGATATCTCGAAAACTGCATGAGGTAATGAGTAACGGTTGGAAAGTTTGTAATCTGGGATCTCTTTTTTTTATTATGGATCACCTGATAGCATCTACCTGTTTTGATTATTTCCACTATCAGCATAAATAAATATGAATATCAATTGATAACTGAATAAAAATGCAGTTTTGTGCAAGGAAGGGTTTTCAGATTGATAAGATTAGCCTTTATAAAGCCGAATCAAATTGTGATCGCTGCATCTTTTTATTGAAGGTTCTTAACTGTAATCTCCAAACTTCAAAATGGTTAAATCAGTGCTGGTGTTTGTCTTTCTTGGACTTATTGCCGTGAGCTATGGTAAGAAAATATATAAAGACCAGTAGTTATTTCGTAGTTATTAAATTTATTGTTCCTTTGAAGACCGAGACTAGAGCTTGCCGCCCGAGCGTAGCGAGGGCTGCATCTAGTTGAGGTCTGCAACAATACTTTCAACCAAACGTACACAATATTTTTACTACGAAATATTAATTGATCCTTAAATACACACAGATCTCGATAATGATGATGGCATATTTTTACCGTGTGGGTGATTACCTCACGGGCACTCATTGCATGCGTGGAGAGTGCACCACAGGGGTCACTTTTCTGCCATTTAAATTTCGAAATAATTTTTGGCATCGGTTGGGATCGAATCCGGGATTTTTTTACAAGAAATAATATACAAATTAGGTATTACAAATAATAAATATAAGATTAATAGAACAAAAATGAACAATGTTAAGTGGTAAACATATCTTTTATATGTCTATGAAAGTTATATAGAGACGGGATTTTAATGAAATAGGAATAGCGTTATAGAGCATTGGTGCTCGATATAAGAAAGATCCCTTAAATTTTGACTTTCTAAAAGATGGTATAATATACAAATTCTTAACTCGAAGAGTATAATTCTTTTCAATTAATTTATCAAATAAATAAGACGGAGAACCGGTTAGTAAAACTAGTATTAGACAGAGATACGCGATTTTTACACGATTTTCGATAATCGGTATATTAGCTAACTCTCGAAATTCGCTTATGTGGTCATATTTACGTACCCAGTAAACGAATCGTAAGTAACTGTTTTGTAGAAGGGTGATTCTATTTTTATCAGTTTGTGTTAGGTTTGGTACAACACAAGCACAATAATCAAATAGTTGCAATATCAAGGTGTTCACTAGCCGTAGTTTGATTGCAGGTCATGCCTGAAATGAAAAAGGTGACGTAATTTGAGCCTAGCAGCACACAGCGTTTGGTTTAAATGATTACTAAAATTTAAATTTATGTCAAAATTGAGACCCAAATATGTGTCAAGAAGTACAAGAGGCGATAAATGCATATTTATATATTTATTACCTAATAAAACAATGATATAATGACATTTTCTTAGTGTAAGTATGACGAAGATTAATTTTATATTTCAGTTTCAGCAGCTACGAAATGTTACCAATGTGATAACTGTGAAACACCCAAGGATGAAAAAGACTGCAAAAGTGAAGATATGCCCATTATAGAAGATAATACTACTGAAGCAGACACAACTACTGAAGCAGACACAACTACTGAAGCAGACACAACTACTGAAGCAGACACAACTACTGAAGCAGACACAACTACTGAAGCAGACACAACTACTGAAGCAGACACAACTACTGAAGCAGGCACAACTACTACCATAGCTGATGAAGATAGAGGGGAAGGAGAAGATGAGAGTGAAAAAACAAAATTATCAAATAACCCGGGCTTTAGAAAATATCATCAATTATACAAAGACGATTCAACTACTGAGGCGCCAAAGAATGATTACAGATGTTTCACAATTTTGTTAGCAGGTAATTTTTCACATTTATTCCAAAGGAAACAAATATAATATTCATATACAAATACACGCAACGCACACACACACACACACACATTAAATTTTAATTTCTAAAGGACGAAAAACTTATAAAATGAGTCTTTTATAGTTTATACTATTTTACGTCTTTTATGTTAAAGTTAAAAAAAAAACTGCTATACAGTGTTTCCTTTAAAACAACCAGTGCTTTTTTGGGTGAACTAATAACTTTAGAGAAAAATGTTTTATACAAAAAATGATCAATAATGGTAATTTAACAGTAATAACTAACTGAAAATTCAACCAATTGTTCTCAAACAGTAGAATAAAATTATATTTTTTTATTATACTTTTGTAGTCCTCTAGGTAGAGAATTTTTTTCTGATTTTAGCAATGTACACAGGGTGGTGACCGGCACAGCCGAACATAGGACTTTAACATGTAAAATAAGACTTTTTTAATTTCCTGCTTCCCTAATTATTTTAGGTAAAAAAGCTTCAAATAATAGGGCAAAATTAATTTTGTAAGCCTTGTAACAGCAGAAATTAGGTAAGATAATGTCGAAAATCACCTCAAAAATAGCTATAGCCATGGAATTGAAACAAATTAACAAATGTTAACGATTTATCTGTTAAGTTAGGTTAATTTATTTTTTATTATTATTTGTAATTTCTGTTTAAATGAACGAGTATTAATTTAATTTAACAGATAATTATTAACTGAAACAGAAATTTGAAATAATACCTAATAAAAATAAATAACCGTAACGTGACAGATAAACCGTTAGACATTTGTTATTTATTTTGTCTCAATAGTTATTGCTATTTTTGAGGTGATTTTCGACATTTTCATACCCAATTTCTGCTGTTACAAGGCTTACTCAATTAATTTTGCTTTTTTATTAAATTATTTCTGTTTAATACCATTTTTTTCGAAATTATTTTTATAACCCTATACAATATTTTTCTCGTTGAAATCAGAAAAAAATCTTTATCTAATGAATTTAATAAGTATACAGGATACTATTTAAAAAAATATATTATTTTATTCTACAGTTTGAAAACCCCACTGGTTAAATTTTCGGTTTGTTATTACTAATAAATTAACCCCTTATCCTTGATCAATTTTTGTATTTAACATTTTCCTCTGATCATTAGTTCGCCCAAAAAACACTGTATACTTATATTAAATCGGGTTGATTTAGGGAATTTTGCATGTGTAATGTTGTACTTAGTTGGTAACATTGATATTGACATTTATTCAATTATTTGAAAATGAGCATCAATACTTATATTTTTTTTAGAGAATATGCATCTATGTTAGGGTAAATTCTTATCTAGGACCCCACGTAATAAAAAATAAACTTATACATATTGAAATATGTATAATACAAAATGTTGCGCATTGAAATGAAAGCTTTTCGATAATGAATTCATTGTGAACGAAAAATATAATAAAAGTTTTGTGTTTTAGATGGTGACAAAACTACTGTACAACGTGGATGCACTAAACAAACTACTTGCGAAAATGCAGATATGTCGAAGGGCGTAGAGAGGGCCGAATGCAAAATCTGTAAAGAGGATTCATGCAATTCAGCATTCAGTGTATCGAGCTGGACTTTAGGAAGCATTATCATTGTTGCCATCATCAAAATGTTCTAGAAAACTTAGAGAAATTGTAAAAATTGAATTTGTTATTATTTGTAATGAATATTAAATTTACTAAATTATTGTAATACTTTATGTAAATAATGTAATTATAAAAAGTGGAAATATAATTCGCTCTCTGACAATAATTGTTTTTGTTAGTTGATGCACTCGTAAATAGTTTTTTTAAATAATAATTAATTATACATTTTGTAAAATCATTGGAGATATAATTTATCTGATAAGATCTTACAATTCATTATGACTTGCAAATATTTACCAACTACTTACTACAAATTATTTATTAATTAATTTTATCTTATAAAACTTTCATAAACAAATACTCTAAAAAATCTAAATAATATGTATTCGTACGTAATATAAGAAGTGATATGATTATCATCGATGATATTCTCGAGTGAAACCGAGTTGCAGCTTTCACGAGTCCGAAGGACGAGTGAAATGTGCTGCTTCGGTTTCACAAGCAATACCTTCGATTATTAATCATATCACGAGTTTATATTTAATGAGAATATATTTTTTTTTGCATTTTGTGTGTGCTGCTAACCTAACTTTTGATATACATATTTTATTTAATATTTTGGAGTTTGAATTATTGTTATTACTTATTGTTATACTCAAAATTAACTGTCAATGCCGTAAGTAAAGAAAACGAATCCCTTAGTAACGACTATAAATACGGTGATAATTTCTTTATTTTTTATCATCGTTGTGATAAACATGTAACTAGGGAAATTCTGAATGTTGATTGGCGGAAAACAAGTCACGTGACTAATGAATTATATTCTCCTCTTAATATAATTGAAAATATATTAGCAAAAACAACGTTAGTACTTTTTTATCTTCCGTCACCTATAGGTAAGGAAGGTATTGTCTTTGGTCAAAAAATTCGATGGTGAGTTTTTAATGGAAAAGCACGTTTTAGAGTTCCTACAATACGAATTTACTGTTTTTACGATGAAGTTTGTATGTGTGTGACAAAAAATTCTCCTTCGATAACTCCAATACTACAATTCCAAAAATTATAATTCTTTCATATTCCTCTTTCGTACGTCCATATGAAGAGTTGATAAGATTTTGGTTATGATTGATTAACCGGAAGTACTCTAATTTTAATAATTTAACAGTTTTTCTTGAAAAAACGCTGTTAAATATCATTTTTTGTCCTTTATAAATAAAAGAATATGTTTCAATTAAAATGATACAACCTTTTTAGTTTTAGTTCTGTTTTATAAAAACCGACGTTTCGGCAGCATGAACTTCTGCCTTCTTCAGGAAATGAACAACAAATGAACAAATATATAAATAAATAACACAAACATTAGCAACAGGTAACCATGGTGACAAAGTACAACATATTTAATAAGTTATACTGTATACTGTCAATTTTCAGTTTTGATTTATATGAATACTATGGAAATCAGCCGAATTCAACCGACTTCACCCGACAACATGACATCATCAATTCCCTCCCGCCCTGGCGATTTAAATCATATAAATTACTTTGTGTCACCATCTTCATTTTTGTAAATACATTTACAACCTTTAAAAAAAAAAAATATTTTCCTTACCTCGTCACACGAATTGCACCTCGGCTTCATCCGATCGGAGTAGTGTCGTATGCAGTAAATCTTATTAAGCAGCTCGCAATAGACTAAATCAACAAGAATATCCCTGCAATCATCACACCGGAAACATTGTGGATGCCAAAGAGTTTGAGGAACCCTCGACGCCAAAACAGATGAATTTTTGGCTGTAATAGGCTTGTCACATCCGGAACAAGCTGACTTAGACGCCGGAAAGTGGACAACACCGACGTCTAGAGCGATTTCGTTTCGAACGCGAATAAATTCCTACAAACAATAAAACAATGTTAATAATTATATTCGAGGCCTTTGATCGTATTTTCTTTAGTATTTCTGTTGTAGAAATTAGACAAATACATTTATAATTTTGATAACTTGCATACTAGCTTTTGCCTCTCGCTATCCAGATTTTAATAATTTAAGCACGTTTTAATGTCCCTACAATCCGATTATAATATTTTTACGATGATTTCTCAAAAACTAAAATACTTAATATCTGTTTAACTACGTATTTCTCAATCGGACATTATTGAGAAAAGCTGAAAAGGTTTTAGTAATAATTGGACAACCGGTAGTAGCAAATTCTTAAAAAAATCTTCTAAATATTATTTTTTGAAAATTTTTGTTCTTGCTTGATTAAAGAAGAGTAAATTCTCTATCTGATACATTTAAATATTTTATAATATCTCTTATAGATTTAGAGATAAATAAATATAAGTTATATAATAATCTATAGTAATAAATCTCACAGCCCAAATAATGTCATAGAAATCAATTGAAAAATTAAAATGTCTATCATATTATTTCTTGTTTTATTAAAAGTTCAATATTTAAAATTATAGGTATATTACATATACCCTTCAAAAATACTGTCAATCCCGACAATGAATTGGAAACATTTCGAAAAATTAGAAGAGTAGGATAGAATGTATTACAAATTTAAAAATGTAAATATAAAGAATAGATGTAAGTAGAATTTTTGGTGTAGAGTGTAGATATACAAGAAGTGTGAAAAATTCTGACATTTGATATCTATGAACATAATTACTAATTGTCAAGGCCAACAATGTCACATGTCTGCTCGCGCCCTACACTTATGTAACCGAAAACGAAAGTGGCTACAACAGATTTTTATATGTAAAATTGTATGGCGTGATCAGAAAAATTATAACTCTACCCAGTTTTGGATACGTTTTTAAATCAAGATTTTTCAATATAGTGGAGTCTTTTGATCGTATTCTCTCTTGAGTATACCTACATTGTAGCTAGCAATCTGATCAGGTTTAAGGTGTCGGCACGCACTTGGCGCCAAATCTTGTTTAGGAAGCTGTTTCACCAAACGCTGCTTTCGTTTCTGTTCTCCTGGTGTATTGAGTCGAGGAATATCTTCGTCAGATAGACAAGAAAAAAAACGTGCAATCTATAAATACAAAAATAAAGTTTGAATGCAGATCATACAATAAATACAGTTGGTATCGTAATATTTATTGTTATTATCATTAAATTGTTGTACTTTACACAAAAAGTATTAATAATTAAAAAGAAATATGGGAACACACACATCGTCCTAATGTTCATACATCGCCCCGTTCATATATTGTTTCGTTCAGTTTCCTAATGTTCAAATCTTGACCATGAAGTTGAGGTAGATGAACTTCGCGCGTTCGCAATTTAAAACGTACACTCCCGAGTACAAAATGTACATTACAACTATTTATTGAATCGTAATAGTATTTTTTTATTTACAATTAGTACTACAGTGTATTTTTTAAATTGTGAGAGCGCGAAGTTCATCTGTGCTAACTTCATAGTCAAGATTTGAACGCTATGAAAATGGACGAAACAAGAAATGAAGAGAGCGATGTATAAACATTAAGACGCTGTATACCTAGCCTAACATACTTGATTGGTTAATTTTTTCAATCACTTGTTAAAAATTAACCACGGGGTTGTAGAATAGGCCCGATATTAATAATTATCAATAGTTTTTTTTTTATGTACAATTAAATACATAATCTTTCTATAATTTGAATATTATTCACTTCTTGGTAGGGAACTGTAGGGATTTTTAACATCATTTTTTCTTCTGGCAACACTGTGTAGCGCTGTTATTTGGCGCTACAGAAAATCAGAGCATGTTTAAGTTTCCATGTGTCTTCTGACTTAAATTATTTTAATAAAAAGTTACTACAAATTATTTCTCAAATATCTATAGTCGTTTCAATTTTTGTTTTCATACAAATTTAACAACAAATACACAACAATTTATTTTCTTTACTGTGCTAAGTGTTTCCATACAAAAATTATATAAACAAATTGTTTATTTATTATTTTTACCTGCTTATCGTCTAATCCTGGTGGAGTCCATGTATATTCCCTGGAGCGTTCTTCTTCTTCACTACCAGAAAGTCCTAACCGAGCTTTCGCACCAAAATCCGTTGCAACTACGTGTAAGTCACGTGAGCATTTGCAGTCCTTACAAGATTTCCTACAAATGAGAAAAAAATAATAATAAATCTTTTATTTCTGCAGATACATTACACCTGTATATAGAATACGTCGCAAGTAATAATTCAAGACATAAATTCATTCACATTAAAAAATTATTAGCGTATAAAAATTGTTCAAATATTCCTTCAAATACGTTAACGTTTCGTGCAAACGTACCCAGAGCACCCGTTACCTTACATCCCGCACTCACTCTCCTTTCTATCTCTCGATTAGATCGACCATCTCTCGACATCATGAAACTTATTTACCTGCTCCAGTTTCACTCCATCCACCAACACATCGCACTCAGTCATCAATTTACTCCTTTCAAATACTATCAACATTCAACACCAGATTCATACTTCTTCCAACTACATGTATTCTCTCTATCATTCTCCTGAGTTGCTTTTCATTTTCTCCTAAAACAACTACATCATCAGCATACGCTAACGCAGTATCAGTATAGGTAACAATAATGAGCCAATGTTTCGTGTGACATCAATAACGCTAGAAAATTCCAGCCAGCTAACTTATTAAGTTTCTTTAGATGAAATCACAACAAAATTCATAGAAATCATAGAACATAACGCCTTTTAAAGTAAGTCTACATTGTATAGGTATTGCATCTATACCATATATTGGCATCATTAGAAAAATAATACTGTTCTAAGAAAGAAATCACAAATTAAAACATTTTTGCTCCCATTTTCAACACGATGTATAGAAAATATTTATAGAAAAAATAAGTGAACGCAGTTTTTATTTGAAGTATTTTTCTTTAAAATAATCCATAAACGATTTATAAAAAAAACAATGTTAATTAAATGCTCGCTAATCATCCTTAATAAATCAATTGGTCATACTACTGATTACTATCATGGGCGCCCACAGAGGGGGGAAGATGAGGCTCAGCCCCAGCTATGACTTTAAAGAAGAAAAAACAATAAATTTAATAAAGAAATAAATAGAAATAGTACATTTTTAATAATAATACTTGATTTTCAAAGAAAAAAACGAACTCGCCTTTGCGATTCTGAAAATTTATCAATAATAACTGTGTTACTGTCAGGGCCGGTTTTACCTATTGGCACATGGGGCACGTGCCCCGCACTAAATGGGGCCCCGCGCTGATTAATTTTGAAATAAAAAATCGTGAAAAAACACGTGAAAAACTTTAAATGATTATCACAGAAACATTTTCATTTTATAGAATCATAGAACTGTGCCTATGTAAGCATGTGTAGATTTTTATGGATAAAAATCCCCTTGAAGGGCCCCGCAATTTACTCGGGCCTCGGGCCCCGCGTTAGCTAAACACGGCTCTGGTTACTGTGTTGATGAAATCTTTGTTTTTGTTATGTACAACTATCACACTAAATTATTTTTCAGCCCCATCTTACAAAAATTCTTGTGCGCGCTCTTGATCACTGTTTGTCTCTAATATTTATTCTGCAAATTGTAACTTTAAAATAATCTTCCATATTTATTTTCTTAGCCACTGCATTTATTTTATTTACTCGATGATAAATTCATGCACTAATTTTATCGTTAATCATTTTGCCTTTCCTTCTTTGTTTTCTGTATAAACATTACTCTAATGGGGTGGTTCTCAACCTTTTCAATACCGTGGAACACTTTTGTGAGCAAGAACTTTAGACAGAACATTTGCTAACTAAAATAGAAAAAAATCTGATTTTTATTACTTTTGCTGGAAACTGTATTAAATTCCTTTCCATATAATTACTTTTCTATTTAGTATTTTCTTTTTAAAACATTACTATTATTAGGTGATAACAATTACTCGAAAGTTCAGTCAAACAGCATTTATTCTTATTATACCAACGTTTCGGTGCACCGTTGCACCTTCTTCAGGATCTACAACAATTATACAACAACAATGTAATATACAAATTAACATGGACATTATCACACTTACAGTAAGATCTTACAGTTGTTACAATTCATGTTCACGAAAAACATTTGTACAAAACATTCAGTTAAATTTATTAAACATCGTTTATTGCCAAAAATTTTCGCGGAACACTTTCGAAACACTGGTTGAGAACTACTGCTCTAATCTAATATATAATTGAATACAGATATTCTAAAAGGACATTAATTTAAGCTATGGGTATTTAATTGAAAGCTACAATAAATAAATCAGATATATCCATTATATCTATTGAGAAGGCAATAAAAAGTATATACTATTAATTGCTTAATATGGACAATCATGAAGGATAATTAAAACAAATTAAAGCACTGGAAGGATAATAGAATTGATGGAATTTCGTAATTAAATGGGTTAGAATTGCTATTTATACAGCTATTCCAAGAAGATTTTGCCAAAGCAAACGCTCATACCGAGTGGCGCTCGAAATTCTTACATAGATTCAACATTTTTGGTACTACAGATACAATTAATTATAATTTTGTATATTAAATACGTATAATATAGTAGCAAAAATATAATTTAAAATTTCAGTTCAATATATTAAATAGTTCATGAATTACAGTACGTTATTTTCTGGTCAACATTTTTGGTTCACTGGTATAACTAATTAATTGATCTAATTATGAATCATAAACTAAAGATTCCGAAAAGTGTGACATCCAAATTTCATCCCGATATCTCAAACCATTCAAGAGTTACAAATATTTAAAGTTACACATGTATTATGATTAATATGTAATGCAAAACATCATTGAAATTAATTTCATCCCCTCCCTTATCAAATTTTGTAAATCAAAGTATTGATTTTTTGTATTGACGAATCAATAAGCATTATTCCGATTTTCATATGATTTTCTATAAGTGTTGCCAATTATATAAATATTGAAACATTTACATTATGAACTATATTGAAAACTGTATTTAACAAGTCGAATCCAAACAAGTTTTTACTATAACTCTATTGGCATCAGTTATTAATTTGTTTGTTTCAGGAAATATTATAACAAATATGGCAGTCTATTTATGTGTGTTGTAAATGAAAGACATTTTGGAAGTTTTTGTGAGTTTGTGTGTGTGATAGGGTTTCATTTACCTAGATTTCCGGTACCCGAAAAACAATGTAAGTAGATTATATTTTCTTTTATATTATTGAAAATGTTCTGTATTTTCCTAAGTTATTTATCTGTCATTTAAAATTATGTTATAAAAATCTATGAGAATACCATGGTGGAAACACCATAACATTGGAAATCTGTTTTTTTATGTTAAATGTCTATGTAACGGATGTCGAACGTAGGAACATGTAAAAATCATACTTTAGTATGTACACCTTTAAGACAGACACACGGTATATAAACTATTTTGTTCTAATTAAAATGTTGGAAACTAAATTATTTCCAGAAGTCTGGAAACTTGACTTCTTAATCTTATCTTCCTTCGGGTGATGTTTTAAACACCAGTCTGGAGTCTGGATAATAGTAGACAGTCAGAATATACCTACTTCGTTCTACGTTTATTACAAGTTTTAAATTAAGTCGAAATCTTATTACAAATTAAATTTATTCTATTGAAAGTTTCTTCAAAATACGTCATCTTTATATGAAATAAAAATCTGATGTGACCAACACAGTACCTCCCGCCATTTACCTATGTATATAATTTTTATATTACTTTATAAATTTATCCATACAATATATAGAAAAAGTATTAAAGCAAACTTGTAGAAAATGGAATAATCTTTAATTTTTATAATAACAAATTGAGAAAAAATTACATTTAAAGGTATTTTTTGAAAACTATCTTGAGCTTCAAGTAAACTGCCATTTCCGGTTATCCGATTGCCACCAAAATCTAATCAAATATTTCCATATTAGAATAAGGTATATAGAAATACATGGTTTCAAAACTTTCTGAATGATAGTATTTGAGTTAGAGCGTATACAGGATCCACACACACACATACGCACAGACATCATCGTGAAAATGTTAAAAATGGATTGTAGGGACCTTAAAACGTAGTCATTTACCAAAATCTCGATATGCGATTTTTAGCACGATCCCTATACCTCCCTTACCAAGGGTAGCGGGAGGTAAAAATATTTAAAGGTGGGGACGTCTTCCCAGACTGTATATATTAAAAAAAAAAAAACATTTGCTGGTATTATGAATAAAATTTTCGTGGCGGGAGATAATGTACCGGCCACATCACACTTCCCATTGTTTATTTTCATTATGTCTTACGATGTTCTTCATATAAAAATATTTATCATTTGTATGTATAATAAACCTAACAGCAATATTTTGTAGTAATGCTATTTTGTGAATCAGTTTTTCTAAAATACTTTTTTTATCTCATACAAAATATATACTAATAATATTATAATATTTCTTAAATTTTCTAGATTTTTAAAGTAAATATTTAAGTATACATTACAAATTATAATATTACTCTAACTGCAAATTTCACACAAATATTTGACATTTTTGTCAAATTTTGATAAGATAATTATGTATATGATAAAACAATATATGCTTAAAAGGAGATTATATATTGTTTTATAAACATTTGACTATTGTTCCAAATATATGAAACATGACGTACTTCAAAATTAATTAAAAATTATATTTAGTAGTACTTTAAATATCTATTACTCATGGTCATGGTCAAGTATTAGTTCCAAATTTCACTTAAACTTAAGTACGACACGTAAACTTAAGATTACACAATTATTCAAAACTTGGATTAAAAAAGCTCATATTTTTTCGATTATTCAAATTATTTTCAGCTGTTTATATTTATAATTATATTACAATATAAACAAAATTACAAAAATTGACCAATGCCATTGTTATATTTGATATAGCTCTTGTCCATTTCTATTTATATCTTTTTCCGTTCATATCCCAGACAGTAACCTAACCTATATCACAAATCACGGTCTCAAGTTGGTCTCAAGAGATCAGTATTACCAACGCAATGACAAAGTCACCAACCAACAAGATTCTCGAGCAATCTGTTCACGCCAATATCCCGTCCAATTATATTTAATAAGAGAGGAGTTATTTCTATGGAAATACCCAAAAATATAGTAAATCTTAAGAGGGAAAATAATAATTTAAATTTAATTTGGAACAATAAAGAAAGAGTCATAGTAACAGAAACTATTATTATTAGTAATAGAAAAAAATAGCTCATATAAAAGTTTCATTTTTTTTAAATATACTATTTGATGGCAGATGTAGATATTTTTTATAAAGTCAGGTTTACAAGATAAAACTATGAACTTTTATTTTTTAAATAGCAACCTATAATTATATTACTAAAATGTAAACCGCCATTTTTTTCTGTTTTCAACAATTTGAAAAAATTCTAGAAAAATAAAATCTTTGAGATATATGAGAAATAATTTTTATTCAAATATTCTACGTGGCTATATGAAAATAAATAAATAGATAAGTAAGTTATAGGTAAGTACTAATAAATAACAAACAAATGTATAGTTTGTTGATATTAACATTGTTACATTTTGTTTATTTTCACATAGCCACCTATAATTATCTTATTTATCTCGATTTTTTTCAAATACATTAATAAAAACTAATACATCGTTGAGAAGAGAAAAAATGGCGGTTTATATTTTAGTAAAATAATTATTATAAGTTGCTATTTAAAAAATAAAAGTTGATAGTCGTATCTTATAAACCTGATTTTATAAAAAATATCTACATCTGCCATAAAATAGTATATTTAAAATAATAAAACTTTTATATGAGCCATTTTTTTCTATTACTTATAATAAAAAAGTTTAAGGGGAGGGTGTCTTCCCAGACTCACCCTGTGTAACTATTGTTTCAACTTTTGTTATAGTATATAGTGCCGTTAGTTCTTGTCATTTATAAATATAAAAAAATATATTTATTAGATATTTTATAAATTAATATTTCTAATATTTTATTCTTAATTTAAAATCAGTGAAAACATAAAATAAATAAATAAATATTTCATCACGGCATATTACCCATTGCTGGGTGTGCCAATCTGCTTCATACACAGATATCGGTAATGATGGAATATTTGTACCGTGCGGGCGCTTACCAGGCCAAATAGAAAAAGTATCAGTACATCCCTGTAGAAAATTCAATAATCTTTATTTTTTTATACAACACGAAAAAACTATATTTAAAGTTATTGTTCTAAGAAAACAAAATAAGAGCTTCAAGTAAAATGTCACTTCCGTTTATCCGGTTTTTCGATTCACATCAAAATGTAATAGATTCTTTTTTTATTACATAGAATAGAACAGGAATACAAAATAAAAGATTTCAAATTTTACTGAATGGTAGTACCTATTTGATTTAGAGGTTGTAGTCTACAGAAAAAATGTTAAAATTGGATTTTAGGGACCTTAAAATTTCTGTCTTCACAAAGCATGGAAAAGAAACAACTTTTATTTGAAGCTTTTTTACTTAAAATAATTAGGGAAGCATGAAATTAAGAAAATATGATTTTACATTGTAAACTCTAGGTTTGGTATTCAAGTATTCACCCGGTATATATTTTCCATAGCTAGGTTAGGGGAAAATAAAAAAAAATATATGTAATATTTCATTCTATATTTAGTAAATATATTAATAAATAATATTTACAAACATGCATTATTTTCGGCTGCACCATAACAATAGTTCGAACATTTAAAAAACTAATCTATTTTTACGTTTAATAGTGAATTGTAAAATCTATATATACCTGGCCAGCTGTTGAAAATCGTTCCTTTCAAAAACTTTACAATACAACTGCAAAACTTTAATGCAAGCCAGCCTCAAGCCCGGCCAAGGAAAATTATCACCACAGCAGTCACTTTTCCGTCTCATTTTCACTCTTGCACTCGCCTAACAGCAGACACTAACTAGACCCAATGATCACCACAATAATTATCAGAAGGAAACGACATTTTGATAACTAATCCAAACTCTAGTTCAAATATCGCGCGTGATAGCGCCACGATGCGTTCGAATCGAGAACTAAAGAGATAATGAAAAGCGGGAAAAGATGTAGTTGAGGGAAACACCGCGCAGGCGCTGATGTGCCGGATGTGACGGCAGAGAAACGGAAAGAGGTTCCACGTTATTTTTTTTAAGTGTATTGAATGGATGTGTACTTTAATGTATCATATTTTGGTTTATAAATACTATTAAATAAGGTTTTTATCTATTGCGAATGTGCCAATCTGGTTACGTATTTACAGGATTAAGATCCTTAAAAGTGTCTGTAAGGTACTATCAAACTTTAAAAAAAGTTGTTACGCAATATGAGATTGAAATCAATTGCAATCTTTATTTATTTTATGAAAAAACGCTAAATAAAATTCGCAATTTACAGCATATTATTTCAGAGTGCCATGGAACCTGTTTAATAGAACATCAATTGTTCCATAGCACTCTGAAATATGCTGTAAATTGCGATTTTTATTTAGCGTATCTTTCATACAATAAAAGAAAACTACGATTGATTTTAGTCATAATGTTTCCTCTAAAATTAATAAGTAACAACAGTAAAATAAAAAATATACATTGTACATATTTCCTATAAAACAGATTTCAAGTAGACATCCACTAAAAAAAAAAAATCGGATACCGATTTAGTAGTTTAGTTTCAAAATTATTCAAAATTCTTTAACTTTTTGTGTCATACAAAAGTACTTTTAGAATCAATTTATATCGTCAAAAAATTGATTTCAGCTTCATACAAAATTTCCCGCCCAAAATAAAACAGATTTCGTTCCCTATCGCAATTTATTTCGGCGCCACCATTCTCTACATATTTGTAAACTAGATTTAGGGGCTCACAAATCATGGCATTAGGCATGATGGTAGCACTTCCGGCATCACCGGAAGTGACATTAACTTTCATATTTCAAAAGGAACACTCTATATATTTATTACGAATAATTAACCTGCTAAGCCATAATATCAAGCAGGCTGTGAAAACAGTTGAGATAATATTGAGTACTATTGAAGTTAATTGTTTAAATAGTTATTTTTCAAAGATTCTATATTTTGTTACAAAAAATGATCATTTTGTTATCACAGCCTACCTGATACGGCTTATCAGGTTAATTATTCATAATTTCCTCTTACTTTTGTGGAATTTATTTCGACAATACAAAATTCACTTCAAGCACATCGTTGAATTTGTAGATTCCAAATATATAAAAGTATATAAATGTCCCATTTGAAATATGAAAGTTAATGTCACTTCCGGTTAAGCTAAGTGTTTCTTATTCTTATTTTCTGTATTATTATGACAAAAAAAAAGATTATTTCGTTTAACAATAATAGTTTTTAGTTCATTGTTTTCAAGACACAGTCATGGCTCACTATTCTCTTTTCGACTAGGTGTATAAAAAAGTGCCCGCCATTTTACTTTTTAATAATGTAAATATGGATTATTTTACATGATTGTAAAGCAAATTTGATGAACTTTTCAAATTTGTAAAAAAATATACTATGTTCCATTTGAAATTTCAAAGTTGATATTAATTACTAATAAACCGGAAGTGGTATCATGAATGTACATCCGTCATCAAGTAGCTTACATGTTGCTGTATAAATCATGTTATATGAAAGAAATTATTAACTTAAAAAATAAGCGAGATATATATATATATATATATATATATATATATATATATATATATATATATACATAATTAATTGTTGAAACAATGTGTAGTAGGAAATGAATGGTTGTAACAGTTGTATAACACATTTTCAACTGTTCTAAAATATCTGCAAGTAATAAATAACCATGATGTTCTGTTCTGACATCACTGCCTTTGATTCTTAAAAGAAAATTTGTTTTTGATTTGACATAAACATTGGCTACAGAATAAAGAAAAGAGCAAATTTAATTTTATGTTGTGATTAAACACTGTTGGTTTTATGGTCACTAAATTATATTTTGATGGAAATTTAAGTAATTTGTGATTTTAAAACTTAAAATAGAGCACTTCAAAGTTTTAAATATAAAAAAGCGTAATGTCACTTTCATTTAAAAGTGGTTCTTTTATGTTCATCTCAAAACTTTTTTTTTAATTAAATACAAAAAAACTTAATTACAAAAAAATGCTGTCACCAAATTGTAGGTTAAATCGACCTAAAAATAATCCCTCTTTTGTTTTCGTTCTACCCAATAGTGTCACGTAATTACGTGCCACGTGACTTATTACTTGTTTAATAACAGTTTCCCTTCATGTTCATTTTACGAGGTAACTAAGGAAAACTGTTTTCCTAAACAAAAGATACTTAATTAAATTATAACTGGAATATTTCCTGTCCGTTATTTTGTAAACTTTCAATGTGTATATTTTTCTAAGATATTTTACAAAATTTATTGCAAAACACATAAATTAGACATATTTTTATTTATTCAAGCTAAAGCTAATATTGACTTAACATAAAAATATTTTTAAAACGTTTACGGGTGATATATAACCAACTAACTACTGGAATAATATTTGACTTAAAAAAAAAAATTCAGAATGCTTTCATCTCGTAATTTCATTTCCTGAAATTTTTATAATAGATGCTCCAGTATTTTTTTGTTCTAATTTTATATTCCACTTTCATTAAACATCTAAATATTTTTTTATTTTAAAGTTTAATTTAACCGAAGTCATAGTTATAATTTTCGAGATTCCTTATGACGACGCCCCGTAAAATCAACGATAAGCTACGAGCCACGGGCCACTTGATTACTTACTAAACAAAGTGAAAGTTTGTGTCAAACTGTCAAATTTCTTTAATTATGTTTTGTATTATTGATTATTCTACCCTTAAAAACTGCAAGGGGTAGATTAAATGTCATTCATCAATTAATCTACAGGATATTTTCAAAATAGCAAAGTAAAGATTGCGACGCAGGCCAACAAAGTACCACAACATCTCAACGAATTTTCTTTTCATGAATAAACATTATCTTAATTCATTTGGTTTATACAATATTTTATTTAAATAATTATAAAAATTATTACATTTTATTTTGACAAAAAAGAAAATAAAAAATCGAATCATCCTCCAAAATCGCATGTATAATAAATAACTACTCTCCGTCAGCCCTGTATTTCAATTCTGACTAAAAGACTGTAATAAACATTTTATTTTACACTTTATTATCTGCGCTTTTTGTAATAGGTTACATAAAACACTATTTCTGAAGAAAGTGTATGTATAGTACCTACGTAGAGTAGGTGTGTTGCAGTAAAACTTTATAGTCAATTTTCAAATGGTAGTTTTGTAAACATTGTTAACAAGAAGTGCAGAGAGATTTATAAACATTTTAAATAGAATTTCCCAGAACTTTTCATTAAACAAAATAATGTTTTCGTATAGGTATGCACCCATAAACATACAGTACAATTTTTTAAAGATGTCTGATGAAGATCATCTGTATCATGAACGAATTAACAAATTGGCATACACTTATCTCTCTCACTTGCAAAGATTACAAACGTGTGCTATAAAGATAGATATAACACGGTTGTCTTTCAAAAATTCATATTGTTTCGACATCTCATTTTAAAACGATGCTCGTTATTAATTTAGATATATTACCTTGATTCAGAGCCGTACGTGTAACGTTATATTCTGTCAGTGTCATTGACACTATTTGGTTTTGAATTTGCTAATAAACTTACCAGTAAACATATGTTTATGAATGATTTTACTGTAACATGTATTTCTATAATAACAAAATAACAGTAGTATCGTATGTACCCTCATAAAAACTAAGTAAACGACACTACTGAATTTGGCAGAATGGGCGGAGCTAAAATCTTAATTCATACAATTCGTAGATGACCTTGATCGGACATCTTTAAAAAATATTACTGTACCTACGAATTTATCAGAAACCCAAACATAGAGATTTCATATTTAATTTTATAATTATCAGTGTCAAAATAATCTTCGCGATAAAATAAAGTTTAATCTTTCTATAATTAACCCCTCACTTGCTGAAAGCTCAATCAAATCATCATCACACAAAAAGCTCCAAGCTCAAATGTCACGCTACGCTAACCTTTCCCGAGAAATCGAACGAGGCTACGAAAGCTGTAAGCACTAAAAGCTCGGAAAGTATAGGCGCAACACGTACGAACTTTGGCATTCACGCTCCGTTAACGAGCTTAAAGTAGACTTAAAGCTTCAACCAGAAAGTGGGAAAGCTTTTTCGTCGAGATAATTATAATAAAATATATTGCTGGTACCAACATCTCAACAGATTTTTTAGTTACGTCCCCCAAAACTTTGTGGGTTAAAAAAATTCAAAAATCTACTTTTTATACTTTTGGATACTTTTGGGACCTTTAGCTATCAATATTTGGATCAAATATTTAATTATACCAGTGGTACCAAACAAGTAGATTAGAAATTATATAGCTGTAAATTCAGAGTTTGGTGTATGAGTATGACGACGTAACTGGTCCTTACCAGTGATCGACATACAGTTAGTTCTAGAGGGTACAAATTTTTCATATTCGCATAGCTGAAATATTTTTATAGCCGAACAGAGGACTTTAACATGTAAAATCAAACTTTCCTAATTTCCTGTTTCCCTAATTATTTTAGGTAAAAAAGCTTTAAATAAAAGTTGTAGCGCATAAAATTCTGTATCTAAATCAATAAACCCTTGTAATGACAGAAATTAGGTATGAAAATGTCGAAAATCACCTCAAAAGTAGCAATAGCCATGAAATTGAAACAAAATAAATAACAAATGTCTAACGGTTTATCTGTTTAGGGTGATTTATTTCTATTAGGTATTATTTCTAATTTCTGTTCCAGTTAACAATTATCTATTAATTTAAATTAATAATTTGTTCGTTTGAACAGAAATAACAAATAATAATAAAAATATTTTTTCTTGTTCGTTTAATTTCATAACGTTCAAATCTTGACCATGAAGTTAGCGCAGATGAACTTCGCGTGCCCACAATTTAAAAAGTACACTCCGCAGTACATTTTTTTTAAGACACTAACAATATATCTACCTGCTCCAATTCAATAAATAATTTAATGTATATTTTGTACTCCGGATTGTACTTTTTAGATTGTGAGCGCGCCAAGTTCATCTGCGCCAACTTCAAGAAATGAATGGAGCGATGTATGAACATTAGGACGATGTGTGTGTCTCCGTAGTTTGCAACTATTTAATATTTAAACAAAATTCTTTCATTAATAATCATTAATTTATGTATATTTTCGCATTTTTTTCTAAGATAGTTAAAATTTGACTATGTATAGTACCCCATTATTAGAAATATCGCCTTGAAATTTTCAGCAGATACTTTTGAGACCTTAACGAATTGATGTATAATAAGGTCAGTTAATTACTTAACCAGTAGTACCAAATAAGTCGACAAAAATTATCAGTGGATTTTACTTTCTACAATTTTATTTTTAAATTCATGGTTTCTTTGGCATGTTAAGTCAAAAATATATTTAGATCGACAACATAAATTGATTTATGCATGTGTTCAACACATTTGCGTTTGTATATCTATTAGATGACAGCCTAATTAAAGCCATCTTAAAATAACCGCCAGATAAAATATGGCCTACTATTCATTAAACTTTTAAATTGATAATTATGTGGACAGGTCAATTCTTCTTGAAATATTTATATTTTTTGTGATTCGTGCCCTCTTGTGCCTTGTTTAGGAGTTAAAAAATACTTTAAAACACAATAATCTAATAAACAATGTAAACTTTTTCTATATTTACAAATCAATGATAAACAATGTCTATATCCATCTATATCCGTTGACTTGTGACGTTGCAAGGCTTTTAACTAATTTCCGGTATAAACCACGCCCTTCCCCCTCCACGCCGGAAGTGGTGTTGTGACGTCATTATAAGACAATTATCCTTATTGCATTTTAATTCCTTTTTACGCAGATGTCAAGGACGGGACTTTAAAGGAGTGTCCTGTTTTCAAATTTCAATAAACAGGATATTAAATATTATATTAATAGCTTTATATTGTCAAAGTTGTAGCTATGTACATATGCATTTTTTATTCTAAATATATCTAATAATACATCCATTCAAATTCTTGAATGAATAAAGTTCTATATCAAACAATTACACGCGCGTTCGTTTCTCAGAAACAGTTTCTAATGCATCGCCGAAACAATAAACTTCCGATAAACAAATGAATGTTCCTCACCTCCATGAGTGTTCCAGGAATCCACTGCACTCGTTACACTCCAGACAGGGCTGTCCATTATACCTCTCTTCCAGTACAGGACCCTGGAATAAAAATGGAAAATGTATACTCCTTTAAACATGCAATGTTTTAGCATTGATGTCAAACTGGCTGCTTTGAAGAAAGTAAATATAATTTCTAAACGATTTAATATATCGGAATGAAATACTTTTGAGACCTTTAGATAATCATTCACAAATAGTACAATTAATTAATTATACCAGTAGTATTAAAAATGTTGGCCTGGTCCTCTAATTCTTGAACCGTGTGAGAGATCGAGACAAAATTTGAAGGAGGTACTGTCGAGACCTTTATACATTCAAAATTCAATCAACCAATTAATCTGTTATGTATTGAGGATGTATATTTCAAATTTCAGTCTGATATCTCAAACGATGTAAAAGTTACAGTACTTTATTTTTAGGTCAACATTTTTAATACCACTAGTATAATTAATTAAATGATATAATTGTAAATTAATAGCTAAAGCTCCCAAAAGTATTTTCTCCAAATTTTATCCCGATATCTCAAACCGACCAGAAGTAACAAATATTTAAATTTACCCGAACAAATATTGTAAATCAGGGTTGAAATTTTTGTTTTTACATTAACAGTTAAGGTGCCACTTATCTAATTATTTATTTATATATATATAGGGTGAGTTTGGGAAGACGCCCCCCCCCTAACTTTTTTATTATAAGTAATAGAAAAAAAATGGCTCTTATAAAAGTTTTATTATTTTATATATATTTTTTTATGACAGATGTTGATATTTTTTATAAAGTCAGATTTACAAGATACGAATATCAATTTTTATTTTTTAACTAGCAACCTACAATTATTTTATTAAAATATAAACCGCTTTTTCTTTTCAACCATGTATTAGATTCAATTAATGTATTTGAATATTTGAAAAAATTCGGGTAATATGTTAAATTGGTGATTATACAAAATAATCGGCTATTATGATTAATCTACAATACTTACTGTTAAATAAATACCAAAATATTTATTCAAATTTGAAAACACATGAAATTTATTAGTTGTGCCAGTGGTTCCAAAAATGTGGAAATGAAGAACAGGACTATAACTCTTGAACGCTTTGAGATATCGTACTCAAATATGGATGATATATTTTTGAGCCTTAATTGAATAAATTCATTAATTATATCTGTGATACCAAAAATGTAAACTCAATAATGAAGTAGGTATTTAATTTTGGAACTGTTTGAGATATCGTGATAAAATTTGCATGAAATATTTTATAAGTTGATTCCTAATCAGATCAATTAATTAATTAATTAAACCAGTGGTCCTAAATAAGTTTACCAGGAAATAAAGTACTGTAATTTTTAAACCGTTTAAGATGTCGGGTTAATATTTCAAATGTATGTTCTTGATAATGTAAAGATATTTTATTACAATTAGAATTAGAAAACTGTATGTATGTATAAATATTTCTAAGAAATTTGGAATATACATTATATTTTTGACACTAAAGCCTGTCATAGGGTCATAATTTTGTCTTTGAGATAGTGTTAAACAGATCATATAAACAATTTATAAAGAAAATTGTGGTTAACTAGAACATCTTATTTGTCATAACATTAATTCCCAAAATTAAACAATTTGTTACAAAATGTCAAACGGGCTTAAGAAGTACTTATTTCATTAATAAAGCATATAGACCAGTGGCTGCAAAAATGTTAAGAAAGATCCATTTATGCACTTAATTAAGTATTACCGTGAAAAAAGTATTATAAATAAGAAAGTATGAGTCAGTCTACAGGTACTACAAAAAACAACAGATAAAGCAACTATGTTGCACAAATTTTTCTATCGTTTCTTTCTAAATAAACGTATATATCTTGACGGTACGAATCCACTCTCTAAACTAAACTAGCTCATAGTCATAATGAAATAGCAAAACGCTGTTGGTAGATAATAAAACTAATGCAGTTGAAGCATCGATCCAAACTATTTAAAACTAAACTTATTCAGACATTTACACATTTGCTCATTTACACGAACGCCTCTTGCATTAAACATTAGCATTCATGGGTTCTGGTTTCACCTGATCTTGATATAAACTTGATTTTGATAACCAGCTGTAGATGAAGTAGATAACCTTTCCGATAGCATGGTGTGTCAGTGAGTGTGTGTAAGTGTGTGTGTGTGTGTGTGTTTGTGTGTGAGTACCGTTCCGTTCTGCAGAGGTCAAACTGTATGTAGGAAGAGATGAAACTTTGCACTTGGAAAAATGAGATTGAGGCATTTTTAAACTGTTAATCATCTGCTATTTAATGGGATTGAGTCAGTAAGTAATTGATGGAAGACATTTTTGATATCTTCGATTACAATGTTGCCAGTAATAAGTATAAATATATAATATATTACAAGCGTTTAACATGAGAAAACAATTATTCTAATGTGTCAAATAAAAAGTAAATGCTCGGGTTTAAATCCCGATGACTGACAATCTTTTCACAATTTACTTCGTTTATAAAAGATGTAAAGTTACATACAAAATTATGAACTTAAAGATGGGCGTGTTCTTCCACAAGGCGTAACTTTCTACTAGTGCTGTGAGGATCCGACCAAACTTGGATCCGAGTACGCGGATTTCAAAATATCCGGTTCCTCGGATATCCGATGTTCGGATATTGAAGCGGATATCCGTAAATTTAATTCGGATTTGGATCCGGATCTGGACTTGGATCCGGATTCAATGTTTTGTTTACGGATCCGGATCCAAATTTTAATTCTGGATCCGATTCTTCATTTTGAATGTGAAGGCAAACCCCTTTAAAATAGCCAGGTAGTTTGTGCAAATGTAAAGAAAAAGAATTTATACTTTCCCAGAGTCCTGTTTAGTAAATGATGAATAAAAAAATACAAATTTGTATTATTACACATATAAAGTAGCATATTAATATGACATATTCATATTTGAAACTAAGACCTGATACGAAAACCCGTTTCCAAGATTCGATATTCGAATCCGGATTTAAGATCCGATACTTACATTCGGATTCAAAATCCAATACTCAGATTCGGATCCAAAATCCGATGCTCAGATCCGGATCCAAAATCCGAAACTGAGATTTGGATCCGGATATATCCAGATATTTTTGGATCCGAAACCGAAACTATCTGGATCCGGATCCCGCCACTACTTTCTACAGACACCTAGCATTGTGTTTTAAGCGGCATTTACATCGAAATCTTGGACAATATTACAGAGATCCCTAATAATGTTAGATATTACACAAAAAGGCAAATTCGCAGATGTGTTGATATGATGCGCTATTTTCAAAAGGGATGTATCAGGCCTTATGTGGGCCGAGTGAGGTGAAGCCCTGATTTTATCTTCTGGCCCGACCAACGACAAAACTTCATTTGGTTTGTTTTGATTTCGGCTGGCCAGACAGAGACAACTAGAGATAGTGATATGTTTAGTCTCGTTTGAGCATTGCTCACTGGAGGCGCAAGTGTTCTTAATAATCTTTGGAAATAAAAATTAAAATTACTAAATTATGATTAAAACCAACAAACGAATTATAATCCAACATATTTTAAGTCCATTAATTCAGTACCTATCTACCTTAATAAATAACATATCGGAATTAAAAAAAACTTCTTATTCTTGTTACATTGTTTACAATAACTTTCGTTTCGTGGTGTATTCTAATTTTAAAATAAATGTCGAAAATTAAACTTAATAATTGTATTCCGTGATTGTTCAGAGGGTCTTAAACAAGTATATGATCCTGCAAAGGTGTTAAAATATCTTGTAGCAAATTTCTGCCTTTCAATATTTGGAGCCAAAATGGCGAACTGCTAGTGGATCTCGTCACTTATAAAATGTATTTAAAAATGCCTTCTTGTTACAAGAATAGGTCTGAAAAGGGTTTTCGACTATTTAGGATACTATGTGAAAGAAAAAGAAAGTTACTGTAACTTTATAAGAACTGATTTGTTGGTTGTTAGGTTGGTTTGTTGAAGTCAATAATTTTGTATTTTGTAATTATAATACATAATTAATAATGTTCTGTATATATTAATTTCTTAAGAAGGAAAATAGTTCCAAAAATTATTTCAAACAAAAATAGTATTTATGGTAAAGGAACAATAAGATTATTTTACTGTATAATGGCTTGTTGGCATATGCAAACAGTGAGCGGTAGCCGCTTTGTCATAATTACGATATTTATAGTTTTATTGCTAGACCCAACAGTCAAATTTTTCTAGGTATATGAAATATTATTTGGAACTCATTATAGAATAAGTCAATTGCCCCAAATAAAGTTTACAATTTATTTGGCTGAAAATGGAAAACAGAAATATGAATACACCCAGTAAAAGATAAAAGCTATGAAGATTTTTTCTTTTGTTGTTAAAGTAGACCTTTAAAATATCTGTTTTCATTTGTTAACATCCTGTATATTACGCATATTAGTTTTGCCTTTAATAAACAAATGAAGCATAAATATCAACATCAACAATAATCCAGAAGCAATAAGTATTAATCGACAATTTAAAAACAAAACCCACCTATAAAGAACATAAACATCTCAAATGCCTTTATATTATGCGTCACGTCTTTGCTTTCATATACATCACGTGTTTCATATCAGAGTTAGTATAAGAAAACAATGCAGTTTGCAGCCCGTTGTACACCGCCAAAATCACATCAAACAGTCACCGTAATTTGGTAGGTGAACAGCTAATATATGTGTGAGTGTAAATCACAGTTTTCTTTCAACCTTGTACCGGGTTATTGATATAGAATGAGTAATATTTTATATCAATTTGTTCGGGTTTCGTTGTAACTGAGACGACGTGAAGCACTTCACATAAAAGAGGTAAAGTTATATGGAAGAAATTTGAGGCTATATTGGGATTTCCCGCGCTTTTGTTGAAATACAGAGAAGTATTTTAGGTTAAAATTCTTTGAAATGTTTCTGTAATATATCTATGTAAGTGTTTTAATGGAGTTTGTGGTATGTATAATCAGCATTATTACATAATTTAAATTGCATATTAAGTATATCGTTGATAACTAAAACATGTCTGGCATGAAGTGTTATTAATTATTAGAGTTAAGTATAACCATGCCACTTATAACTTTCCGAGAAAGGTGTTATATAGACATTTCATTTACTAATAAAAAGTGTGTATGAATGTGTGTGTATGAATGTTAAACATATTTTTAATATCTATTAATAATGTAGGTCCTCCTTTCACCATATAAAATTATACATTCTAAAACTACATATTTCGATTCGAAAATATTTAAAATCAATTTCTATAATATCTTAAAGTATTTATTTAGTGTTTTAGGGTTGAAATATTATATTTACAGTAAAATATTTTCAAAATAATGATTGTAACATGTCAACTTTTTTTTCGTATATTAATATATTAGGCAATGTAGAAACAAATTTAAACAATTATTCGTGGTTTTAGGATTGAAATATCGTATTTAAGGTATGCCTAAGAGTCTGGTATCCTGATCGACGCCAAAATAACTTCGAATTTTTAAATGGCACAAAATGACCCTCTCGAGTGCCCGCACAATACGAATATGTCACCATTACTGATATTTGCATATAAAGCAGATTGTCACACCCAGTAATGGGTAATATAATTTAAAAAACATTTCTGTAGTGTTTTGTAAATATTGTTCTTCTTGATTTCTACCTCTTTCGTGTAAGCCCACTGCTTCCGTTCCGGGATAAAATCCCTCAGCTTCCCGGCCAGTGCAAAGTCCGCAGACTTCCTGGTCACTACACTATCCCTATCCCTACTCTCCCTTCGGAGACTCGTGGTGTATCTGGACATAGTTGGCACGCACAGTCACTTGTTTCAAGCGTTGTAAAACAATTGAAATCACAGCCGGGCTTAGTATAACGTTAACTTAACAACACTATCGCAGTCAGCCGTGAACTGACGTCTGCAATGTCTGCATTTCTCAAACAAGCGACAGTCGGAGTCACCGCTAACTAAGAGGTGACCATATGGTAAGGAGCCCACTATATACGCCTACTGCGATTATGGGTAATATTGCGTAGAAATTAATTTTCAATCAATAAATGCATATTCTGAATGTTACACTTTGAATTTACCTTTTACATTAAATAAAATTGCGTTATCGATACTTAGAAATATTGCAGGTGTATTTTTTTAAAGATAAAAATATTAGAAACGATTTTTAAGGTTCGGAAAGTATGCCAAATAATGTGTTATATATAGGGATCCCTAGAACGTAGAGATACAAAGTCAGGTAACTTAGACAAAAGTTGCATTATTTTCTTTCATTGCCAATACTTATAAATGGTGTCCGTGCATTTTCTTCAAAGATTAAAGTTTCGGGAACAGTTTTTAAGGTTCGTACAGGATCCCATATAACTCGCCCTATATAGGGAACGCGTGAACGATAAGATATACCAAGTCAGGTAACTTAGACAACAGTTGCATTATTATCTTTCAATGTCAATACTTATAAGTGGTGTATGTGCATTATCTTCAAAGATTAAAGTTTCGGGAACAGTTTTTAAGGTTCGTACAGGATCCCATATAACGCGCCCTATATAGGGAACGCGTGAACAATAAGAGATACCAAGTCAGGTAACTTAGACAAAAGTTGGATTTTCTTTTATTGTGAATACTTATAAATGGTGTACGTGCATTTTCTTCAAATATTAAAGTTTCCGGAATAGTTTTTAAGGTACGTACAGGATGCAATATAACGCGCCCTATATAGGGTATGCGTGAACGATAAGAGATACCAAGTCAGGTAACTTAGACAACAGTTACATTATTATCTTTCAATGTCAATACTTATAAGTGGTGTATGTGCATTATCTTCAAAGATTAAAGTTTCGGGAACAGTTTGTAAGGTTCGTACAGGATTCCATATAACGCGCCCTATATAGGGATTGCGTGAACGATAAGAGATACCAAATCAGGTAACTTAGACAAAAGTTGCATTATTTTCTTTCATTGTCAATATTTTTAAATGGTGTTCGTGCATTCTCTTCAAAGATTAAAGTTTCGGGAACAGTTTTTAAGATTCGTACAGGATCCCATATAACTCGCCCTATATAGGGACGCGTGAGCGATAAGAAATACCAAGTCAGGTAACTTATACAACAGTTGCATTATTTTCTTTCATTGTCAATACTTATAAGTGGTGTATGTGCATTTTCTTCAAAGATTAAAGTTTCGGGAGCAGTTTGTAAGGTTCGTACAGGATCCCATATAACGCGCCCTATATAGGGATTGCGTGAACGATAAGATATACCAAGTCACAAGTCAGGTAACTTAGACAAAAGTTGCAATATTTTCTTTCATTGTCAATACTTATATAAGTTGTGTATGTGCATTATCTTCAAAGATTAAAGGTTCGTACAGGATCTCATATAATGCGCCACTATATAGGAATTGCGTGAACGATAAGAGATATAGTCAGGTAACTTAGACAAAAGTTGCATTATTTTCTTTCGATGTCAATATTTACATGATGTATATGATTCTTTTTTTTCCAAAATTAAACTATAGGAAACGATTATGGTTGGTATCCCATATAATGCGTCCTATATAGAAATCTCGAAATGTCACTTAAATACAACAAGAATATTTATTATGTAGCGTACTTATCCCAGGGCACTAAATAATCTCCTAATACTGGACTAATCGGGAATTTAATCCCGACAGCTTATATTGATGAATAGGATAAACCCTATGGTGCTCTTTTCATAACAGATTTAAGGGTCCATAAATGACGACTTGTAAAACCCTGTGGTGCAATAAAATATATCGTAAAACCATTGAAATTTTTCACAAAAGCTTGGTACACAACAATAGAAAGATATATATCTGCGAGAAAGAGTACTGTTTAGCCTGTACTCTGCTTCCGAGTTCTAAAAAATTGCTTATAATAACGGAACGCTTTGTTCGATTAGGATGAAATATAGACAATAATTTTTTGAAGTACTTGAAAGTGAAAAATGTACTGAAGAAAGTTGAAAGGAAAGGACAAAAATAAACCTGAAGAAACTTCAACGAAAGATGAAGAAATAAACCTCTCTACCACAAAAAAGTCAGACACTAAAACAAAACAATCCATTCTCCGATAAAATTAACGACTTGTTTCTCCCAACATGACTCAAATCAAATCTAACCTCAATCTCTTATGTTCATATTTCAAATCCTGATCGCGCTGCACACTTGTCAAGTGATAGAACAAAACACGGTCAGTTACTGGGGCGTGGTTAAGAAAACATCCACGTATCGCCAGCACACTTGATCATTTCTCGCGTGTCTTAGATCTCCTTGTATGGTAACGAACATTGTGACGTCACAGAAAAAAAGCACCAAAACAATTTGTAGTTTATTCAAATAAGAATAAAAGTGTGATGAAAAATTTTAGCAGTGAGTCATGGACAGTGACCTTGGGAGTTTTTGTTTTTTATTTGCAAAGGTTAATTGATTTTAACACCAAGGAGGCGTAGTATTTTTTGTTTTAGGTGTTGAACTTGATGATAATATATTTATAGGTTATATTTAGTATATGCATGCAATTCTGCAATAATGCAACGAAAATTGCATATACGATTATTATTAACATTCTAAAAATATCAGTAATAGTTCTTATGTATTGTCTGTTCAAAGAAATACTGAATCACTTTTTTCATAGTTTTTTTTTCTAATGTTATTTATATACTCAAGTTTCAAGTCAAACGCAACGTGTATGCATGTTAACTGAGAACACTGCTATACATTTATACTTGCGTCATATTAATTATATCATGTTTCCGGCTTATTTTACCACATTTATCCGATTCCTAACCAAAAATGGTTTTTTGGCATTGAAAATTTCTAACGAAAAATACAATTATTATTCACTTTTTTCAACAAATAGTCATTTATCATTCAACATTGACATTGTCAAGTCAACTAATAAAATTATGGTATTATTCCAAAAATTAAACTGTTCTTCATTTTATTAAGTGTTGATAATTTTTAATGAGAATGTAACAACTTCCTTGGTTCCTTGGAAAATTGTTATATCGGCAATGACATTACCACAATGTAAATTGTATCTTTAAATAGAATATGATATCATTCTACGTATGACCATGCATTGCAAATTATATATTAGTATTATGCAGTTAGTATCGTTTTTAAAATAATTTTCATTTATATTTTACGTTGAAAATAATGAAATAAACTGCAGTTTGACAGTTTTCAAACATATATTGATCGCCGAAATATGCCGGTTTTTATATTAAAGAGAAGTATAGGTACCTCCGCTATTACATAATTTTTACAGATCCGCCCATTCAATAAACATTTATAATAGATAAAAGTTGTAAAAAAAAAATTACCTCAATTTCCATCATGTTGATAATATATTAAAGTTCATTTAAATATATTTTTTCATTCAGGACACACATAAATGTTTAAATTATAATACAAGCTACACAAAAGCAATTAAAAGTTGTTAATTTGCAATAAAACAAATAAAAACAATCCTTTAGGTTATGTTAAACACAGCAACTAAAAATAACCTACCACACCAAACTACACGAGTTAACTGAAAGCGACAACATGAAGGACGGAATTTTGGCGCAAACTCGGATCAAGAAAATAGGGAAACATCAAGAAAACACAGTTTTACGAGAGAAATTATATTGGAAACAACAAAATATAAGTTTTTCTTACGATTATTTTTTTTGAAAAAGAAAATTAAAATGGTATTTATTCAATACATAATTATACATTGTCCAAATAACCTACTCTACAATATATTTTTTATAAAAAAAACTGATGAATCCTTAAGAAAATTTGAAAGTAAAAAGAAATGAGATGTTGCACATCCAAATTTAATTTATTAGACATACGAAAAGAGTGACAAACCAATTATCAACACAATCACACATTAAAACTTTTAATATTACGAACTAATTCTATGTATACAGAAACAAAATGTTCATTTTCTAAACATATGGTCATTCTGAATGGTCACTCGAGGTCTGCCGTTTCATCGATTTCAACGCCTTTTCTCTCAATTTTCTTTCATCGTCATTGAGTACTTCAACGTCGCTGGTTTCGCTTTGACTACTGTCCGCCTTCTTCTTCTTGTGTTTTTTATGTTTCTTTGAATGTTTCCTTTTCTTTTTATGCTTTTTATCCTTCTTACGTTTTTTAATATCTACATCATCCTCGGATTCAGATCCAGATTTCGGCTTGGATTTCTTTCGTTTTTTCTTTTGAATTTTCGAGTCCTCACTTTCTGACGAAGAGTCGCGTCTATGTTTTTTCGGTTTTTCTGAATCTGATTCAACTCCGGAGCTGTCGTCGCGTTTTGGTTTGGACTTTTTAGAGTCCTTTTGGTCACTGTCGGAGGAATCGTCCCGGCGAGATTTTCGAACTTTGGTGGAATCTGGACTGTCAGATCTGGTTCGTTTGGATTTGGGTTTGGATTTTTTGTCGCTGTCAGAATCGGGACTAGTGTGTCGTTTGGATTTCTTGGTTTTGGTGTCTTCGCTGCTATCGCGTTTGGTCCGTTTGGTTTCTTTAGTCTTTTTAGTTGGCACCTTGGAATCTGAGTCGGAGCTGTGTGCTCGTTTGGATTTTGAAGGCTGGTCGTCTTCGCTATCGCTGGAAGATGAATCTCTTTCGCGTCGTTTTACTCGTTTTTTGAGTTTTATTTTCTTTTTGACTTCACGTTCGCTGTCGGTATCGCTGGAGGAATGACTATCTGATTCGCTCTTATGCTTTTTAACTGGTTTCTTTGTTGGTTTCTGGATATCTTTTGCGGGTTTTTCTGCAGTTTTGCTCACCGGGGCTTTTTCTTTCTTGTCCTTCTTGATTTCCTGGGTCTTAGGGAGGACAGTAGCAGTAGGTTTCGTTGGCTTTGGAGGGAACTCATGTGCTTTGATAAAAGGTGAAGGTGTACGAGATAGACTTCTGCTGTATCGTGGTTTGAACGGTTGTACGGTGGCAGTTTCGTTAGGACTAACACTTCGAGACTTGGATTTTTTATTTTCTTTTTTAGTATCTTCTTTAATTTCAATTTCACTGATCTTCCGTTTGGGTTCTTCTGGAACTTTTTCGGGTTTCTTTTCTGGTTTTTTCTCTTCGACTTTGCGCGAATCAGATTTGCGTTCTTCCTTTTTCTCTTCTTTCTTGTCGATTTCGCGGTCTGATTTTCGGTCGGTGTTGTTGGCCGGTCTGTCGACGCGCTGGTTTCGAGCGCGAACTGGGCTGGATCTACGACGGTCTCTTGATGATCGACGCCTGGACTGCCTGGATCGGCTACGAGAGCGGCGTCGTTCTCGCGAACGACGCTCACGGGAGCGCCGATCGCGTCTGTCTCGGCTTCTGGTGCGCCGGACTCGCCTATCCCTAATGAAAGAGTATAAGTATGGTCTACTATATAGATGGGGAAGAGATGGTTAGTAGGCAGTTAGTTAGCATGCGAAACAGAGTGATGTAATCCTGCACGATTGCTGCTGTTGGAATGGTTCCTGGAACATAATTGGTAACGTTTGTATTGTACCTGTCTCTGGAAGTGCGTCGCGTACGACTGTTGGAGCGACGCCTAGTGCGGCTGGTGCGACTGGTGGACCGGCGGCGCGTGCGGGAGACGGAACGCCGGCGACTACGGCTGGCGGAGCGCCGTCGACTGCGGCTGGCAGAGCGACGCCTGGACCGGCTGCGACTGCGGCGACGACGGTCCCGTTCCCGCTCCCGACTGCGTTCCCGCTCTCGGTCTCGCTTGCGTCTAGGCGACCTTGAATTAGACTTACGTCTCTTATTTTTGTCAGACTCAATGTCACTATCTGAACTGTCTTTATTTGAACGGTAGTGTCGCTTTTTCTGTACACTATCCTCTTTCTTTCTTATCTCAAAATCTTCGTTGCCATCTTTCGAGGCAGAGCTAGTGTTTGATCGATCACGAGTTTTGTCCTTACTTTTAGAGCGGGACTTGGACTTGCGGACTGGCGAGCGCTCGCGGCTCGGGGACTTGCTGCGCGACCTGGACCGGGACGGCCGCGACGAGCGGGACCGCGACCGAGACCTCGACCGGGACGCCGCCTTCTTCGTGCCCGCCATCGACAGCAGCTTCGCCTGTAGCCGCGATATGGCTTGTGCTGCTTCCCTATATAACCGCCAACATTAAACACCCCCCCAATCCTTGCACCCCTCTATATGCCTTACACGTTATGCTTGGGTCCGGTCAGTGGAGGCACGGTGACCGGGATGGCGTTGTCCGGCTGCGGTGAATCGTCCCTCAAGTCCCTGGCAGGGCTGGCGTTTCCGTTATCCGTGGCCTTGCGCTCCTCGGACCCCGACTTGCTGCGACTGCGGCTGTGGCGCTCCCGCGATTTGCGCCGCGTTCGAGACCGCGACCTCGACCGTCGCGAATGACTCCGCTCCCGCCGTTTTTCGCTGTCTGCTCGCTTCAGATCGGACAGCTTCTCCTGCTCCTCCTATAAACAAATTTCTGTCGTAAAAAGTCAACTGTTTGGGGAAAAAGCGGTTAGAAAATGTCAAGTGATGCCATCTATAAAACATACTACAAATTATAACATTGTAGAAAATCTATAATCTGTAATGTTTAACTGTCAAATCATTCCACATTTTATTATTTATTAATAAAACATTACAAGAGTGAAAATCTCGTCTTACTATTCGTTTTTTAATTTCGTCTTTTTTCCTTTGTAACAACGACTCCGGAATCCCTGTAGTGCTCTCCTGCGCAGAAATCAGCATCGTCCACAGCTCCGCCATAAACGATCTCGCATTCCGCCCGTTCAAGAATCCTGTTAAATTTATCTGCATCTTTTTTGGATCTGGAAACTGCATATACTAAAGTTAAACAAGGTCACGCGCTAAAAAAACAAACTCAATACCTTAACTTCCAGCTGATTATAAATAAATTCTACAACAACGTCATCATCCATTCGTAAAATTTCTGTGATTTTTTCTTGAATCCACGGCTTGATAACGTCAAGTTTAACTTTAGACATATCAACCTATAAATAATTATAAATAAACAATAAGTTTTAAATAGTTTAGAGCCTAATTTCTAACCCGTTGACTCAAACAATCTCCAAATTTCATTTGCTTGAGTAATTTCTTCTCCTTGTCACTAAACCGATTATCTTGTTCGGTAGTTGTCCCCTGGAATATAACCCCATCGATAAAACACAATAGATAATATAAATACGCAATAACTCACCGTGTACATCATTTTGATGATTTTTAATTATTAACAAAAACGTGAAACAAATATCTTCGCACAACAAACAGCACGTCTCTTTCCTTTACACAAGCCGGCTGTTTATAACAAAAGCTAAATTAACCCATTTTCATCAACGGTGCCATGTTTTTCCCAGAGAAGATTTTGAGTTCGTAAAAATAAAATACGTTAGGGGGAACTTTATTCACATACTTTAAACACTTGTGTATACGCAGCAAGCACTTCTGTCTGCATTTAATATATAATGTCCACACAAAATGGCGAGACTCGCGTGGTGGAAAACTTCGCGTCGTGAACTACAATAGTGAAATGGGGAAGGGGAAAACTCATGCCTGACATCTATATTTTCATATGGAACTAGATTTACGCGCCAAAAAATAATCACGTTTATTTATTATATTACATTTTTATTAAAGTATAAATAAACTTAAACCTTAGTAAAAGGTCAACATTCTTTAAAAATACTTATAAAATAATCTAAATTTGTATGTATTATAAAAAAAACTCATGAACTATAAATAAATAATACAATAAACTTTTGTATAAATAAATATCCACATCACAAAAAACTCTCCTATAATGTACATTAACATAAGTAACAACGCGTACTTATATCGTTTCGTTGTTCCATATTTACAATTTCGGAATCGACGATATAGCATTTGCCTCCTGCGTTGATCCACTCGCATATTTTGGACGGCAAACACACCCACTTTCAACTAATACATAATCTTGACCTGTTAAAGTTACTGGACCTAAAGGGATAACTAAAAACAAATAGGGAACGTATGTCTGGGTACATTCTCCTCGTACAACATCACATTCTGAACTTTCACACACTTCAAATACTACTTGTTGTAGTAGATCAGGGAATTTTTGAACGATTGTTACAGGCTGACCTGAAGTAAGACTTACTCCGTACATTGGGGCGGTTGTATTGTAGCGAGTTTTGCACAATCTTGAAGGAGTTGCACCGCATTCATTTGCTGGGGAAGTATTTAGTGCTCTTCCTATAAATACAACAAAAAACAATATTTAAATTAATTTTTATTATGTTTACAACAGATTTTACTTAGAAATTTAAACAATTTTAAACGAAAAACTTGTTTGGCAAATGAAAACAATACTGCTATCGACATCTGTAGAACATTTTTCAAACTAAATACCTTGAATTAACGGTCAATATTTAAAATATGAAAACAGTGTTGCGTATCAAAACATACATATTCTTACGTGAAATGAAGTATAATATATAAGCTAGTGTCCTCATGTGCAAAATTCAAGAAAAACACGTTGCATAAATGTACAGTTATTGACCTAAACCAAGTCGTAATCTCAAGTTTATTTACAAAACATTTGTTAGTACCGTTTAACTGTTTGAGAATTATTGACAAATATACCTGCTCTAGAAACGGTAGTTGGATCTAAATTATATTTATGTGCATTTAGAAGAGCTTGTCTTGTCAACTCGGGGTCTATTACTCGTCGAGATGATCTGCCTGTTCTGCTACTGCCCCCCCACATATTTGAACCGCGAAAGGATTTCGCTATAGCTGCACTAAAAAAAATAATATACAAAAATATTTTACCATGTTTAAAATACAGATTTAATATTTTCTTTCATGTTTACAAACATAAAAACATATTTTATAGCTTTATTTGTACATATTTTAAATCCAGCAATTCTATTCAAAACATATATTCAATATTTTGTGCATTTTAGACTTATAATGTTAATAGTAAACTATTTTTAGACAAACTTTATCTGGTTTTTCGTCTCTAAACCAAATTAACAAATTTTAATACTGACATTGTTGTATAGTATTTCAAATATATGTATTTGAAATAGATTAAGTATTTTCAATAATTATTTGAAATACTTAAAAATAAAAGTATTTTGTATATTTTGTTCAAATACTTTTCACAAGTATTTTATATTTTAATACATTAAAATACTATTATTTATATGAAATACTAATTTTCAATATTTGAAATATTTTTTTATTTGAATTATATTTTTGTATTTAAATAAATAAATATTGTTACCCATTGCTGGCGTGGAGAGTGCACCACAGGGGTCATTTTTGTGCCATTAAATTTCGGAGTAAAATTTGGCATCGGTCGGGATCGAACCCGGGTCCCCAGATTCGTGACCAAACACTCAGACACAAATATTTGAAATACATTTATGTAGTTATTTAAAATAAAAACCTTCCGTTCTATGAGGCCTGTTATAATAATTCCTTAATTTTATTTAAGTTGAATATGAAAAACATATTTACAATACAGTCAATATTTTATTAATTTTTAATTAATTAAAAGTAAAAGTTTTTGAAATATAGGTATATTTCAAATACTAAAAAAATAATTCTATTTTATCAAACATTTGAAATACTCGTATTTAGTATTTTATATTTTGTATTTGAAATACGTTTTTTCAAATATTTTATACAACACTGAATACGGGGGTCTCTTCTAAATGTATTCGCTGTAAGTTAAAAATTGTAATTTATTGTTCATTTTGATCAGATAGATTTATTTTGATTAGTTTCGCCCAGAATCGTGAAATTTCAGAACAGATGTTAATATATGTTTTTATATAAATACAATCAGTAAATAATAACTTTATTCTTATTAAAATCGTTATTTAACATGCTTCATTATTTATCTAGGGAAATAAAAATGACAAGTACTCCCTAGGGAAATAAAGAGATTCAAGGCCATTGACTGGTCATTTAGGAAGCAATATGTTCAATTTTAATTGATATTGATTAACAGATTATCGAATATTATCAATTATATTTATTTTGGAAAAAAGATAATGATTTTTGTGAAAAATTAAAAATAAATTGTTTTTTTCATTATATGATTCCGTATTTTATGTTAATTTTAGAATTCTATTTAAATTTTTATGTGGAAGTGTGATTATATGTATATAAGTGGAGTGTGGATATACTTACGAAGGATATGGCATATCGTTAGGCCCCAAACAATCAGGACTATCTGTTAAGGCATCGCCCCACAAATATTTGAGCCCTATACCCCCTCCTTCACATTTTGTTGTGGCGTTAACTGTTGTTATTGTGCATAAAATTATTAGTAACTAAAACAAAATCATTAATTTAGTTTTCAACAAGAAACAATAATAACGTTGCCATGGTGATGGGTGTTCGTTATAATAGTTTATTACAGTGACTGGTAAATTGCGCGCGTAATAATATATGTCAAAATAAGAAGGAGTAATTTCTCACAAAGATAATACTTTAATACTAGTGTTGTTATGGTTTATTATTTCACATAAATCTACCAAATGCTCTCAGATCTCATATTATAACGGTCAGTAATAGTTTATCGCACTTCCGTCTTTCAGTACTTTGTAAATTTAATTAACTATAAAAAAATGCGGTAATACAACAGTAATTTATATTCCTATCAATTTCGTTCTACATTTGCAGCTGTTACCATTTTATATTATAAGTAGATCATTTTCCCATTTATTGTCTTTTGATATACCATGGCTTTGTTGGCGTTAATTAGAAAATTAATTTTTATGCTGATTGTTAATTGCAAGGACTTGTCATTAGATATACCGGAAATGCTTTACCGGTTCGTAATCTCAAGAATTTGAAAGGTCCATTAAAACGTACGAAAACAAAAGTGTGTAACGTAGGTGACACACTATAATAAATCAATAGAAAGCCGTAACCAATACACAAACAATATCTAAACTGCAATAATTATAAATAAAAAATAAATAAATGCATTTAGTAAAGTTTCTCATTTGGATTCAACAATTTCAAAAGTAATCGCATAATCTTATGCCTGTAGTGTTCGTGAGTAGGATTTGTATGATTAAGCGCACAAATAAGGAAATTGACTGAGATTTTAAGAGCAAGTAAACCGTGCAGTTATATTATGAAAATAACGGGAAATCCCTCTATTTCATTTTTACTTAACATGTCTTGTTGCTAATAACAAACAAACAAACATCAAATTAACTTAAACAAAGTGATATTATAACATATAAAGATGCTACGCGTCGAGCTTTAAACATTCCTCGTGCTATAATCTTTTAATTTTAATAATACATTAATAGATATTAAGGATACAAGTTCGATATAGCGTTGATAATGAAACGCGTGTGATGTTAAATCACGAGGCGATGAGCCGAGTGTTTTAATCACGCAAGTTTCATTATGAGGCTATATCAAATGAGTATCCTTCAATATTTTATCTACGACAGTTTAAATTGATCTTAAAATACATTTTTCATTTAATTTTTGACATAATGAGAAACATTGAAATGTTCATTCGTAGCCTACGGTATTAATACGTATGAGTGATTTAATGGTACTTAGTGTCATTATGAGATTCAGAATGAAACTGAGTGTCATTAAATCACTCATAATGACATTCAAATTAATAACAACTTATGGCTATATCAAACTGTAATTTATTATTTTACTGTAGTGTATTTACTAATGAGATTTGATATATTTTTTAATTATTAAATTTTTCAATGTTTACTCTATTTTTAAAATCTTTATCAATGAAACAAATACTGCATTTACTTAATTTATTTCAATTTTATTATCTCACTGTGTACCTAGATATTTCAATTTCAACTGTGTACCTACTATTGTATATTCTTATAAAGAATACAATAGAATATAACAATGTCAACCTTTTTTGTGTCCCACAATAAAAAACTGTTTAAAATTCAGATCCTCCGACAACCCGAGCAGGTAAACAAAACTTAGTCATATTTAGTAAGCCTTTGAGGAATTTAACGTCGGCGTGCTGTGCTGATCCTAACCTCAATGTCCGTGCAAGAATCGTCAACAAGAATACAGTTACGAGGTCAATGATCACTGCACAAGACCTGTACATCGGTTCTGCCGGTCTTTCGTTATACTGTTATCACTAACCGATTGCTAAATACAAATACAATAATCACCACTTAACCGGAAGTCACGAAGCGTTGATTACAACAATGAAGAATTGTAAGAACAAATTTAAATATTGTTTATAATCAATAAATTATAAAAATAACTAATAATTAATGTAATATTTAGGGTTTGAAAAACTTACCAATGTTAAATGTTTATTTTTCATTATCCTATTCATCATTATTTGAAGATTCTTCCAACAATTCATTGTTAAAACTTAAACAAAATAATTGTTAAGCACTCATTGTATATTATTGTAATCAATGAAAATCAATTGTAAATATCCGAAATTTTAATAAAAAAAAATGTGTTCTATTCAGTGTTAGGCATTCAATGCTAGTTCTTCAGGTAAACTGTGGTCGGTGGTCGGCGCATTCTTGGCCATCAAGTTCAAGAACAAAAATTATTTGAACACCAGAGTGGGGATATGTTGGAAGGGATAATGAGGTTACTTTTGTCAAAGTTCTGTTGTGTTTGACTTATATTTACTTGGAAGAAGCATCAATTAAGCTAAGCTTAGGAAAAATACACTAATTTGAATTTGACACAATATGAAATTAGTTTTTCCTTGTGCATTGTTTCCCAGATTAATTTAGACAAAAATGTGTCAAATAAAAGTTGTAGGAGTATAAAATTCTGCATGTAAATCAATAAACGAAATATTCATGTCGATTTTTTTCGGTATCACGACGATTCATCTAAATAAAGTTTTAATTTTTCAAAATATCCGGATCCTTGGATATCCGACGTTCGGATATCCGAAAATTCGATATTTTATTTACGGATCCGCATTCGATGTTTTGTTTACGGATCTGGATCAAAATTTTAATTCTGGATCCGATTCTTCATTTTGAATGTGAAGGCTAACATCTGGAAATGAGTTCAAATTCAAACTTCAAACCGTTAAAGTGGGCCTGTTTATTTTTACAGCGGGCTGTAAACACTATATAGCATACAAACAGTAATACATTTTATAATACCCCTCTAAAATAGCCAGGTAGTTTGTGCAAATGTAAAGAAAAATGGAATTTATACTTTCACAGAATCATATTTAGTAAATTGTGAATAAAATATTCAAATTTGTATTACTTTTATTACACATATAAAGTACTATATTATTATGACATGAATTTCATTAATTTATTATGTGCTTTTCATGAGACCTGATTCTAATATTTGAATGTAAGGTTCAGTTCTGAGAATATTCAAATCCGAGAAACAATCCGGATACTGAATTTCCATATCTAAAATCCGGTACTTTTACTCATATTCGAATCTAAGATCCGATACTCAAATCCGTTTCCAAGATTCGATATTCGGATTCCAAAACTCAGATTCGGTTTCAATAAATCCGATGCTCAGATCCGGATCCAAAATCTGATACTGAGATTTTGATCCGAAATTCGGATAGTTCAACATTCAATTATCCGGATATTTTTGGATCCGAAACCGAAACAATCCGGATCCCACCACTACTTACTAGTTGCAACTGATGTATAATAATTTATTTTTTGATTGATACCTTTTGCTGAATTTAACTGCCTTCAAAATTGATTAAAAATATTTGTCTATATTTAATTTTGTAGTAATTTCTCACCATTTGTGTCGGTTTTATAATTTGTTGAAAATGTAAACCAGCCGAATTATTATTGAGCCTGGGCTCGTACATGTATAGTATTCAAAAAAATGATGTTATATGTTTGTTCAGTATATGTTAAAATTTCAATGTATATATTAAAACAAAGCATATTACCGTATATCTTTTTGTTGTCAGTATCACAGCGAATATAATACTGTCCGTCCTATATGTATTATTCTGTATGTGAATAAAGAAGAATAAAAAATCTCGGAAAAAGTAGCACAATTATGTAAAACTTGTTTAATGATGTCAGATATAACAATAAAATATCTCAGTATTCTTGCATAATGTTATTAAGTATGATGTACATCAAATTAATTTACACAAGTAACCAAAAAAATACTTAAGAATAACTGATTCTTATGTCACAGTTCAATAACAAAAATATAACTTATTATCAATAAACGGTAGATTATATAAAATTGAAAATCTACCAACACATAGGAATAGAGTCTTCTCTGAATCTAAATGAGAGATGATGGCTTCTTCTTGTAATGATATAAAAATAGTCCGTAATCATATGTATTTATATTTATAACTGTTTAATCTTCAAATTTGATGGAGTTAACGGACATGTCTATTTGGCCGCCCCGGTAAGAGCCTCGCTTCTTTTTGGTTTTCTCGTGACGGAATGATTTTCCTTTCGTATGTTTGAGGTCCAAATTCGCGCGCTCGCCCCAAGAACCGCGGGCGCCCCTCTGCAACAACATAAATACTTTTTCACTAATTTGAAATCAAATTCGTAAGTTTATGAATTTAAAACGAAAATAAAGAGAGAATTTTTAGAGGGTTTTGTTTATGAATTTATATTATCCAAATAAAAGTTCTGTATCAAAAGTTTATTTTAATATATGGTAACTTCAGCTCGATCGATTTCTATCGAATTATTTTTTCGACTATTTCTTAGCAAAGAAAAAGTATTTTTTTTGTAGATACAGACCCAACCCTGAATAAATCGATTTTAAATAACTGACGACACGAAGGCCAAAATTAGTAGCCGTGTTAAAATAAAAGTAAAATAACCTATGTCCTAATAGTTGCTGCCTTACCTGTACAATAAATATTTTCATTTAACCTAGTCAAAAGTAATTTTCTTATTTTGTGCGGGAGCATCTCCCCCTCCACTATTCCTATTAAACCCTCCCCTTCCTCCAAAACCTCCTCGTCCCCTACCGCCTCTATCCCCAAAAGATTTTCTGTCTCCCCCAAAAGAATTTCTATCCCCACCGAAAGACTTTCTATCGCCCCCGAAACCTCCTCCCCTTTCGCGATCGCCGCCTCGTCCACGCCCTCCGCGGAAGCCTCCGCCTCCACGGCCACGGAAACCACCCCTGTCGCCGCCGCCAAAACCACCCCTGTCGCCACCACCAAACCCGCCCCTTTTGCGGTCGTTGAAGCCTCCTCGGGATCCACGGTTGCCGAAAGAGCCGCGACGGTCATCATTCTAAAGAGAGAGAAGAATTAGTACAACTATAAAGCGAGGGGCAACGTGCAATTCAATCACAATATTAGCAATTGTATTTACAAAGTTTTATTTTAATATTAAAATCTTGCAAGGGAAGCGCCCCGCTTTTAGTTGGACTATTTTTGATTGAATTGCACGTTACCTTAGCGTCAAATGAATTATCCTTGACCCGGGGATCAACCAGAATTTCTTCATCTTTTACGCGCCGATATGGGATATTTTGCCTCTATTTAAAAAAAAAAGATAAAAATACATGAAAATGTAGCATGCTTTAGAAAGAATACTACTATAAATTTCATTAATTTTTGTTAAGCTCTGCAAACCCGTATTAAATAGGTAAACAGAAATTAGGATTATTTTACATGCCAAAAGTCTTAACAAGTCTACAAATCGCTTCAAAAGATGTTTACTATGCGAAATACATGGTTTTAGACTGTTTTGCAACAAATATAAGTATTCAAAATGGCCGCCGTGGCTTTAACGCAAGCCTAAGACGGTCTGGCCATTCTATTATGGCAGCACACACTGTGTCTATCAGTATTTCCCTCACTGCGAAGATGTACCAAGAGAACGTTCTATAGAACAAGTTGTGAAACCTTTGAAAAACATATTCTTTCCTGACAAACATGGCCAGAACGACGCAGGCCAGGCTGCGGGCCAATGTTGTAGCCTTCATTGCGCCCAAGACTGGCCCTCTGGCAGTCCAGACCACAACCCTTTTGACTAGATATTGTGGTGTTAGAAAAGAAGGTAGAAGGTATGCGCTAAACCCCACTGAAATTTGGGCCAGCTAAAGAGAAGTTTGGAGAAGACAATGAGGGAATTACCGATAGATATGGTCCGTGCTGTCATAGCAAAATGGCCGACCGTCTTGCGTTAAAGCCGAATGCGGCCATTTTGAATACAAATATATTTTTTTCTACTGTAAATACTCGTCAATAAATTACAGTAGAACCCCGATTATCCGTGCGCGTTTAATTCGGGCGGCACGGATTATCTGTGGCTGCCGGCCAGAGCTAGCGCATGAACGGTTAGGTTAGAGGTTAGACGTTGGTCTCGGGGAATCCCCAATTTATGTTTACTTATTATTTTCGTGATCTGCCGATCGGCTTTTTAGTTAAATGTAAACCAACGCACAAAATGCAGCGTTCCGGTACTAACCAAAAGCGTAAGCGCAATGTTTTAACTATAGAACAAAAAATTGAAATTGTAAAACAATTTGAAAAAACAAAAGTGTTGCTAAATTGGCTAAAACATATAACATTGGGAAAGAAACGGTTCGTGACATTGTGAAAAAGAAAGCTGAATTACAGAGTTTTGTAGCTAAAGCTGACAGTGCAAGAGCTATTTCTAACAAAAACTCTAAAAGGATCAACTTTTCGAAAACTTAATGATATTATGACCAAGTGGTTCTTACAGAAAAGATCGGAAGGGGTTCAAATATCAGGATCTATGTGTAATAAATAAATTATTAAAAAAAATGGAAAATGAGGTGTTTGGATTATCCGGCAAAGGCTCGGTTACCTAAAAGTGACGAAGGTAAAAATTCAAATAATAAGATTTGCAAGACCCATAAATACATTGTATGATTTTATAAGTTTTCTTAATGTTTGTTGAAACATATTTTATAGCAAACATAAATACACCATTGAATTTACGCATTGTACGAAATAAAAATTGTTAAAATAAACTCCAGAAATTATGAAAATTGTATCTACCTGTTGTCCATTTTGCTGTCCCCCTTTGACAAAATTCCCGTACGGTTTTTTGTTGGGTGGACCACCTTCATTCTTCTCATCAAATTTCCTCTTGTTATTTTGTTGTTCTACGGGCTTAGCTTTAGGTGTCGGCGTTTCTTCTTCACTCGAACTGTCCTCGCTCGAAGATTCCTGTTTCTTCACCGGTGCTTGCACTGCAGGTTTCGGTGGTGCTTTGACAGTTTTTTCGTCCTCACTTGAGTCTGAATCATCGGAAGATGATTCTTTCTTCGCGGGAGGTTTTTGTGGGGGAGCTACGGGTTTCTTGACTTCTTCATCGGAGGAGTCTTCTTCGCTTGAACTGGAATCTTTTTTTGGGGGAGGTTTAGCAGGAGTGGCTTTTGTTGGGATTAATGCGGGTTTTTTAGCTGCTGGTTCGTCGTCTGATGAATCGTCTTCAGAGGATGATTCTTTCTTTTGAACGGGTTTTGGAGGGGCTTTGACAGCGGGTTTCGGAGCGGGTTTTTCGTCTTCTGAACTGGAATCGTCGTCGGAAGATGATTCTTGCTTCTTTGGAGCGGGTTTAACTGTGGGTTTTGCTGCGGGGGTGGTTTTAACAGCGGGTTTGGATTCTTCTTCGGAAGATGAATCATCCGAAGAACTGGATTCTTTTTTGAGAGCGGGTTTAACAGCGGGTTTAAGAATGGGTTTTGCGGGAACTTTAACTGCAGGTGTTTCTTCTTCTGAAGATGAATCCTCCTCAGAACTTGATTCTTTTTTAGGAGTGGATTTAGCAATTGGTTTAGGAGTGGGTTTAGGTGGTGCTTTAACAGCTGGAGTTTCTTCATCTGAACTTGAATCTTCATCGGAGCTGGATTCGTCTTTTTTAGCAGCGGGTTTGACTACGGGTTTAACTGCTGGTTTAGGAGGTGCTTTAACTGCTGGTTTGTCATCATCTTCATCATCGGAACTGTCTTCCGAACTGGATTCAGCTTTCTTTTGTGCAGGTTTAGCTATTACAGGTGGAACTTTTTGAGCTGGTTTCGCCGGGGTTTCATCTTCTGAACTGGACTCTTCTGAACTGCTTTCTGCCTTTTTATTTTGTGGTGCCTTTGGTCCTTTGCCATTTAATATAGGTGTCTGTTTTGGTTTGTCATCCTCTTCCTCACTACTTGATTCTTCACTACTTTCATTACTAGCTTTAAGAGGTATTTTCTTTGTAGATGTTTTTAAAAAATGATCTACTACTTCATTTAAATTTGGAGAACCTTTTGGCAATGTAGGCTAGACGGGAAATTCATAAACATTACATACCTGCATAATATTGCAACACGTGAAATAAAAAAAAATGAAAAAATAATTATTTATTGTTGCAATACATTACAATTGTTAAATCTACAATTGAAACATTGTTAAAACTATTAGATGCATAAATTTATTTAAAGTTTGCAACACGCGCGAACCCCACGTGGTTATATTCAATAGCATGTAGACACCGTTTCATTCTTCTGAGTTCAATAAAGTACAGTCCAAATAATATATAAAATACAATTACACTCACCGCATTGGTCTTCTTTTGAAATACATGTGCTAAATTCTTGTCTTTCTTTGATAAATAATCGAATATTAGCGAAGATATCACACTCGCGTTTACTGACGCAGCCATGTTTCAAAAGATTGAGAATTATATTACACCATTTGACATGAATGCAGTCATAAGCCCAAAACACAGTGCTGAAAACTTGTGAAACACGTGAAAATCTGTACATATGCTGCCATCTTTTGGAGGAACTATCAAACAAAAAGTTTTGTACTGCGGGTGCGTTCCTAAATATACTCCATGGTACAGAATATATTCAATAATTCTATCTAGAGGTTGAAGCATTTAATAAGTAATATTAATAGTAATATTACTTATTAAATGGTTGAAGGTGAAAAAGGCATGTTTACAGACCATCTGTTACTAAATAATATGAAATTTTGTTCGTGTTGAGTAAATTCTTTATTTTACTATCATTCCTGGTTTCAAAATTCTAAATCCATAATGTGTGCTGATGATCTTGACTGATTGTCTGAATCTTCAAGAAGATCTTGATAGACTAAATATTTATTTTAAGCAGAATGACTTATGCATTAACTACAGTAAATGTTCCATAATTTCTTTTTCACGTAGTAGAAATGTATTTGAATTTAATTACAATATTGATGGAAATAGTATCAGTCGTGTATCTCAAAGATCTTGGGATCATTTTAGATAAGAAATTAGCTTATGATGTACATATTGACAACGTAGTTAAAAAGGCATATAAAATACTTGGATTTATATTGCGAGTTGGATCAAATTTTAAAAATCCCACTACTTTCGTTCATTTACTCTATACTTCTATTAGATCTCAACTGGAATTTGCTGTTGTATGTTGGTCTCCACATTATCAAATATATGTGAATAGAGTTGAGGGTATTCAGCGTAAATTTATTTCTGCACTGGAGTCTAAATTTCCGAATAATCTAATTTATTTCACCCCCTTACAAAAACGTAGAGAGATGCTGGACTTAATTTTTCTTTATAAAATTATAAATGGTCAAATTGATAGTCTAACTCTCTTGAGTAAATATCTTTACGTGTGCTCATATGCTACTCGTTCATCTGATATTTTTTCTGTAAAAATGTATAGGACTAATTTTGAAATGTTTTCCCCGTTAAGTCGCCTATTGTGTTGTTATAATAATTTATTATGCTTCGATATACCCGATATATTTAGTTGCACTTTGTGTTTATTTAAGTTTATAAAAAATAGCTTCACTCATATATCTACTTCTTTAGGAGTATATTTTTCTTTTTCCATGTTAGCTAAGTTTTTGTATAATTTATTGCAAGTGTGTACTGTTATTGGGACCTTGTCCTGTCGTATGGCCACTTTTTGTAAATAAATAAATAAATTCTGCAGAACCGACCTACTCTGCAAATTATGCAACTCTGAAATTTCCGAACTTATACGGCTATACAGTTAACGAGTTAATTTTCAAACGAAGTCTTGCTCGAGGTAAATTGAAATAATTAAGTTCGAACGATTGCATTTTGTAATTCGCAGTATCAAATATGGAAAACACTATTGATTTCAGTAACCGAAAACTGAAGTCAGTTCATCTGCCTAATTTAGTTTCTAGGTATATCGAGTAAATCAATAAAATTCAATTTTCGAACGTTTAACTTAGTAAAGATAATATTCTGAAATTTTCGAATGTATACAGTTAATTTTCGAACGAAGTCTTGCTCGAGGTAGATTCCCCATATATCATCAAATTACATGAAAACTAAAATCAATGTAGTGGTCTGTGAGCAAACCGAAAACTTCAAATCATAAATGTCATTTTCATCTTTCATTTCATTGTAAATTGCGCAAAATTAAAATGTCCACTGACTTCAATAACATGAGAAATTTGTACATCACCCGTCCCGAAATTGTATGTTTGTATATATTTAACTTAAATCAAATGACTTTTAGTATTTCAGGTATCAGACGCAGGTTCAAGAAAAGATAAAGATAAATGGTTCAACTTAAATTGGAAGAACATACCTATTCTCATTCCTATAATATGGAGAAAAAAGTGCAAATAATATGAAAACATTTATTTAAATCATTTTGTGAATATAAAAAAATAAACAACAATTCTAGAAAATAAATAGTCTTTATTTAAGATATTTAGGACTCGTCACTGTCTCTATCCGATTCCACATCGGATTCCTCCCAGTCTATGTCTGAACCGTATTCAAAAATACACGGCGCGGTTTCGTCTTCCGCTATTTTATTAAATTCGGTTCCTAATATTTTTGAACTTTGGATCATCTTTGCAGTGATAGGACGTTCATCGTCCGACTCTTCATCTATTGGAATACATAAAACATTATATTTTATATAACGCATTTTCTTTTCACTGTCAATAAGTCTTGGCCAATTTTCTTCAGTGATCTTTTTCATCTTTGCAAGAATGTATAGGCCCATATTGGAATGTTCTAAGTCTTCGATTTGGTTGAACAATGTTAGGTGGACTTTGTATATTCTACCGCCGCAGTCAGTTCTAAAATTTTTGTAAATAAAATCATTATTTGCTGTAATATAAATGTGTCTTACCTGAATTTAAAAACTTGGGACTCTTCAATATCAGCTTCATAATTTTCTACGTTCGGAATTTGAATTCTGAGAGTTATATGGGATTTTGTTTGTTGCCATACTATATCTGGCGTTGAAAAATCTACCGGAGGCAATGCTTTCATGTTTGTTACATATTTTGATTTATTTTCGCTGATTTGTTCCGAAGTTCCTTCAATTTGATTCATTTTTTGAACGGGAATATTTAGCTAAAACGAAGTTTTATAATTAATGTAAGTTTTAATAAGTCTAACAAATGTAACTTACTCCGGCGAAGAACTCTTCTGGATTATTAATGACTAGGTCCCATTTATCATCAAAATCTAAGTCATCACTTCTAACAATTTCTTCAATATTTTCTTCCTCTACATTTTCTTTTTCTATATTTTCATCATCATCTGAAATAATTTTCTGAGCTATGCTCTCTTTAAGTTTATCGAAATCTATTTCAATTGGTTCATTTGTCAAAGGAATAGCTAATCCTTGCTCAGTAAAGACATTATTTATAATTGTATCATATTTTAATATATCAATTAATATCACAGAGTATTTTTTGTAGCCTGTAAATTGAGCGGGTTCTTTATCCATAATTTTAACGTAAAGATATCTTAAGATGTCGGAATTTGGTTCGGTGGCGATATTGTAAAATATGTCAGTGGCTTCGTCGAGCCAAATATCATCGGTGGGTTCTACGCCGTATAGGCTGCATTCTATAGCCTATAAAAAACATCAATATATACCTGCTGAATGTTGTAAAACTTTGGTTAATTATAAAATAACGTCTGATGAATTCAAATTTTTAAACCGCAAGAAAACGAATCACAGTGCGTATTTCTCAGCCGGCGGAATTTTCAATCGGAAGAGGCATTTCAAATACTCACAAAAAACACGCCGAATGACTCTGTAATGACATTTGTGGCTTGTCAACAGAGTGCGGTACACGGTGCGCATGTGCCAAATGCCGATCGCTGCGCTGCAACGGCGGTATTTCAAAACGGTACTTACTTTAAAAACACGCTTCGTATTATCTTGTTTAAATCTATGTAAACCGGTAAAAAAATATGAAACTTTGGTTATTTATAGAAAAAGTTTTGCCGAATTCAAAAATTTAAACCATACGTCCCTATCTCTTGTCTTTTCAGAGATAGCTGTATCTATTAGTATTTTTATTTACTTACTTGAAATGGCAATTTGGTAATGAACTCATCAGGCAAGAACTTCAATTCTTTTTTATTAACTTCCTTCCTGTCTCCATAATCTACAAAGAAACAATCTACCATATCTGATTTAATTTTAGATATTTTTACTCTCGCAAAAATATCTTCTACAGCATCATACAACGCGTAACAATAATTTTCCTTCACTTCGGTTATATTTGGAAAATGAGGTTTGTCCATAGCTTTTTTAATATCTGTATGTAATTGTTCCAATCTGTAAGAGAAAAATATATAGTTTGCGTTTATTTCAAATAGAAAATTTGTTATTTACAATGGTAGGTTTTTGCTAAGTCTAACAATAAATGAACTTGGATCAACAGCAGAGACGAAATAAACTTGGTTGAATTCTTGTAAGTTTTCCAAATGGGCCCAAGATGGTTTGACTTGAGGTTTGATTTTACTTTCCACTTTAATTTCCGGTAAGTTGTAGTTTTCAAGTGGGATGTTATATTTTTCGCATAATTTATACAATTTTTGCAGTCGAGGTATTATTTCAATAGCTTGCATGTTTTTTAAAGTTTCGCAAACGGACATTTTGTGAATGACTATTGAATAATCTTCAATTAATTCTTGGAGTTTTAGATCGTCAACAAACAGACATTCGCCTAATTGAAGTTTAATCTAAAAAAATATATAACTAATATAATTTAATTATTTTTTGGGGATAGCGTACTCTTCCTGTAAAATAGCAATTGTAGCCGCATTTTCTGAATTCTCTTTTAAATGAAGACATTAATTTGTAGGCCCAAGTTGTATCGTAATCTAAAGGGGCTACATCTGCTATGTACACTGTTACACTTTGAGGGGGATGTTCTAATATATGATTCGGTAAATAATATAATTGTGTTGTTTGTACTTGTTGATCGAAACCTACAATAACAAAAATATTTATTGGCAAAATGAATTTTTCCTCCGAGTTTTATAGAGCATCTTGCTAAAACTCATAACTCTATTAATTTTGAAGTCAAAATATCTCTCACAAGTAACTGGATCGTTTCGTATTAGAGCTTCCTCATTAGAAATAATTTTGTTTTTTCGAAGTATGAAGAGAAGAGGATGTATGAATGCGATTATGAGTGTGGCCGAGGCGAAAGAAGTCTGCTTAGATAGGAATGTGTGGCGAAGGATGAATTTTTCCTAACTATTATTGTGATCCGGATGCGGTATTTCGCTACCGAAAATCGATCACTTTAATATGTTAAAGAGTAAGGATTATGAGTGTGACGGAGGCGAAAGAAGTCTGCTTAGATAGGAATATGTGGCGAAGGATGATTGTTTCCTAACTATTATTGTGATCCGGAAGCGGGTTTTCGCTACCGAAAATCGGTCACTTTAATATGTTTAAGAGTAAGGATTTGTTGTATGATGTTGTTCTTATTGTTATCGGGTTTGTGCGAACCCACTAAGTGGGACACGCGTGATTTTATGTATGTATATAAGTTTTATTAATTCCGATGAAAGAGTTAAAAATATTGTTGGTTTACTCAGTTAACGAATTATTGCCATTAAATAAATTTGTCCAGTCACTTCAAAATTAGTAAACGGTGCCCTTTTAGAAATAATAAATAAAACTAAATGTACCTAAATCAATAAAGCGAACCAAGACTTTTTTATTAAACCCTGCCACGACTACATCTTCCAAAATCCTTGCCCTCTGGAAGTTTCCTTTCGCAATTCCTTGAACTTCCTGTACCGCAAAAATCATACCAACTTTAATTTTATTACTTGCTACCATATTAAGTTTATCTTTAACTGCCAATAATTGAGTAGCTATCAACCCAAAGGCGTCACAAATTTCATGTACATTATTGTCAGAATCTGTATGTTCTATAAGTCGACAACTATATTTTATGGGTGATTCTACGTGTAATACTTTGAATTTTATCAACCCAGACATGGGTATAGTGGGTGATACGTCTGTTTTTGGGTTTAAAATATGGCGGTACTTGCAAGAGATAAAATTTTTGCAAGCGTCAAAACAGAGAAATTTTTCGCAAAGGGTGATGTCGTTGTTGAGTTTTTCGTTTTCGCTTTCGTCCTGTAAATTCTAAAAATGGATAAATATTGTAGTATGCAGTACAAATGTATGAAATAATGTTGTATACTTCATAAATTGACACCATTACATCAGTTATTTTAGTGTTCATTCGTTGTAAAAAGTGTAATAACTTGGGGTATGGTTTAATGTTTACGTTGTCCATCATAATGTGCATAACACTTTTCTTCATATTCTGTAATAAAATATAAATACTTATTTATTATATACATTTAAAATAAATATAAACACAAATATTTTGAACAAACAACAACAATCTACCCAGTTATTGAATTGTCTTTATTAACAGAAAAGCGTTAAATATATTAGATAAAAACCACAAAGCCAACAAAAATATTATAAATATCTTTATTTATTTACATAATTCAGCAAAAAATAAAATCTTACCTCTGCTGACGTGTTAATAGGACTGGAATAATTATCCAAAAACCCTGAAAACCTGAAAGTAAACTGCGACCAATTTTCAGGCAACGAATACTGAACAATGATTTCAGCATCAGTTATTGCTAAACCCGTGTTGAAAATATTATCAGAGCACACAAGAACGAAATAATTATCTGCAGCAGTCATCCATTTTCTTTTAATATTATTTATTTCTTCTACTGCCGAATTAAGCAGTAAAGTTTCGTACATAATTTCGCTGTTATCAAGCATGCTTATTAAGTTGCGGGGAATCTGGATATCGTTACAAAGGATTAAAGTTTTTGAATCTTTGTAGACATCTTTTATCAAATCTAGAAGAAAATTATTAAATAGGATGATAGGTGGACATTGGAAAACCGGCCACTCAAAATAACTATTTTATTTATTAATTTTAAATAATTTTGAGTGGCACCTGTATTTAAAAATAACACTTACTGATAACTTTTTCTGGTTTTTCGTTTTCATTACTGAGTTGTATTTTGATATTTGCCCGTCCGTAAAGTGCCGTTTCTAAATGTGCCCCAATACATACTAAAGGAGGAAATTTGAATTTTTTAGCGAAATTCTCTATTTTCATGTTCCATTCTTGTGTTACTGTTATAACTTGTATCTGAACTAAACAAGTTCTATTTTGTAAAACATTATTTACTTTACCCATAATATAATAAATTTCTTTTGGGAAAAGAGTAAATAAATCATGTGCTTCTTCTAGAACAATATGGCATAATTTTTGCAGAGAAATCGCATCATCTTTGTATAGTTTTATCAAAATTCTTGGGGTTGTGACAACTATATCAAAACTATGTTTTAATAATCTTTGAGAAATATGATTGTTGTAATACGGAACTGATATTAATGAATGGTCTTTATCGATTCTTTTGAGGATACTATTAAACAGTCTAGAAACGTCTTCTACTACGCAGACAGTCGGGCATAAAATAATGGATTGTGGTCCAGATTTCTTTGAGATTTCCGGATGTTGGTTGTATAAAAAACTGCATAAAGCTGGCACGTAAACCATAGTTTTACCGCAATCTGATCCTGAAACGATTATTGCACTTTCGCCCCGTAAAATAGCCGACCATGTGTATACTTGAATGCTGTGCGCATTTGTATATTGTAGCGATCTCATGGCCCGCTGCACATCTCCATGAAATGCTATTAAAGGCAAATCATATGTTGCATTTACAGAAACACAACTATGTACTAAGATTCGAGGGGCGGATAACTTTTGCGTTTCATTTGCAAAGTGTCTATTATTTTGAAATGGAACATTTATAACTTCATCAGCACTTTTAAACAACAAACAAGGTCTTTCTGTATTTTTTAATGGTTCTCTCTTTTCTATTTCTTGTTCCGGGTCTTTAAAAACGCAATCTTTATTCCTCCATCCTTCACAAGTTGAACACTGACAAAATCCCGCAATTCTTTTCCGTTTCCCCCACTTGCCCTTATCTTGTTGAGTATCATAATCACTCAAACAACTTCCGAAATCAATATTTGGTGGTCTTTTTTGATTCCTGCCGCCGCGAAAACCCTGCTGAATTTTTCTCGGGCATCCGAAGTTAGAACCGGCGGCAAGTCCGTCCACTTCTTCTACAGGGGAATCACGGAATAGGGATTTTCTGGAATCGCTGGTTTCTTGTGCATCTTGATATTGGTCATCGGATGATTTAGATTTTGATGAGTAGATGCTACGGCTAACTGAGGAGTCGCTGTCGTCGGATTTTTTTGCAGTAGCAAGTAGTTTTGCTATATGTTTGCCGAAAGATTTTGGATCTTTTTCACTTTCGGATTCAGATATTGCTAATTTTATTTTTGATAGGAGTAAACCTCGTCCTGAAGATTTTATTTCCAAGTCTTTTTTGACGAAATTTGTTGTTTTTGGGGACAGGTCTTTGTCGCTTTCAGATTCTGTTGATTTTCTAAATTCTCTGTTGGTTAATGCAGAATTTTTCTTGCTAGATAGTTTCGATATTAACCGTCGGGCAGATGATTTGATTTCGGTGTCTTCCATATCAAAATCTGTTGATTTTGAGGACAATTCTCTATCGCTTTCAGAATCAGGCGTTTTTCTTATTTCTCGATCGGTAGATTCAGTATTTGTCTTAGTAGATAGTTTACATATTAACTGTCGTGTCGATGATTTCATTTTGTTGTGATCCGTGTCAAAATCTACTGATTTTGAAGACAATTCTCTATCGCTTTCAGAATCAGGCGTTTTTCTTATTTTTCGATCGGTAGATTCAGTATTTTTCTTAGTAGATATTTTAGATATTAACTGTCGTGCCGATGATTTCATTTCGTTGTGATCCGTACCAAAAGCTGCTGATTTTGAATACAATTCTCTATCGCTTTCAGAATCAGGCGTTTTTCTTATTTCTCGATCGGTAGATTCAGTATTTTTCTTAGTAGATATTTTAGATATTAATCGTTGTGTCGATGATTTCATTTTGTTGTGTTCCGTACTTAAATCTGATGATTTTGAAGACAATTCTTTATCGCTTTCAGATTCAGGCCTTTTTTTTAATTCTCGATTGGTAGATTCAATATTTTTTTTAGCAGATATTTTCGATAATAAACGACGCGTTGATGATTTTATTTGGGTGTCTTCCATATCAAAATCTGCTGGTTTTGAAGCCAATTCTTTGTCGCTATCAGTTTCAGACGTTTTTTTACATTCCATATGGGTTGGTACCACATTTTTTTTACCAGATATTTTCGAAATCATTCCGAAATGTTCTGCATCTTCAAAATCTCCTGGTTTATCTCTCCGCACATAAGAAGATGGTTTCCCAGTTGGTTTTATTCCTTCAGGACTAAATCCCACTTCTCCTCTCCCACAAGATTTCGGTAAATCCTTTTCATTGTCAGGTTCTGGAGTTGTTTTTCGAAAACCACGACCAGACGCAATGAATTTTTCATAAGCGGATATCCTCCTAGGAATTTTAAAATCTTTTCCGGGTTGTTTTGTTACATTGTCGTCATCTGATGGTGTGGTTCTGCTACCAGGTTTTGTCAAATCTTTTTCTTTTACAAATTCGGATGGTTTTCGAAAACCACGACCAGAAGCGAGGAATTTATCGAAAGCTGATGTTCGCCTAGGAACTAATAAATCTTTGCCAGATGGTTTTATTTGGTGGTCGTCCGCATCATCAAAATATTTATCTCGTCCACGACTCGACGTTACAAAATCATCATTGTTTGGTTCAGAATGTTTGTCTTTCTTTAAAATTGATTTTAATCCGGACGGCATAGTTTTTGAATTTGAAAAACCTCTTCCAAATGTGTGTTGAAAATTATCTACATCTGCCGTGCATCGACCGCGTCCTAAAAATTTCTTGTAATTATAATTTTTAGTACGGTTTCTTTCTGATTCGCTGTCAGAATCTTGGTAATCTCTCATCGAACCAAAATTGCGACCAACAGATTTAGAACGAGTCATATCATAGCGGGATCTTGGTCTTCCTCTTCCTAAAGGTTCGTTTAAAGAGCCTAACTCTTCCAAATTAAGACCAGCTAAACTAGACTCTATTTTTCTATAATTTTGTAAGACTGTCTGCTTCAATTTCTCGACATTTTCGAACTTTTTATGGTCGTCTTCGATACTAGACACTCTCTCCGCTTTTTTAAGCTTTCTGGCCACATCAAAAGCTTTTGATTGTGTGATAGGATTACGGACTGGTTTGTTTGATAATACATTATCTATGTCTGCGAAATAATCGTCACGGACTTTAACCCCCGGCTTTAACATATCTTTGGTAATTGCCTCTAAAGAGCGACTACTAGTAACACTATGTTCGTCGTCAGGTCGTTTTGGTTTAAGGCCTACTAGATTTATAAAAAGAAAATATACTTCGCGCAATGGTCGTTCACTGATTTGTGTTACATCTAAAAATAAGTTATGGTTTTTTATTTAAAAATTGATTAAATATTAGTCATATAAAATCAAAATTCCTCGATAAATATGGTCCGCGAAACGATCATAGTAACTCTAATTTATTTAGGGACGCATTCCGAGATACTTTTCGTTAGTTAATTTTGTCAAAATTGGATGAACTGATGACCTACGCGATGTATAAATATGTGATTTACTGGTAAACCGATGGTCGAAGGAGTTTTTACGTATTTTTCGTATATTTGCGGGCCACTGTCATATTCGTTGTTGTTGCGCAAATTATTATGTATTTTCGTGGCTATTTGTTTTATTTTAATGCAAAACACATTTAAATATACTTCTAATACTTATTTAAAGTGTAAGTAATACTTTTATTTTATTTATTTGTGTATTTTCTTGAGATACTGACTACGATGACTGGTAATATTGAAAACACTTAAAAATTACCAATATTAAGCACAAACATTTAAATTTTGAAAAGGTTAGTTTAGAATATATACTTATTATGAAAATAATAACTACAGTTATTAACTTAGATGTGATAATAACAACCTATATCCTGTGCTCTACATAACCTCTAAATCTGTCATAATAATTGTATATTTCTTAAATAAATGAAATTTTTATTATCCTTATAGATTCAGTGTGATTATTTAATATTCCTTTATAATATCACATTTCTTACAAATAAATAGGGAAATGAATACTCAGTATGTTTGACATTGGCCCGCATATGGCGTCGATCTTGGCCCATGGCCATACCCTGAATATAAAGGTACCCTATAGTATTGCTAAGCGATGGCATCTGGTGGCAAAATAATGAACTACAGGTTGACTTAAAGTAATATTAGAAATTTGTTAAATATTATACGTATTTGTGTATCTAAATTGACATATATATTGAAATATGAGTAACAATTATTGCTGCTTACTTGAGAGCACATTGTCACGTTAGAAAGGCAATAAATTATGTCACGAATTCCCGCGTAAACGAAAAGTTCGTGTTTACATTAAAAATATGCTTGACAAAATGAAAATAGCTATTTATGTAATAAGTTGCGAAATGATAGTATTTTAGCGACGTGAAATTTGTACGCACGAGCGTTAGCGAGTGGTACAACACATTAAGTGCCTAAAACACTCATTTCGCAATATATTACATACAAGATTTTTTATAATTTCGTTTCATAATTCCAAGCTAAATATTCCATATGACATATTAAATAATTACATTTTTAAAATATGTAGTAAGTCTTAGACACAAAACAAAACTGCTATAGTTACTATGAACTTGTTTGTAAATAAAATTTTATTGACAGTAGAGCTGAAAAATTTGTGAGTCATTTTATGTTTAAAAAGAACTTAAAAATAAGCGATTCAGAGAATTCTGATATCGAAAATGCTGCAGAGAACAGAAAAAAATGTGTGCCATTACAGAAAAGGTGATTTTGGCATATTTTTCCGAATTATCTTTAAAGATAATAGAAACCTACTTTATGGAGTAACTACTCAATGCTTCGCACAACAATTTATCTTAATCGAAATGTGGATATTAGTAAATTCACGAATGTAATTGAATTCCTAAAAAGAAAATCCAATGGTTACAAACCTAAAAAGTCCAAATTTTTTACAAAACAAGAAATTGAAAGATTTCTCAGGGAGGCAGATGATGAAGAATATTTATTAATGAAAGTAGTCTTCATTGTTGGTATTTCTGGAGCCTGCAGAAGAGAAGAGCTTACCTATTTAAATGTAGAAGACATTGAAGATTCTACTTCTTTCATTAAAATTACTACTCTTAAAACAAAAACCAATATTTCAAAATTATTTTTAATAGCTGGAGGTAATATGGATGGCAATCTACATCCTTCCAATGTTAACCATCGACGATTTTTTTTATTTTCTACAGATATTCAAGGTGTGTGCAACCTGTAGGTATTAATACTATTGGTGCTGTACCAAAAAAGATCGCTGATTTTCTCGGTGCTCTGCTACTTTCTTAGCTGATCCGGGAGCAAATATATCAACGCTCAAAAGACATGGGGTTTGCGGAGGCATATATAGAGAATTCTATTGAAAATGAATAGGAAATCGGAAAGATTTTAGGGGAGAAAGAAAACACAGTCAAGAAGCTGAAACTATTCACAAATAATATTGTGGGTACTGATATATTTTCACCTGGAACAAACGTTCAAGTCCTCCAGGAGGAAGAAAAACCGATCGTTAAATCTTCAAATATTGAATTTAGTAATTTGACATCATGTATCATAAATATTTATAATAAATAAATATCAATTTCTTCAATTTTTCTTTACTTAAAATGTTATTTTACAAAGTTATTTCGATACTAAAATAACAATCGAAAAGATGTCATTATGAAACGAAAATTATAAAAAAGATAATACAGTGCGTGTATCAGAAAATTATAAATTAATATATCCGTCTTGTATACTTTGAATATTAATTCATTATATTTCAAAGTTTTTACATAGTTTTTCACGAAACTCACTGTTTTATTGTTTATAATATATTTTAGATTATATTAGTAAGATAACTGCTAATTTATAATTTATTTAACGACAAAATGGTCCTAATAACATTTGTAGAACATTTATACTATTCAGAATGTTGAAATCCATACAATAATTCATTCATTAAATGTTTAAATTTATTCATTGTATCCCTCCAATATAAATAGAATATTGATCTATAGCGCAGCATTATTATTATTTTTTTTTTCGATTTACCAATTTCCATGTGCGTCGGTACTTGTTTTTTGTTATGTATAAACTATACAGGCAAAATGGGGTTTATTAAAACCAGGCCCCTTAAAGAAGGCGTCTGCACTGGAATTTACAAAGAATGTTTTGGTTTGAGTGGGAGAATTAGACAAGTGCTGACAACTGTATTAAATAATTTGAATTATTACAGAAATATGGATTATTGCAGAATTTTAAAAAGTAGAGGTTGTACTGAAACGCATTTTACAAAACTTGCTACTAGATGTCGCAAGCAGTATTAATCATGCCATAGAAACATGCGATGTGATATTCAACGTTTATTTTGTAATTTCATAATCACTATACAATTGTACATTTTACATTTATCAGTAAATATTGATTATTGCAGAATTTTAAAAAGTAGAGGTTAGTATGCATTTGAATAGAAAACTATGACAATTTTAGAAGTGTATTTTTGTAAAACTAGACCACGAAATGAAACAAACTTTTGAAATTAGTATTAAATAGTTGGTCAATTGACAAAATTTGTATTTCAAATATATTTATTAAAGAAAAATATAATTTTGTTAATAGTGTCAACTAGTTAATTGTAATGCAGGTTATTGTATTTTTTTGCTAGATTTACAGTAAAAAACATTTTAAAGCACTTAGCCAATAAAGTTTATTATCGATAATTTTGCAAATCTTATTTTAAAATTTATTTAAAACAAATTTTATTTATTATAATATTATTAACAATATATGTCGAGGAACTTTGATTCCATAAATACCTACGTAAAATATTTACCATATTCTGGGTCGAAACTAGCAAAATTCTTGGTAGCCAGTTCTTTGGACAAACTAATCTTCTCTCCATTGCCTTCTAAAATAACGTCTCCAATAACTACATTATCATATCTGTTTTCTATATAGAATGTCTGCAGAATTTTATTCGAAACAATAGTTTCAACAACGACCCTTATTCCTGGTAACCATTCAGTTTGCCTTCTCTCGTGGAGCTAAAATATTTATCGTCCAAATATTTTCATACAATTTCCTGTCCCTAGAATGGAATAAAACAAAAAAAAGGGGTATTACCGTAACATTTGGTGTTAGACCATAGAGAACTCCGTTTAACGCAATAGGCGGCAACCGTTTCGGATGATAAGCTCCTGGTAACTTAAAAACTTTATAAGTAGTTATAATTATACCATAATCCATCAAAAAACAAGTATAGGTTGTATCTGTACAATAATTTTCCTTTATCTTGTTTATTCCCATTAGTTCGGCTCGTACCCAGTCGTCTTCAAATATCGCTAATACATACTAAATTTTGTGTTATTATAAATAAATTATACAATCCAATAGACAATAGTTATATTACCTCTCCATTCTCAGGTTTTCCCAATCCGTGATAACTGGTTTTCGGATTATTCAATTCTTCCTGCAACTTCTTTCTGGAGGGAATATCGTCATGTAAAACTAACCAAAACAAATACGGAGAATAAAAACTAGTTAACGTGCATAACTTTAGTTTCTTTTTATTGTCCGACATTTTAAAAACGCGAAACTAAATTTTAGAACCTATATTTACAAAAACAACGTGCTTCTACAACCACTATCCACAAAGGAGTGCAGTGTTTACAACCACTTTAGACATTTCAATACAACACGTGTTGCAATAATGTCATTGCGCCTAATTTTGCGCATATTGTCGATGCAAGTTTGGACATGCGCTTGAAGTTGTGCCCTGAGGGTGTTTTCCCTATGTGACAACGGCTTTTTTAACAATAATTCTCATAAAATGGATAAATAAAGGCATAGAATTATTTAAAATATTTTATTTGTAATAATAATAATATTTACATTGATTAAAATATAATATAATATTATAGAAACATTCAAAAATATTGTATTGAAATAATGTTTACAAAATTTGCAACTAGATGTCGCAAGCAGTATTAAACAGGCCATAGAAACATGCGATGCGATATTCAACGTTTATTTTGTAGTTTCACAATCACTATAAAGTTATTTGTACACTTTACTTTTATCAGTAAAATGTAAAATAAAGAGTTTCGAATAAAAAAATCATTTAAAAAATTAATCAGTCTTATTTCGATATTTCAGAATCAAATGATAATCATCAAATTTTAAAAAAATATTCTATTTATATACAAAAATTGAGGCACTAAATTATTCGTACACCTATAATTTTAAAATTATTTAGCATCTAATACTACATTTTCATATTTACTCATTGGCTTTAATTGGGGCTTCCAGTAGCCTAGCAATTGATTATATTAGATTATATGTAAGGTGGATTTTTTTCTCATTCTTCAGTCCGTTTGTATTTCTTTGTTTCAGGTATTGTTCACTTAGTGAACAGAGATGGCTCTCTGCCTGAGTGGTGAAGTAGCGCTCTACGGCAACTAACCGTGTTGGAAGTATAGTGTACCTACGACAGACGGAAACCGGAGTGCCCGTAGAAAAACCCTCCTACCGAGTGATATTCATAGCATATAAAGTCTGGAACGATGGGGAATCGATCTGACGACCTTAGTGATGCCGGTAAGTTGATGATAAATTGAACTGTATTATAACTAAGATGGAACAGAAAACAGAAGCAACTTGACTGAAAATAGATTAAATCAATCTAATAAAGAAAAAGTAAAAAAATACAAATATCATAGAAAAGTTTTATTCAAATAAAAATAATACACAATAAGAAAATAATTATTAAAAATCGTCTTCGTCTAGTGGTAGTACATCATCATCTAGTTCTATGCCCTAAAAAATACAAAATTACTATTTGCCAGTTGAAAAATTGTAGAAATTATACTTGAAAATCATTGTCATCACTTATATCTTCGTGGTCTAAATCATCTATTTCTAAATCTAAACCAGCTAAAAAACAAAAAAAGAAAATATTTAATATTCAAATATATTAAAAATAAATACCATATATGTCGTCTTCATAATTTTCATCTTCAGATTTGCATTCAATTTCATCTTCATTAATCATCTTCGGATTTGACATTTCTTCTATTACAACCACATCATCATTGTCTTCATCTTCATTTGTTGATATCTTCATTTGTTTTTCGCTATTTTCATCATTTGTTTTCCGTTTCAAAGCAAAGGGATTAATCTTCAATGTTTTACTTTTAAATTTGATAGAAAGCATTTTTCGTTTATAAAGTTTGTTTTTTGTGGATTTAAAAGCTTGTAAAGCTTCGAAAGGTGTGTTAAAACAAATATAAGCTGAAGATGTGCTTGAAAGCTCGTCTGGAATTAGTTGGTATTGTTGATGATCGGGAAAAAGTTCTAGTAGATCTTCGTTTGTTGTTGAGAAAGGGAGATTATCAACATGCAGAACGCTGGAATCTACGGTTTTTATGTTGATACCTTCTTCGTTTAGTTTTGTTTCAAAATGAGTTAAATTTGAACTACTCTACAAGGGTAAATAATTTAATTTATTAATAGTTTTGTTTCTTCAATTAAAAAATAGTATTTCATGCAATATTTAAAGAAAACAGTCTTCTTTCTTCAATTTGGACAAAAATATTTGTTAATATGCAATAATAAAAATATTTAAAGATGCAGTTAATAAAAAAAAATACCTGTTGATTGTCTTCATATTTCTCTTGCTTGAGTTTTGCTAAAAAGGAAATAAAATAATATTAAATAACTATTAAATTATTATATTATGTACCCCTTTTTCTCTTCTTTTTATTTTTATCATAAAAATAAAACTCAAAATGTAAAATATTAGATTTAAAAATATTATTCGACTCTGTATACATTTTAACGGCATCTTCAATTTTTGAAAACTTAACCAATGCATCTTTCGTTTTTAAATTATCAAAAACAAACTTATATTCTTTACATTGCGGATATAATTTCAAAATTTCGGCCCCTGTTGTATCTAAAGGGAAATTTTTAATCAACAAAGTATCCGACACTTTTTTATTCTTCAAGCAATCCTCTTCGATCTTCTCCCACTTAGAAATATCGTCTTCGCTGTCTGTGTGGTCTTCATGAGAATCTTCCGACTTAGTTTTATCTCTGTAGAATTGTACTTTCAAATGATTTGAACGGAATAAGATTTTATTTGTTATTTTGTACGCAGATATTGCATCTTTAATATTTGTAAAATGTGCTAGAATAGATTTGCTATTTCTAGAATCCGACCTAATGAAATGGTATTGTGTGCACAGTGGATACAGCTGTTTAATTTCTCTGTCAGTTATATTAACAGGTAAATTTTTAATGTCTAACTTATAAGGGTCTATGTTTTTATAACTTTGAACATAATTGTCCAACAAATTTATTGTTATGAAACCTTTATTGTATTGAGTTTGAGAACGCAAAATGGTATGTTTTATTGTATCAGCTTCAGTTAGGTCCTAAAAAATATATATTATAATATTTATTATTAGGTATTGTGTGTAATCTACACCTTTAATTCTAGTATATACCTAATTTTAGGTATAAATTCTGGTTCTAATATATGAACATTCTGTATGTTTCTGTGCAACTTTTTAAAAGAATTTTCATTTAATTCCGGATTATGGAATGTTATTAATAAATTATTTTTATTGTTAAAAGCTTTTTCAGCGTTTATAGCTTGTTCAATATCAGAATTCATTATGATATGTGTGGTTATTTTACAAGAATTATGTGAATTTTGATCAATTTTACACGTATTATGACTTAAATACATTTATCAATGTAATACATATAAATAGTAATTTAAAAATTGGAAGAACACAGTATAGAATTTAAGAAAAACATGAAATTTATTTCTTAAAACGTCGCCAAACTGTTGAAGTTTAGTTTTGACGGTTTACTTCCTAAAATTTACAGAAATTCTCAAAATGTTTTATATCCTCATTCCATACCAATTTTTAAAAGCAGCTGTAACATATTTGGGCGTACATTATTGAAATATTGACGAATTTTTGATATTTACGATATTTTATAGTAATTTTATGATCATTTTTAGTTGTTTTTATATAAATACAAGTATTGAATTTCATATTTACCGCCCGAAACCCCCACTCCTAATTTTAATCAATCCCCACCCTTCCGATTATGTTGCGTTGCCAACGCCGGGAAAACAAACTCTCTAGTTTTAACCTTAATTTAAAAAATATTTTGTACAAATTCCAAACAGAAAAGTTCTAGCAAAAGATGCTATATTTCCAGTAAAATTATAATACAAACATACTATGTCAATTGCAATACAAATACAAATTTCTGTTATTACACATATAAAGTAACATATTAATATGACATACTCATATTCGAATTCAAGATCCGATACTCAGATTCGGATCCAAAAACCAATGGTCAGATTCGGATCCAAAACCCGATACTCAGATCCGGATCCAAAATTCAATACTGTCCTTTGGATCCGAGATCCGGATACCTTAACGTTCAAATATCCGGATATTTTTGGATCCGAAACCGAAACTATCCAGATTCGAACCTCACCATTAGTCCATACTCATTTAAAAGCGACTATAATAATTGACATTGAAAAATACTTCAAGTAATAGTTATAGAAAAATTAATTACACTCATCTTTTATTTGAAGTATTTTTCTTTAAAATAATCTATAAACGATTGACAGAGATAAAACAATGCTAGTCAAATGCTCGGTAATCATACTGTTCATGCTATATAGCGACCCTTATGTTTACGTCTTACGACTGAAATATTTCGTATGCATAGGCGTGTAACATGAAATATTTATGGATACATTTTAACTGAAAAAAATAGATGTAATTTATTCGAAAATTATGTCAAAAACATAGAGTTGACATAAAACATGGAATAGTAATTGATTTGAACGTCAAAGTCATTGGGTAAGCATTAGGACAGAGTGTAACTCTACGACATATGTCATTATTATTGTAGTGTGTTAGAAAGCAATGTCACCATTTACGTATATCTGTTACAAAACATACATTAAGTAGACATACATCAAATAATCTTTCTCTTTCTAAGATGAATTGTTGCTGAGCTACTGCTGTATAAAGTGCTGTGAATTCTTTCTTCGAATAACTGACTTTCGTGAACCAAACTAGTAGAAAAAATCCCCATCCATCTGCCTATATATCAACCATCCCCACCCTTTTATGATCGCCGCTAGCTTGACAAATGGTCTTATTAAAACTAGGGAAGTTGCTTTGCCGCACCCTCTCCAAGTTTTCTTCATTAAAATATCAATCTGAATATTTTATTATTGTTTATATATAGTACAAATATTTATGATTAATAATAATTTTATCATCCAGTTTATCACATATTTTGTAAATACGTACTGATAATCCTTCATCCCTTCCTTTTTCTCTTTTCGCAGTAATCGTATATACCGATTGAGTTAGTAACTAGTGAGTCCAGTGAGTCAATTGACTAAAATGGCGCTTGTTCATATTCATGTGATTGCAACAATATGTCAAAGAAAAATATTATAATGTTAGCATTTCTTTAATTATTGTTTATTATCGTTTTGTGAAGCTACTTTAAATTTTAGTCCAAACTTTATTTTCTACTTGTGGTGAATTTTATTTTTAAAACTGTCATTTTATTGTGTTTATTAACAAGGTCGGGATAGAATTTAGTGAAACATATTGTTCATTTTATAATTAAAATGGGATTATTGTTTTCCAAACTATGGAGCCTCTTTGGAAACGAAGGTGAGAAGTAAAAATTATTATAGTTTGGAGTTATTTATTGTAGAGTATTGCAGAACATAAAATAGTGATGGTAGGGCTGGATAATGCGGGAAAAACAACTATTCTGTATCAATTTCTAATGAACGAAGTTGTACATACAAGTCCAACGATCGGTTCTAATGTTGAAGAAGTTGTCTGGAGAAATATACATTTTATAATGTGGGATCTGGGTGGACAACAGTCTCTACGCGCAGCTTGGAGTACTTATTACACAAATACAGAGGTAAAAAATTTAAATAAACAAAATACGCATATCGATTGGTGTGATAAGCAATGTTTAGATATGTTGTCTTTCATAAATATTATAGTTTGTCATCATGGTCATTGACTCAACCGATAAGGAACGCTTAGCCGTAACAAGAGAAGAATTATATAGAATGCTGTCCCATGAGGAGCTGTCGAAAGCTAGTGTGTTAATTTACGCCAATAAACAAGTGAGTCTACGTCGTAATCATTTTTTTGGTGTTCAAATGTGTCATTTCCTTGTTTACATTTTTTTTGTTTCGCCTGAATAAGTTTACTGTAACTTTCACTGCATTCCTGTGTGTCTTGTGTCTAGGTTTTACAGATTTGAAAGTTATATTTTAACAATTTCAGGATTTAAAAGGATCTTTAACAGCGGCGGAAATTTCTCGACAACTCGACCTTACATCGATAAAACAGCAACAATGGCATATACAGTCTTGTTGTGCGTTAACTGGAGAAGGGTAATTGTTTTTTAATATATTTTATGCTGGTACCGCCATATTTATTTATATCGAACAAAGAATGCTTATTTTTAAATAAATGACTATGCTTATTATGGTAATTAGGTTAAAACGCCATATCTGATCTCATTTGTTTATCTTTATAATGGCTTATTATTGTTTTTTTATGATTGGATGTGTTTTGTTTTTTTCTGATTGGTTCTACTACAAAAGGGTGTGGTAATAATTAACCTCGTTTGCATTTTTCCATGTTAATACTGGCTTTGCTTTTTCGTTACTTTTAAAATAGCAAGTGACTTAATGTCTGTTAGTGGTATTATATACGCAAACTTTAAGGTAGTTGTCACTCGAGTGTACCATTCAAAAACTTATTTTATGTTCAAATAAAAGCACAAGTGTCGTATTTCAATATACTCACACTAAAGTATGAATGTTGAAGAATAACTGTGGCAACGTCGCGCCTAGACATTTATTGATACATTCGGGTATAAAAGTAATAAGATATTTTGAGATATAATACTAATTCTAAACTACAAATGGAAACTGCAAAACAAATTAATATATTTCTTTCTTAAAATTACAAAAGTAGTATTATACTGTTTAAAGTGTTCATGCTTTTCACGTAAAATACCCATTTAAAAAATATTTCCTTTGAATGTACGTCTGAAATTCCTTTAACCAAAGATCACCTCTTATTCGCTAATACTAAAGCGGGCGTTGTTAACTAATTCTCCATCTGGAACTCTTGTACATGGTTGTCAAGTATACTACCTATTTATTGTATCTTCAGATTATAATTTTCTAGAGGCAATACAATTAAATCTGGGTGGTAAATAATTTTCTATAACATACTAGTTTTTCGATTAAATGTCGATATGAATATAAAAGTTATAATTTAAAATGTTGTGTTTATTTTGCCATTTCCTATTCTTCACGTGTTAAAAAGGCCAAATTTAATTGCTAATATCTCACTCTGACTGCGTAGTCAATTGTTTTAAACTTGGAGAGCAGGTAGATTATACTTCCGTTAAGATGTACTTAAAATTTCAATTAATTCTGGGTTAAAAGGTTTCGCGATATAACTACCTTAAGTTACATTTTCTATTATGGCAGTAAAATTTTAAATAGAAATTGGTCAAGAAATGTTTGAAGAAATTGTATTACAATAAAAATAAATTCTTGGTTCGTATAATACCACCGCAGACCTTTAGCCACCTTTAGCCCTTAAGCCAATTTAAAATATAAATAGACAACGTATATATTTGGTATTTTACTATAGATTGTATCAAGGCTTGGAATGGATAGTTAGCAGATTGAAGAAGAAATGACACTTATACTCAGTGATAAAAGACTTTTTGAATAAGTGATCGACCACATACCTCGAACCCGCAACCCGCAGTTGACAGTCCGAGATTCTCATTCTCATATTGAGAGTATAATCGCCAATGATTGAGTATTCTCTTGTGAGTGCATGCGAATGCGATGCGTGTGAAAATGACTTAGATTATTAAATTTTGTGAATGCGTTTTTGCTCCAGACTAATTTTTAGGTGGTAATTTATTTGCGACTGTTCATCCGATGGGTTCATATGTCTAGTATAATTTTCAATTTATTTTAAATTTGTACATATTTTATTGTATATCATTAGGTAACTTTAAATAAATTTATTCTTTTTAAATATAGGTACAATGTTTTCTTCCTTTCATCAAGGTAACTATACTTTTTGGTTGTGTGTTACTCTTACTTTTAGGTATCAATATCTTCTATTGAAAAGAAAACGCAATCCTAATATTAATAAAAAATATTTTACAATGTTTAAAATACATATTTAATATTTTCCTTCATAAAAACATATTTTATAACTATTTTTATTCATATTTTATTTCCAGTGATTGTATTCAAAGCATTTATTCAATATTTTGTGCATTTCAGACTTGAAATGGTAACAATAATCTATTTTTAGACATAAACTTTGTCTCGTTCTTGCAAGATTCGCCTCTGAACTTAATTAACAATTTTTAAAACAGGTGTCTCTACTGTATTCGTTTGGAGTTAAAAATTGTTAATTTTGATTCAGACTGATGGATTTGTTTCGATAAGTTTCGTCCAAAATCGTGAACTTTCGGAATAATGTTAATATTTATGATTTAAATTACGAATTTTTGTGTTTTTCGGTTGACTATAACAACAATTATTTCGTGTTTATAGAATGTTTATATATTTATAAGGGTATATGTATTATAAAGAGGCGTATTCTATTTTTTATTCTGTTAATTTTAACATTATGTTTAAATTTTTAGATATTAAATAATAATTTTCCATTTTTTACATTTAATAAATACTCTAAATGAAACATATATAATATAGGTGTTAACATGAGGAATCAGTTTTTCCTTACCTAAACTTTCTATTTCATTTAGGTAAAAATATATCAAACAAAAGTTGATGATTAAATTCTACACCTAACTCACTGAAAATATTTTATTTTGATCAGACCGACTTAAAAACATACAATGGAATCTCTCTTAAGTAGACAGCCGATTATTTGTCCGATTAGAAAAGGCATCCGTTTAAAGGGAAACTGAAATTTAGTCAAATAAAAAACTATTCGAAGCAGTGAAATTTTCGTAGCCTAATTGTGCCGAAATTTCTTTAACGTTTGCTCTAATTATAGGTCCAAACAAAGAAGGTTTTATTTCATGCATAAACCATTCATAAATTTAGGCCCTCTGTTTTAAAAAATCTCTTTTGTTGTGGGTTAACAGGTGAATGAAAATTTTTCAATAGTTCTGTCCTCTTTTTTATAATTTCACCCGCTTAAGATTTCCCGATATAAACCGGGCTGTTAATTTGCACTAAGTTTTTCTTTATCGAAAACTTCATTTACTTGTAGCTTATCTCGTAACATTAACACACGCTTAAGCGTACATATTGCCATTTAACTTAAATGCAAATAACCCAATACGTAGTCTTGCATAATTGATTGAAGTACTATAATAAAGAACAAATAAGAACGACTATACAAAAAATTCATTTGTACGATGTTTTAATAAAATAACTGAATGCCTTGTACGAGTGTATTTTGTGTACATGAATTGTAACAACCTGTAAGATGTTACTACCCTGAAGAAGGTGCAAGGGTGCACCGAAACGTAAATGCTATTTGACTGAGCTTTCGAGTAAATGTTAACACCTTATATCAGGAACCCTAAAGTTCAATCCAGTACCATGGCCTCATGCGCTTACGAATAGCCTCACCAGACCTGGCCCCTATTTTATAACTATCAAAAGCGATAACGAATACGTATTCAATATGTCGAGCGCGTCATTTTTATTTTCTATTCAGATTCACGCATTCTATTCAATTACGTAAAATAATCTATTCGTGTTAAAAATTTAAATGTACCACGCAGTTTTACTTATAAAATTTACCGAAATGACAAATGCTCAATGTTAGTTCCATTATTTCTTTTCATGATTTCTCACAAAATAAAAAATAAATGAGTCGTCATGCTAAAACTATTATTTATAATCTTCGCCAAATGAACTTACATATATTTGAAATAATATTGAAAGACGATGATCGAATGAATTTTCTGATGATTACATCTGAATTTTATCGCCTTCTAGTTACAAAATAGGCGCCCTGAGGCACCAACAAGCTTCCGTCCGTGAATGGAAAAAAATACAAAAGAAGTTTACCTATCTACGAAATCTGAGATAATCCCCTATATCGCCATCTAAAGTCTCAGAAGACTATAATGTCAAAAATAACCTGAGCATATTAATGAGACATGGAAAACAAAAGGGACACCTAGTTCAGATTTTTAAACAAAACAACAATGGGGATCCAACCGTCCCTTTCCCAGAAATGCAATTGTCTGGAAAAGCATGGTGAAGCCTTAATCGCATCAGAACTGGGCATGCTAGATCTATGCTTTATAATTGGGGAGAAGAATGCGACTATTAAGCCCCCGAACATAGATAGACCATACATATCCTAGCCTAGAAGATTCCAAGGAGAATGGAACATCCTAAAATCCACAACTACTGCTGTGAACTGCATAACCTCAAACTAGACATGGACTTGTTGCGGACAACTAACTAAATGCCGTATAAAAAAGAAAGCATATTTAGAAATGGGAAATATTAGGAATTTTATTTTAAAAACCTTGACAAACATTGTTAACAAATAATATAATATTAATATGAAAAATGATTATATATACGAGTATGTTTTATACAACACGAATAATTTATTTGGCACAAGCATTGTTGTCGGAGCATTCCGGTTTTTCTTGATTAGGATCTTGTTTTGGCAAATTTTTCACTTCATCTTTCAATCCAAACGCTTCCAATATTTCTGCATTAGTCAAATGATGCCCTGGTCCATGTTGTTTAAACTCCAACAAAACATCCCCACCTTTATTGACTAACAGAGCTCCGCCTGTTTGCAAACCATCGCCGCTTAAATTTCCCGTAACATTTCGTTCTTTACTTTTATTATAAGCTGCCCTTGAATCAGACCACAATAAAGAAGGGAATATTGTCAACCAGTTAAACCGTTTGAATCCCATTGTTTTGTATATTGCTTTATTGTTGTTATCAACATACAGGTCTCCATTGAAAAATTTCCCTTGGATGAAATCTTGGGCGCCGAATTCTTCTAAACCTACACCAACCATGTCAATATCATGGTTTTTTAGTATTGGGACGATGTCTGAGAGTTCTTGTGCGTATACTCTGCAGTATTGGCAGCCCCATCGTCGGAAGAATATTATCGCGCAGTTTCTATCTTGCCAAAATTTGTCCAAAGTTGTTACCTACAAATTATAGTTTATGGTTGTTAATTTGATTTTATAACTATAATAAACACAAACGGTGAGATTTAGGATATATTTATGATGTTTTATATAGCCGGCATATAATTTATAGGTTATAAAACTCTGGACGGTTTGAATTTATGGTTAGAATGAATATAATTACGAGTTGTATACGTTATACTTACAGTGCCAGTCAGAAGATTTTTAACTTCACATTTCGCTATCTTTTCTACAGACATTTTGTGTGTACTGCGCAAAAAATAAGTGTTTGTTGTTTATATATAAAGTGCAAGGTGACTTTTGAATTGATTGTTATTTAAATAGATAAAAGTTTTGATACTTTGTGGTTGTTTACGTGTAAAACGCTTAAAAAGTATGTCTCACATAAAAAAGAAAACATTTTCCGTTGAACTATGTTCAAATAAAAATCTAAACTTTGAATTGTTACAATCAATAAATCCTTTATTTTATTCGGTAACATGGCATTTTCAAAATACTTCTATTACTGATAACTCTGCAATGTTAATGGCATTGAAACTATCATCTTTGAATAAAGACGTACTGTTACATTTGCCGTGTCGATATATGAGTAAACAAAACGTTTTCGATATCTTAACCGTTGCTTATCAAAATAAAATTAAAAATATTTTCGCATTATTTGGAGGTAAGTTTATTTTTAATTATCTACACAAAATAATAGATAATTTTTTTAGAACGGGTTAAAGATCATGAAAATTTGAATGATTTTAAACACGCTGTAGATTTGGTGAAATATATAAAAGAAAATTTTCAAGATAAGTTTTGTATTTTTGTTGCTGGATATCCACAAAGCCATCCGGAACAATCAAAATATGAAGTGGACTTAAATTATTTAAAAGAAAAAGTAATATTTCTTAAAAAAATTAAATAAACCTAAAAAAATATGTGTTTTAGGTTTCGGCGGGAGCCGATTATATAATCACTCAAGTGATTTTCGAACCTGAAACTTTTTACAAATTTTATAAAGAATGCCGAAACATAAATATAAACATACCAATTATACCAGGTTTATATTTAATAAATTCTTATAAAACTGTGCTAAATATGGCTAAAATATGCCATGTGGTAATCCCGGACAAGACGTTAAAGTTTTTTGAGGAAGTCAAAAATGATGAAACAGCACTACAAAATTATGCCGAAGGCATAATAAAAGAACTGTTAAATAATGAATTGTGTCCTATTGATGGAATACATTTATTTTGTTTGAATAATATTGAATCAGTTCATAAGTTAGTTAACAATGTGTTTTCTTCAGAATAAATACATCGACTATTTACTAATAATTTTGTTTTTAATATTTTTCGCATCCATTTTCCTCTTTGCTAATGTCGTCCAAAATATCAATTCCCGTTTTTATTATTTTTCAACATTTTTCGGTTTTTCTGGTACGCAATATTTGTTTCCATTTTCCTCGTCTTCACATCTACGAGCTATCATTTTAGGGTATTATCTCTTATTTTTTAAAACTTTTTCTTAAAGAACAAGTATATGTAAGAGTACCTGTGAATACCCGAATTAAAAATTCCTTTTAATTAACGAGATATTAATTTTTAAAATTTGATTTTGGTGTGCCACGTGATAGTGACGTAGTACAGTGCCAGCAGTATGAAATCAGTGGTTCATGAGTTTTCAAAATGTTTAGTAAGCATTGAAAAAGATAGGAAATAAAATATATTTAATTGTAAACTTACATACTATTGGCTTGGAATACAAATTCAGAACTGCACACATACCAATTCTATATATTTCTTGGCATATACATTTTCCTAACGTACAAATATGTCCCTTGAAGTTATATTGCCCGTACATTTCTCGTCTTGTACAGCCGTTTAATATGGGAAATCAGTTTTTCTTTACGCAAACATTACCTAATTATTTTATGCAAAAATACTTCATATAAAAGTTACAGAGATTTAAATTCTGCATCTAAATAATGTGAAACAATTATTTTAGCTTTTCATATACGCGTAAAAAATAATTATAAAGTTTTTGTGAGCTATTAGTCTGGGCAGCCATGGATTTAGAACAACAAATAAATAAATTTAGCTGTCAGTTAAAACTAAAACAGTTTACCTTTTGTGTTTTGTTATTTTACTATTGTAATCTAAATTTAGGTCTAATTACCAGTTAAAAATAATGCATTTGTTTATTTTTTGACATAAATCCATGGCTGTCTAGACTAAAAGTTTATAAAAATTGTAACTTCATAATTAATCTTTACTAGGTGTTAACAATTACTCGAAAGTTCAGTCAAACAGCATTTATTCAATGTTTTGGTGCATCCTTGCACCTTCTTCAGGGTCTACAACAATTATAAAACAAAAATGTAATACATACAAAATAACATGGACATTATCACACTTACAATAAGATCTTACAAATTGTTACAATTCGTGAAGACAAAATACATTCGTACAAAACGTTGTTAATTTATTAAACATCGTACAAAAAATTCAAAGAGCATACACAAATTTAAATAAAATGTAAGGAAATTAATGAAACTCAGTTTGGTCTGAAATTTGCCCCTGATATATCAAGGATGATTGCAATAACATCAATGCAAGAACTAATATTCAAGGACTGAACAGCGTATATTGGAAAAGTTCAAAAGGAACAAGCAAATTTCAGGCCAAAATGAGTTTCATTAATTTCGTTACACTTTATTTAAATTCCTACAACTTGGTAGATTATTATCGGTGTACAGACGACTAATAGAAGTCCGTATCAATGATGTCACCAAAATCCTTACACAGGATATTTCCGGCTATTTTTCATATTATTCGGTTGTCGTTTTTTAGAGCAAATGGATGTGTGTAAGCTCTTTTCATTTTTTGTACGATGTCTAATAAATTAACTGAATAAGGGCAATTGTTAACAACTAATCCACATCACAGTCGAGAAATTACCCGCAATTAATTTTTACGTTTATATGAAGAGCTAAATTAATTGTTTCACAGGACTTGATGCAGAAACAAATAAATTGTGATGATATAAATGCTTTTATTTTATTTATAAGTCCTAAAATTTTGTAGCCTTACTGTGCTTATTGATGTCTTTATATTATGGTATTTGGATATCTTTCTTTGATTTCCATTTATTTCTAAATATGGACATTTTAATGAAGTATTTGTTATAGTGTAATGGCGATAATATGATAATAAGATAATGTGAATATAGCGTCTTGCATGTTTGCAGCTATTTGATAAAGTAATTCAATATCGATGAGTGAAAGTCCTCTTCGCGTGCTAGGCAGTCGTATCGGGAAATTTGGCGCGTTTGTAGTTCATCTACCGGCCACGGGATGCACAGGGAAGTTCCCATTTTCGCCTGTTGAAAAACTTGTGTGAAAATAACTCAGTTCAGTTATTTTTAAACCTTGTTTGAGTGTGGTTCATTTTGCGTGTGTTCCCGACTTATATTAACATTTACCCTCGATGTATTTGTGTTTAGTGAAGTCAAATAATATGAATAGCGCGAATTTTTAGTATTTGATTAGTGTTGTGTTTATTTTTTCTGGATGAGCAACATCTAACCTCACATTTGAACATGGATATTTTGCACAGGAAGAAGGTTTGTTAAATGTTTGTTATCGTTTAATAGTTTATAGTTTTGCGGTTTAATAAGCGTAATTTATTATAACAGATTGTTTTTGTATGTGTGTTATTTTATATGAATTTTATTATATGTTTATTTTGCTTGTTATAGGATCTGCTATATCTATATAAACATTAAAATTTATTAAGATTAACAGGTTATATTGTATTGTAAGTGTAGTACAATATAATGACAAAAGTTTCTAGTCAAGTTTTTTGTTTTCTTTTTAAGTTTTTTGTATGGAACTATTAATTATTAAATCAACAAGTGTATTGTAATGCTGTTGTCGTAAGAATAATTGATTATACACCGTATAATCTTGATGAAAAACCTTTCAAATTACACCTTTTCATGCGTGTTAGCTTGGCATTATATTATACCGTTTGTATACATTGGTACTCCATTAAATTTTTATCATTTCCTCCGTCACAAAACAAGTTAATACTTAAAGGGTTTTTTATTATTTACTTACACATTAATTTTGTGTCTTAAAATACTCAAATCAATACGAATAATGTGATTATACTTCTTTGGGAACATTTCTAAGGTATTCGGGTTATGAGTTAATTTAATAAGGGTTGTAAGATTGAAGTAATTTCAATTGTAGGGTTGGAATACTGTTGTTATCAATCGCCGTTAACCAAATGCAACAATTGATCTCTGGAATGACGTCAGGGTAGTTCCGCCCTACGTATTCTGAAAACGGAGCGCCCTTCCGCAGTCATTATGCAACCCATTTCAGGACAATCGCGATTTGTGATTTGTAAACTGATAATTGATTTATTGTTTATGTTTGTTTTGTTTATTTCAGCAGAAACAATGTAGTACAGTAGTGAGATTTATTAGGTTTAGTTAGGTTCAGCGAGGAAGCAGCATGTTTTTGTTTTGTAAATAAAAAATTGATACATGTTTTTGTTGTTTTAATTTTATTTTTCTTTCAGCTACAGTATTACACTGTATAGTAGTAGTAGTTACATTTGCTAGGTTCATTTAGGTTGAGGTTCAGAGAGATAAGAGCAAGATCTTCATTGTTTATAAATAAAAAATTGATACGTTTTGATTGTTTTATTTTTATTTAATTTTTCTTTGTAGGTACTGTATAAAACAGTTGAAGTAACGATATTTATTAGGTTCATATAGGATCAAAGAGTAAAGAGCATGATTTTGCTTGGTTTTGTAATAAAAAAATGATATATTGTTTTGCTTGTTTTATTCATATTTTATTTGTCTTTACAGCTACACTCTACATTATAAAGCAAAAACAGTAATGCCATTTTATTAAGATCGTTTTTTATTTTTGTTAACAGAAGAGGAAAGATGCAAGATTCATTAGGTTCGTGTTAGGTTTAGTTACAAATGATAACGAACTTACATTATTTAGTAGATAAAAATCTGATGTGGCCAGCACAATACCTTCCATTATTCCTGTGTATTATGTATAAATTCCATACATAAATTTTCTTGGAAAAGATTCTAAATTTCCAGTAAAATTATTTCATAAACAAACTATACAAATTGAACTTGGCACTGACATCTTCTTTAGCTTTTCCCATTCGTTAGGGGTTCGCTATTTTTTTTCTTCCACTCATTTTTGTTTTGCGTGTCGTTCTCATTCAGTTCCTTTTCTTTTACTAAGCTATTCATTCTTCTTCCAATATATTCTTCATCTCTCCTCATGACATGTTCAAACCAATGTAATCGTCGCTCTTGTATTTTTCTAGAAACTTCTAACACTAGAGTTATTCTTTCATTCCTTACCGTCCTCAACATCTATCTCAACTTCCTCATCTCTTCCATATTCATTTACTTTTCATTGATACTGACATCTGTCAATTTGAATTATCTGAATATATTAGCAGTTTCCATGGTTAGCATAGCTGGCTGATTAATAGCTTTAATATTTTTATAAATTATATATAGTATAAAATGCAATCAAAGCGTATAGAGAATAATATATTCTTTAAGTTAAATGTCAATAAATGATATTTAACTGTTAAAATCTTCAAATGAGGGTACTACCGGTTGACCAATTTTAACCAAAATCTAATCACTTCTTCTTCTGGATGTAAACTTGAGGAATACGAAAAAAATATAATTTTTGGAATCGTGGTATTGAAGTTATGCGATCCGAAACTTTCGTCAGACATACATACAGACATCATCGTAAACATGGTAAAATCATACTAAAACGTGTTTATTCACCAAAAACTCATCATTATTTTTTTTGACCAAAGACCTTTCCTAAAGGTGACGGAAGGTAAAAAATGCTACAATCTTAAATGTTTATGTGAATAGGTATTCGTTTTATTTATTTCTACGGTAAAACTGTAAAACAGTGAAAATAGCAGTAAAATTTATTAGTTTCGTTTTAGGTTTAGGTAGAAAGAGCCAATGAAATGGACACTTAAAATATATTAAGGCTGTAAATTAGATTAGGATATTCTTTGTTCTATACTTAACTAATTAAATTTTATTGGAAGATTAAACTTCTTGCAAAAATACCACTCTGGAAGAAGATTACTCTAAGTTAAAAATATGGATTTTTAATGGAAATGATGGTGTATAATTCTACCAAAATATTAATTTTTTATTTAAGGTTCTATTATTTAAGTAACTACTTGTAGTAAAGCTAATAATAGGACAGACATTAGTTAGTGTAATTAGCTTTTTAAGTTATAAATTATGGCGGGAAATTAACTTCAATAATTTTCCCGCCCTTTTTAGTTTGGCATTTTGCCATTTATAGTACACTAAATTAAGTACTACTGAAGTATATTTTATACATAATTTCCTTCATAATAATCGATACCGTTTAATTTATCTGAAATTAGAATCAATCATCAAACGAAGAGCTCTCTTAATAATTAAACGTCAAATTTGACCAATACAAGATAACCTAAATTATCTAATTATTTCTGCGGCTCTCTGGAAGGTCATTTCCAGTTTCTTCCAATTTACTACGCAACATTCGATTCTTTCATTCGTTTTGTTTTGCCCTATTTTCTCCATTGTCTCTCATCTGGAGAGAAGCCAAGTGTTATTTTTGACTGTTTCCAAATTCGAGGAAATCTGGATGATATTTATTTTTTATTGGAAACGTTCGTAAAGTTAATTGTATTTTGTTTTATTGTATGCTTTTATGAGGAATGTAAAATTGAGGTTAGTGCTGTCATAACCTAAAAATATTTCTGTTTTGAAAGAGTTGTATCTAAACTGGAAGCTATTATTATGTTTTGGTAATAGAGCAGAAATCCTGACACTTTTAATTAGGAAGAATAATTAGTTTTTATTTTGTAATTACAATAGTAAAAATTTTCTAGATAAGTTGTTATTTGAACTGACACGAAATGAAGATAAAAATATATTATTGATGATATAAAAACATTAATATGTAGTGTAGAATAAATGGAACATATATAAGAACTAAAAGTATATGAAAAGAGTTCCATACAAGCTTTTTGTTTCGAGTGATGTCGTAGTTTCAATGTTTTTCCTACAGTGCTGTGACAATAACGTCACTTTAGTGTGCCATTGTTGCCTTATCGGTAGCTTATACATACACATATACAAACATTCCTTTTATACTCGACTTTGTGTTAATCCACGACGATAATAGTTGACAGTCGACAGACAACCTAGTTTCTGTGTTTGCTGTGCTTTTGTTAGCTAGCTCTTCCGGTTGTCAAATGTCATATTACAGATAAAACATTTGAGAGCTACGGCGTTTAAAAAACTTTACTAATACAAAACATATATTGTATTGGTGTCTTTCATACAATTGTTTTAAATAAAAATATCTGTTGTGGCCAGCACAATATCTCTCGCACTTTCGTTTTTGGTTGTCGGGATTGATATTATTTTTGAAGGGTATGTGTAATATAACTATAATTTTAAATATTTAACTATTAATACAACAATTATTACCAAAACCTTTTCAGGTCTTCCCAGTAATGTCCGATTGAGAAATATGTAGTTAACAGATATTAATTATTATAGTTTTTGTGAAATCGTCCTTCCAACCTCCCCACACACATACATCCACACACACACACACACACACACACACACACACACACACACACACACACACACACACACACACACACACACACACACACACACACACACATCATCGTAAAAATATTAAAATCGGATTGTAGGGACCTTAAAACGTGTTCTTAGCGAGAGGTAAAAAGTCGAGATATATGCATTCAAAGTTATGAAGGATGCGGAAATTAATGTAGCTATTTTTGGAACATCCCCTATCTTGTGGAAATTTACAGCGCATTTCTACATGCAATTAGAACTCGGAGCATGTATTAATAATTTATGCGCATGCCTATGTCTCTGTTAATAGTATATTAACAAAATAGAATTTTAACGAGATACACGTGTTTATAAAGACTTCTACCATGAAATGTGTAATTATAATTGTTTCACCAATGATTTTATCAAATATTTAGTTTTAACGTTACATTTTATTGGCTATCAACAGCGTAAATCACAATGTGCTTCTGGAAAAACTCGGCAAATATTTTCAATTTACAGAAGGACCTTCTTCATTTTCTCAACACCTACCTCAGAGATCGCGAAATGACAGTGAATCTTAATAACTTTAAATCAAAACCGTTCACTGCTACCTTTGGGGTCCCACAAGGATCAAACTTGGGCCCACTATTTTTCAAGCTTTTCATTAATGACGTGGTAGACTGTGTTCAACATTCTCAAATACTTTTTTATGCCGATGACATAAAATTTTATAAAACCATCAACTCTATTAATGACTGTATTCTCTTAAAAAACGACTTCAACAACATTTAAAATGGTCCCACAACTTAAAATTGTTCTTTAATTACAGCAAATGTAAAATAATGAGTTACTTTGTTATACATGGAAACTAATTCACTTGAGAAAGTAACTCAGTTTAAGGATCTTGGGATTATATTTGACACAAAACTAACATTTAATGTACATTAGAAATTGTCGGTTTTTCTATAAAACAACTACACTAAAAAGCTTGTATTGTGCATTTGTCTGCTCTAAGCTAGAATACTGTCTACAAGTCTGGAATCCAATATTTCATAAATATATATCTAAGATTGAGTCTCCAGCATAAATTCATCAAATATTGTTATTTTAAAATCCATGGACAATATAACTTTACCCATTATTATTCTATTTTATTGCTTGAAGTGAACTTGGTGCCATTAAGTAGCAGAAGAAATTTACAATTATCTCTTTATACAAATTAATTAATAATTGCATTGATGACCCATGTAGTACCATTTCTGTGTAAAACAGCTAGGACTAATTATGAATTGAAATCTCCAATGAGAATTCTGTGTAGCATATAACAGTGTATCATGTACTGTTGACATTGACATATTTGGCGACTCCATATCTAAATTTAAGAGTATTTTAACAAAATATTTTTCGGATTAAGTTACTTGTTAAATTTCGTATGATCGTCCTGTAATTGGGATCTTGTATCCTGTTGAATTGATTTATAAATAAATAAATATTGGGCATTACATATTGCCAGCCTATAGACAATTTTTAATGTGTAGACTAATATGTAAACTTCGGGTATCAAGGTATCGTTCGCTAGTCCCATATAATCTAAATACGAAGTTGGTGTTTCGCTAGTCCTGTATAAAATAGTATAATCTCCATTATGAATATTTTCGTTTTGTTAAATTTTGTTACGATTGAACATCCCATTAATAAATTTTATTGGTTAAACAAGTCTTACAAATATCATAAAAGTATAAACAAACTCCACTGTCCGTTTCTACGCCAACAGTAACAAATGCAAACATTCGCTGGGAAAAAAGTGAATCGATGGCAACTGTCCAGCCGTCAACAATTTCCTAATGGTTAACAAGCAGACTATCTCAAATGCATCAGGCTGTTTCCGTCTAATTAAATTAATGCGCGTGGGGCCTTATCACAACCGGACATCTTGTACTCGCGTGTAGAAATGAAATACCTTCTGCTGAAAACAGGGAATTATAACAGAGAACTTTTTCCCAATTTGTTGAAATGATTAATCTAGTTCTAGATTATCTGGAAAGCAATGTTTTTTTTTATTTTTTGTCAAATTTAAGCCACTTTTGCAAAATTTCCATAATGTTGATAATGAAAAGACGGAGATGCTATCAGACTTCAGCAGGATGGTAATCAAGCTAATGTGTCCAATTTGCCGCTCATTTTCAAGTAAATTTCTTGACCCAAATTAATTATTCCAAGCAGTATACTAATCACTAAAACACCATGGACTTAATACTTAATCATCAAAAGACAGAAGGTACGTCATATTCAACTAGTATAATATCCATTATTATATGGACTAGCGAACACCACCTATAATGTATTATATATTGAAAATTATTGAAGATAAAACTTCTAAAACTAGTAATAAATGCATGTGCATGTATCCCAATCATTATATTATAGGATACAATCTGAATTGAGTAATATCAATTATTTCAAGCCACAATCATGGCTTTTCGACTAGGTGCCCGCCACTTTACTTTTTAATAATGTAACATATGGATTATTTTTACATGATTGTAAAGCAAATTTGATGTACTTTTCAAATTTGTAAAAAAATATAGTATGTTCCATTTGAAATTTCAAAGTTGATATTAATTACTAATAAACCGGAAGTGGTATCATGAATGTACATCCGTCATCAAGTAGCTTACATGTTGCTGTATATATCATGTTATATGAAAGAAATTACTAACTTAATAAATAAGCGAGATATTTGCTGGGTCCACTAAAATATAATACCCTGTAGACTAGTAAAAGCAAAACTAAAAGCGTTACAAGTTAGGTTAGGAGAGTATGGTAAAAATGTTGAAACTATTCGCATAACCTTACTTACTGTCACAGGTAACACTCTAACCCTTATGGAGCAGTGAGTGCTGGTAATAATTAGTCAAAGTTTATTTAATCAGTGAATGCTTGCCTTAATGAGTTACTGTCAGCATTTACTAATTCCCAGCTTTAACTATAACATAAATCTATTACCCATTGAAAGGTAGATGTTAGACTTGTTAGAATATTAAAAATGTAAGGTAGTGTTCGCTAGACTATATATCAATGCATACTGCTACGTATGGTTCAGTAATAGTAGTATAGGGTAAAACTTTTCCAGACAGACACTTAAATTAAAAGAAACAAAATTATTTTCTCATGGTTCATACTGTTGAAAGGCACGTCATATAGCGTTAATTATATATAATACAACTTCTAAAAATAACTCGTCTTCAATCTTGCTATCTGTCATGTAAACACAGAAACTTTTCCCATTTTTGGAAATCAGATTCCGTGAAAGTTGGTAAAAGTTACAGATCAGATGAGTTGAACTAAACTGCAAAATGAAGAACGAAGTTAATCGGTTTTATGTTAAATCGATGTCTGTAGGAGAGATTGGAACACGGGACATGGGTCTGATTGTTTGAGCACCCGAGCGATCAGCCAATCACACGCTGGATAATGTTTCCGGAGGAGCCAATTTCCGGGATGACATGCTAATCACTTTCATGCTAATTTACTCCAGATAGCTACAGATTTGGATTTAAATCAGGACAAATATTACGAGCATATTTTTTTTTGGGTTAAATTTTTCTTCTATTGTTTTTACCCATAAATTGTCACGTAACCCCCCCACCTCCTAAGTTGTTCTGGTATGATAAATTACGGAAATTAATAAATAAAATGTTACCTACCGTGATTATATTGTTGCTAGCTGAAAATAATTTGAACCAGGTAATTGTAAATATCTATTTATTACTTTTTTGTTGGCGGTTTTATTGTGTGATGCAACCTAATTCTGAAAAGTTGTAAAACAACCATTTCAGCCCAATGACTCCCTACAGTACATAAAATTTGATAAATTGCCATTAAGTTACAAAGAACTCAGCGCTGGCGTAAAGTCCTCTACAGCATTTGTGTAATCCTTTGGTCCATGAGTTCCATAGCTATTCTTTATCTGAAACCGAAGCTTTCATAGTAATCGATACCACTACTTTGGAATCTTAGTTGCTGCCACTACGAATATCCGAACAAAGAAAGACAAAACTTTCATGAAAACGATTCTTGTAAATAACGAAAAAGAAATAATTACTCGTATATAGCATAGTTGGTAAAAATGTATTTATATGAATAAAAATTAAATGGTATGACGGCCACTGTGGAAAACTCGAAAAATCCGGGTGTTCGCTAGTCTGTATACTAACTGTGCATACTTTCCTTGACTCTAGTAATCTAGGTATAGATATAGACCACAAGTAAGTCGCTGTGTCTCCAATACAAGGTCATTGGCATATTTTCAATTATTTTATATTTTGGGAACAAAAATAAAAAATACTAAATCCACACATAATAATCGTCAGCAAAACGTTGTTTTCTGCTTGTGAATCGCGAATAAAAGCTGATCCCAAGTGCATATTGGGCACCCTTGTGTTTGAGTGGATGATTTGTGAGGTGACAAAGCTATCCGGGCGATGACAGATGTCAGGTGCGTCGCGCTGTGAATTCCCGCTTCGACGGCGCAAAAACGACAAGACGTGAGCTGTAAACCGACAACAGACGGCGCAAAAACGATAAAATTATTGGAAGGCAACGAGGATATTTGGGGAGATCATATGTTAAGTGAAAGGGGTTGTTCGCTAGTCCTATATACGAATCCAATAACAGCGTGAACTCTGTAAGAAATGATGAACTAAGGTGGAGGGAGAAACAAAATAAAATAATTAAAATTGTCTTATTACACTGTATAGAAATATTTATTGAAAATAATACAATTTTATAATAATAAAAAAAAATGTATCATCACGATATATTACCCATACAACAATAAGGAAAACCAATACTTGTCTCTAAGCAGTTGAAGAATCTGGAAAAGAATTTCTTTGTTGGGTGGAGACGTTGGTCCCATCCTCTAATTTGGAGGATGGTTAAGCCCTGCCACCACGACAAGGTCTCTCCACTTGGGCAGGGAACCCTGTCCAAACCTCCTGCGATTCAAAGGAGTTGAGGACAGAGCCATCCCGGTCTAAACCACGACTGGGATGTCTTAACAAAACCCTAACGATCTCATATTAGCTAAACAGAATCGCCCGCGCCTGAAACCCTAACAAAAATGATGAAATGAAATGAACCTATTTGTGGCTTGTTCATGGACGCGGCCTGCTGGGGCCAAGCGCGTTCCAACTACTGCTATGGATACGCCGATAAACTATTGTTCATCGTAATATGCACCACAGTGTTTGGACCTACGACCACGCCCTCCTCAATCCGCGAAATCCAACCCCGTGCAATCCTTACGGAGGGTTAGTTTTCTTGGACGAGGGTTGCTCACCTCACGATAAAAATCAACTTCATTGTGATTACGAAATTAGCTGCTGGTACTAATTTTAGCAACCTACAACAAAGCTTTTTTTACCATGTATAAAGTCCACCGAGCATTTTCATGCCCGCGAGAGACTTTCGGCGGAATCTGATGAGTATTCATTGTACAGTACTAAATACTGACACGACAAATACCCAGTGCGCTAGGAAAAAAGCATATACACAAAATAAATATACTATATTATATTTATATTATATACGAGCATATATAATATAAGATAATATAATATAAAGAAACAATCCCAAATCCCACCCCAAATGTATCATCATAAATCGATTTTCGCGAACGAATTTATGGGCAAAAATTAACCCTGCAAACCCTAAATGTTACTTTACATAAAATAAATAAAAATATATTCGCGATACAAAACAAAAATAAAATCAAAATCTGTTCAAAATTTCGCGTGCCCGGTTATTCGCAACAAATTTCGAAATTATACGCGTCTTTAATTCGCGATCTAGTTGACCCGAAGACTTGCTCTCTGTCCCGCGTTGTCCCCCGTTGTCCAGGTCCTGGGTTCCTGGCCTAATCGATCCGGACCTCATACCGGATACACGAGCTAATAAAAAATTATACAAACGATCCGGACCTCATGCCGGAATACGCAAAATTTAACGACCCGGACCTTGTGCCGGGTTACGCGAGCAAGTTTAAAAGTTAATGTTAGGATGATGATATCCCGCGGTGTCTAGAAGGATGACGTGTCCCACGGTGTCCCCCGTTGTCCAGGTCATATAATTTCCTGGCCTAATCGATCCGGACTCATGCCGGGATATACGAAAGTTAACGACCCGGACCTTATGTCGGGTTACGCGAGCAAAATCACCCGGAGCGAACGGTGTAGTTTAAGTTAGATTTGAAAGTTAAAGTTAGGATGACGACGCGCCCCTTAAACCTAAACTTAACTAGGCTGTACTGCAATGAACGTTTTTATTTGACTTATTATATATTATAAATTTAATTCATTTTAAGACCTGTATAAATTCAAAATATTTTGTAAATTCTGAACAATTATGTGTATATTATGTCTACCCATAGTTGGGTGTGACATTTTTCCTAAAGACCCTGACAATCTCATTTCAACTAAATGTAATAGATTTAAAAATGTATTTCAAAGATATATAAATTCAAAATATTATAATTACTGAACAAGAAAATAAATATATTATGCTAACATTCTTATTTCATTTAGAAAATTGTATTGAAAGTAATAATCAAAAATATTATTGTCTGAATAAAAATATTAATAGTATTATGACTTCTACCCATTGTTGGGTGTGGTATGTTTTGCCTAAATAAACCTCAATCACAACACATTCAGGGGATCATTCATACAATAAAAAACGGTTTTTATTTTCATATTCGTATTTTTTTTGTTTTGTTT